>CM047817.1:87755313-88210465 GCA_026214975.1 Gentiana macrophylla
ACAAAATTCCACACTAACCACAATACTACTCTCGGCCAGTTCCTTTTCTATTCTCTTCATCTTCGAAAACTCTGGCGGTCAATGAACACGTTTTCATATACGCCCCTTCCAATGGCCGTTCTAGAAAATCCATTTATCGTTACTCGTTTTCTATCATTCTCCTTCAAATCTATCTTGTCAATTCAACATCGATTAGAACAACCATGTGTAGAAAACCATTTCTGAAGGTTCGTTTCGAGAAAAATCGGCTATTTAAGAGCAACCACGTGATGAATCCTGTCTTGGAATGCTTGAATTAAAGTTGGCACCTTTACTGAATCGTGAGGATTGACGAGCTTGAGTTGTTTAAAGGTCGTATCTTTTCCTTCTTTATGTTCACATCTTATTACTACTCGATTTGAGCCAATTCTACCTTACGATTTTGTGCTTTTGTATGATTGTAGATGCAGTATGAAAGGTCTTATTTCTCATTGGATTTGATGGTATTCCCAGTCATAAGCGTCCGATTATTGAATTAGCGGTCAATCTCAAATCAAGGTCGTATCTTTTCTTAATAGTTAATATCATCTCATTTTTTTTAGATTTGATCATGATCTGCGCCTTGACCTTTCCTTTTGTGTTGATCTTACGACATATGAATTCAAAAACACGTGTTAAGCGTGTAAGTTGCTTTCATAAGCGATTAAAGGATGAACTGTCACTTTTCGGTACAAGATTCGAGAGGTGGATTGATGTGTTGCCATTTTGAACAAGCTGGTAGTTCTCTCCCTCTGTTTGACCCCGGTTTGGTGAATCTCAACCTAAGTGCTCGAGTAAATTGGCTTGAACCTACCTTTGTGGGCTAGTACATTTGACCTAGGGTTCTTTAACTTAATGATGAGTGCAGTTTGAGTCATATCTTTGAGGGCCTTGGTCAGTGATGCCCAAAACATGTCACCCCCATGTAGTCTAGATTAAACCGAGTCTACTTGGTCTAAGGTTGTCAAAATGTTTAAACCAAACCATTTTTCAAAAGCTATTTTAACCACATATATAGACCTCACACCCTTAGGTTTTCCACATCAGTTTACAACAAGCAAACACCTCACTTTCTCCTTCTCAAAAATTTTCTAAGTCATTTTTGCAAGAAGAAGTCTCATGATGCAGATTCCTATCACTTGCGAGAAGTGATAGTGAATCGATTGGAATCTTCTTTGAGTGTGTATAACAAGCTTGAGGGTGGCAAAGCTATACAGGACACAGGATCAACTCCTCATTTATACGCATTGTGTCTTTTTAAAGAGGTAAATCAATTGAGAAAACTCTTTTAAACATTGCTTTTGTTTAAAAGCCCAGTGCAGTGATCTGCTAGTTTGATTTGAAGTACCTCTGTGATAAGATCATTGATGTTGAATGACCTAAGTCTGAAGATTGCCTAAGTGAGGATCTGGAAAATTCGGGCATTGGCTTCAGAGTTATCTACGATCTTGTGTCCTTCATGAATTCATATCAAGTCTTACGATGTCAGTGTTTTTGTGTCTCAATTAGCCATACTTGAGTAGTATCTGTAATTGAGTCTGTCAAACACTGAACCTGAATAAGTTAGTTTCTGAGATCAGGAATTGATACTTGAGAGCTTGAACTACCAAAAGGCCACTGAGAAGATTTTGGCACATGGGTCATATTTCAATATCAATCTGAACTTGTGTAATCCTGTTTTTCAGATTGAGTGTTTGTCCATTGTTGTAGAGTCTGTACAAGTCTTACCTTAGTACACATCTTGCCGTACATCAGAATATCTGGATCTGTACTTATTGTGTAAGTGCACACAGCCTTGAGAATAAGGCATTCTGTTGATACTCGATTCTTTACAAAAATCTGAATCATGTGCATCACTTAGCAACATCTGGTTTGCCTTTACCCCATATAAAGCTGTTGGGAATTCCTTGTGATCTACTAGTTGGATTTCTGCCCCTTTGTTGTGCCAATCTGTTGTCCTTGCTAAACCTGCTGCACATCTGCTACCTGCTGAAATCCGTGCTGTTTGAAAACTTGACTGAAAATCTGCATTTTGTGTAATACCTTGTAATAGGATCTGTATCTCAGTTTATCTTTTTTTGCCTTTATTTGGACTGCTTGATCATTTGTGATCGGTTCAATCTGACCTTGACGATCCGATCGAGAGAAGCAACTCAAATCGACCCTCGATTCGATGTTAGGCCCGATGATCGATCTAATCTGTCCTACTTGTTGTTCTCAATTGAAACCTTTATAAATCGAGGTTGTATTTAAGTGTTGATAAATTTCAAAGTTATTTGTTTTTATCATCACTAAAGTACATCGATACTTTTCGATATGAAGCGGTGCCGCTTCAGCGATCTAAAATTAATTTTCATCAACTTTTGTATCTGTTGAACTCGATTAGATCATGTCTCAGCTGTAATTTATTTTGCATCACTATTTCAGGTTGTAAATCCTTCAAACCTGTTTAATAACTCAGTTTGATAATTTATATTTGAGATTTTATTTAACAACTTGTATTATCCTTATATCTGAGCCTGTCTGAGTTGTGATTTAGAAGTAACATTGCTAGACTATTTGAAATAACTCAAACTGTTTACATTCGAATTTGTGTGCAACTTTTTCTTTATAACTATTGATCACTTAGGTGTTATACAGAATCGAATAATATTTAATTTAAGCTTCCAAAATTAAATATCAGTAATTGTGTGAATCTAATTGCTCCAACTTGTTTTCCATATTGATTCGAAAAAGTGGTATAAAATTACCAACACTCTATTCAACCCCCCTTCTAGAGTGTTTTACTGTGCATTGTCAATCCAACATTGTTGTGCCTGAGACAAGCCCATTTGATCAAATAGATGAACATCAATTTATCTCAAAATTTCTCAAGTCTACGAAAACACATATCTCTGGAAAATGAAGCAATGGCCTCAGTACTTGGCATAAGGTTTGGCAGTGTAATCAAAAGGTTAAATGACCATGATGCCGAGGTTTACATCTATTGACTCAAAGTGGAAACCTTGATTGAGTGCAATTGAAGCTACAAACAATATCTTGCTCTGGCGAGTGTTGATCTTTGCCAAAAGGAAAGAGGAGATAAGCTGAAGGATCAGCGAGTTAGACCCACATTTCTTGAGGAGGCGGCTCGAGCAAGGGATAGGGCGAGAATTCCAAATGGCTGAACATGTTAGTAATATCATCCGCGTGAGCGATTTGAGGATCTAGATCATAAATTACACGTAATAAAATAACTAGATCTACATCTACAAGGGTTGTAGATCATACCTCTTGGATCTCAAAATCCAAGTAGAAGAACATAATATGAAGAATGAAAGATGGTGTGAAGAGAACCACGATCTTCCGCACGTGCGATCCAAGCAACTCCCGGTGGAAGGAAATTCTCGTCTCAAATCCTCCCGATATGCTACCTGGAAAAATCTTTAAGATTTTCCCTTGCTCCCCTTGGCCGAAAATTTTCTTCTCCTCTCTAAGATGTAGAAGTCGAAAATTGAGTGTGTGTTAGGCTTGGGAGAACTCTCTTTATATAGGAGAGTAATCATTGTCCTCAAGGATTTAATAATTAATACAAAATCAATTATAATAATCCTATTAAATAAAAGATAATCTAGAAATATTCTAGAACAAATCTAAATTATCTTTATCTTTATTTCTTATCATAAATATTTATCAATAAATATTTTGTGCACGTGTCTTATTAATCCACAAGAAAACAAATTTCTTGCTCACTAAGACAATGCTCATGGCGAAAATTATCTTAACGACCTAGTCAATATTATTTTCGAACTATACACACCAAATTGGGCCAAGATTATGAAAAATGTATTTTCACATATTTAATTATTTAGCCCAACTAATTTAATAGTCCACTAAACAATTAATTCACATATCGTTTTAATTAAATTCTAATAAGAACTAAATTAATATTATTAGGATTTGGCGTCCGAGAATAGCTATGCTATATTGGAGGCACGTCGGGGACCATAGACTAATAATCGTGGCTCCGATAAATCAAATAAATAATTATCTTACTGACGAGAATAATTATGTTCGATAAATCAATCACGAGAATATGCCACTATAATCCATTGGCACTCCTCGATTATGAGATTATATTTATCTCCTCACGAGAATGATAATAGCGTCCATTGATATAATCATTACATATGGATTAATCCTCCATATTTGTTCATTCTAAATCGGAAGTTACCGTTAACCCTTTTGAACCTCTTATCCTTATTTACCATTAACCCCTAGTGATCAATTAATTCATACAACTCCTTTGGTAGCTAATCGATTGTAATATGAACTCCATGGATCGATCGAGTTTCTAGGATTAACAAATAAGGCTGTGTGCATCTACTTCCGTAAATGGAAGGAATGGATTCGTATCTGTGATAACACAGACTACTCACTCAATCGATTACAATGCCAAGATGGGGTAATTCGGATCACACGGACTTCGATGTAATCCTTAACCGTCAAGTCAAACCTCATCTTGATTCAAGCGATTGGTATGATCACCTCGAGTTAAGATATATCCATAAATATGATCATCGATTGATTCGATAAGACTTTTCGATTCTACACGGAATTATATAAGTGAACTCTAATCAAATCGGTCCGGCCGTCCCATACTATATGATCGATATATCTATCATATATAAATGCCCAGCTAGGTTCTCTTAACGAAAGTCCGGATAAGACAATCACACCTATTGTGTTGCAGGCGCATTAATACCACGTTAAAGGAGAGACCCGATACTCTCGATTAACTTCACTACGGGCTAATTGTATTTTAAGTACATCTTCACTAACTCAATCCTCCCGTGTATATCCCATACAACTGAGTTAAGTGATTACATAAGCGATATACTTTAGGATTTTACGTAGTGTAAATACTATTGTCACATCGGTGAGTATGAGAATAATAAAATGAATAATAATATCATTTCATTTATTAAATAAAACAATTACAAAATTGTCTTTCGGGCATTACACCTAACAATCTCCCACTTGTAAAGCATGTGATTAATTGCACACCTATTATTTAAAATACAACAAACTACATCTCACTTGCTCTAAAGCAATGGAGACCTATCAGATATTCTAGTACCCATTAAGCATATCATAACCATTTTAGATGACAAAGTACACTCCGAGTGTGCCGTCGTATGATAGGTCGGTGACTCAAAAGTACACACATCTAAATATCATGTGTCTTAATGATTAGTCGAGGTTAATCGGCTCAAGGGCGATCCGTAGAATCAAAGCGTTACCGGTCCATCTAATCATGTGGTACCTTCATGATATGCTTTTGACCTCTAGTGATTTGAAAATCCTTATAAGCTACCCGCTTCATCGTGTGCACAATGATGTGGTATCGGCTTCCATATCTAGAATCACTCCCGAGATATGAAAAGGAAATCCTTAAGCTATATATAAGCCTCTACAAGCTACTACAAAAGCCGCTAATCACCCAACTAGTTAAAGTCGAGTTGGCGTTCTTTGGATTCCTCGAGGCAATAAGCTTCAACACAAGAGTAAAAACAGGCCGAGATCGAAACTTAACGATCATCCTCAATCGACTTAAAGTCAAAATCGATGTATCACACATATCAAGTTCACACATGAATATGTCCGCATATTATTCCTCGTTCTCTTCAAGATACTAAAGAACATACTAAACTTGCTTTGTTAACCGCTTGAATCTAAGATTTGATCAAAGTTGACATTCAATAACTTTGACCATCTCTTACTAAAAGAGAATCTATCCCATTTCTCTTGATCCGAGAGATTTAGAGAGTCATTCACGAGGCATAGGGTAGAACTTCCTCGTTGAATGTTGCATACCACAGATGCATCATCTTAACCAATAAGATGGATGAGAAACCAGTTGGTGATTCTAATGAATTCGACCGAGTCAAACTCTTTAGGATGTTGTCCAAATCTACATTGCGAGAATTGTGGCATTGTCGGTCGACTTGAGATAACACACCCGTGTTGATTCCAGTGGTGTAGTGTTATCCTTCACAAACACTAATATATATATTCACTCTTTGTACTAAAATTGATATCAGGACTACAAAAGACTTATCAATATTACGGTCAAATCCATATATTGTAAAAATATATGACTTCCGATGACCGAGAGGTTTGCTTTTTATCCACAAAGGACATAAGCCTTGGCGATCATCATCATCATAAGTTCATAAGGCAATACCACTTTTGTTCGAATGAATCCAGACTCCGTTTGTTAAGCAAGAAAAGTCTCGAGAATCACCCACATTTTACATTTTTGAAGCGAAATCATGCAATACTAAGTGGTAAGAGAGACCAGGTCCGATTAACTCTCTACTTCTTAGGGAATTACCCACTAGACCACTCAATCTTTGCTCTGAAAGATAAACTTTCCTATGCATTCTACTCTTTTCCGTGTAGATCCAATTACTCCCACTGGGCACGAGACACTCGGGTGGTTCTACCAGTATGAACAGAACTAGAGTGCCGAACTCCATTCACGAGGTTATGGCTATTAAACCAACCTCTATTATCGAGAATCTATCTTTGCTCTCGCCAAAGAGCCATAGGTCATCAATCGATCCTCGGACTACAAAGTCCATGAGAACCCGTAATGGGTAATGGATAAACCATACTCCCAATACTTACTGGGTGGATCGAAATTACGATCTAGTTTAGTAGTGTTTTAGTGTTATCACCAACAATGATGTTGGATGTGAGTGCGATTTTAGTCGATTAGTAACTACCTTGAGCAAAGCGTGCTTCAAGGTTCAAGGTTTCTCTTGTTCATGGACTCTATCGAGAAGGATGCAATAGTATAACTCTCCTTTCCCGATTTCAAGAATCCTATATCTAACCTTTATTCACAATAGGTTAAAAGATATATCACGAATGGTCATTGACCCGAGCGTATGCGTGAAATTCTCGATCTTACCTTCAAGCACCGTGTGCTAAATGCTTATATTTATGGAAGTGGGGTGAACCGAATCCACACCTTATCCGTAAATTCCAAAGCATATTCTAGGTAGACTTCTCGGTCTTACATTTCAATGTAGACCCGTTATTTCACTTCTAATATCTTTATTGAGTTAAGCGATTGTATTGTAGCACATCTAAAACTATATAAGGCAATTTAACGGTTTCTCACTTAGTGAGAACATGTCACAATGAGGCGGTGAGCATCGGTCTAGGGACTATGAATGGCCTATTCAGTATAGAATACTCTATCTCTGTTGAAAACATAGAAACCTCAAAATATTTTGGATAAACTTTCCGGAGTGTTTGAATAGTTATCAGACAAGAAGTCACTACTCGGGAGCTCCTACTAGCTTGTATCTTTTATCAGACCCCGAAGGTCGTCATGAACAAGCTATGTTACTTCTTTATAACCATTATCCTTTCCCAATTGAAAGGAAACTTAGTCATTGTACCTTTGAGACAATATAACCAAACTGGGAGAAAAGGAATTACCCTGAGCCAGTCTTCAGATCTTGTCTTTTAGGGACTATGCACTAACTATGGAATATGAAGAAGAGTTCATCTAAATATAGAAACCAATTGCTTTTAATAGTTCTTAAGATGTGTTTTATATACATATTTGACATTTGTAAGTGGTTTTGACTTTATCAAACAAAAGTCAGAGTCATGGATTAAATACTACACAATGGTATATTCACTTTCTATCGACAAACAAATTATCGAATAGAAGGTAAAACCTTTCGTTCAACGAATCTTAAACCGAAAATAAATTTTCCGCGATATCCAAGGATTGAATCAAGATTCATTTCCTTATATCACTCCCACTATTCTAGCTAAAATTAAGCGCCCGTTGTTTACTCCTTTAATCATTAAATGCTGCGCCACCTTGTTCTTCCAATGAACTTAGCTCAAGAAAATCGCCAAGGATTCATAGGTTGGTGATCCAAAATCAACTGTCCTTATCCTATGATTTTCAGTTAATTAATTTTCGGTTCAGCCTTAAAGTTTTCTCAGTTTAGATGACTAACACTTTTAGACATATTCTCCCATTCTTTCCGTGAATGGAAACAGTCTTGAACCAGCGGTTTGAGTAGACACTACTCTTGAACCGTGGGATGTCTATTTAGTGTTACTCGTCCGGGACTTCTCGGATTTTTAATATACGAGAAAAAAACAACAAATCACAACATTAAAGCTCCCACTAGTTTATATCGGTTCCAAATACCGTCTAACGAGCAATGCTTTATTTTTATGATTTTCCCATTTTTGATTAGAAAATCTTTATTTACATAGTTCAATGTTTCGGAAAAACAACAAATCATAGAACTCCCACTAGTTCATCGATTCCAAATATCGTCCAACTAAATGACACATTTCATGACTTTCCGGTATTTCAATTAGACGATTCGTGTGTAGTCGATTACACTTTTCAAATGTTCTAGAAAAACAACAAATCATAATGCTCCCACTAGTTCATCGATTCCAATAATCGTCCAAATAGTAACACTTCATGATTTTCCGATTTTCATTTAGAAAATTACTCGTGTAATCACTACACACTCAAAATTCACTAGAAGAATTTCAAAGTCGAAATCACCTTTGATCAAACTAAGTTAGTCTTCCGTTTGACACGAATGACACAAGTGACATACACATATGTCACTCTGGTTTTTAAAATGCTTAAGAGAAAATATCTCTTTGAAAAATAATTGCATTATCGATTAACTAGTTCAACGTCCTACTTACTTTCCATTTTTAACGAAGTCAATACTAGTCAATTATTAATTTTTAAGCAATTTAGTAAGGGATATAATGTTGTAAATAAAATGACATATATTAATTCAAGTTTAACACAACTATATAAGTTTATTTTAGGAATTGTAAACTAAAATTAAGTCTACTCTACCATTCGAGGTTTTAACCTCGCATCTCGAGTGCCGCCGTAGGGTAGGTCAAAGAGATGACGGTTAAATCGAGACAATCTCATCAATGAATAACTTGTGAGAATCAACATCCCGAGAATCAAACATCCCTTTATTCATTGAATACCTTCCTTTTTAGCATAGATATTATCAAGAATACCGCCCGATGAGTGTGACCTACTATATCGGATCTCTTGATGCGCCCGAGTGTGCCGTCGTAGGATAGGTCGGTGACCCGGCGAGTACCGGAAATCCTATCCTTTGGAGACCAAACCATGAATGTTGATAGGGGTGAACACCATCCGTAGAGGCGAAATCAAAGCGGCTGCGGCGTCACCCTTCTCTCACTTACTTGTATCTATAGTAGAGGCCGTGGGTTGGGCATGCCTCCCGCTCCTCAATATTTTGGGCGGTGGTGGGTTAACTAACCACGTCTTTTTGATGTTAACATAAAGCACACCAAATCAAGGATTCGAATGGTGTCGATAACGTGGCAAGCCTACCCGTCCTATTCGTTGGAACATATGTGATGATCGAGCAAGTCGGGTCAAGAGAGCCCGTGGAGATAAGAAGGAATCACCCCTCCGCTCGCCGGTGTAGCTTAGTCTTGCCGGACCCCGTGCATGCATCACACTAGGAGGGTTAAGTCGGTCGGCGAAGCTCGATTGACCACCAACCTATAGGCGAACCGTTTTTATCAAGATTTATTGTTCTTTTATCATCATTCAATCTAAGTAGACACTCTGAATCGAAAGCGTGATCTCGTTTGGGCTTTTAAGGCGGTTCACGAGAACACACACCAAAAATGTAACGATTTCATAGCAACCTCGGATCTTTAATTAGTTACTAAATTAATTAATTACCACGTATTAATTAAATTTCAACTAATTACGCGAGTTTGTATACATGCCTATTTTAATTACCAAAATTAAAATTCTACATGTATGCATGGAGTGGATTTATGATATGATGCATGTCATGGCAATTCCGATTTTATATCTATTTTATGATCAAACACATAAAAAATAAATTGCGGAAAATTTAAACACCGAGATGGATCGTTGGTACCCCCGACTAACCTATTTTCTAAGGAAAAGTATAAAAAAAAACTAATTCCAAATCTTTCAGTCTCGATCTTCGAACTTGAATCATCCGGATCTTCAAAGCTTCAATCTTGACACGAATCTTGATCGACGAAGGAGGAGGCCGTAATATACAAATATATTAAAAAATATATATGTATGTTATTAAACTGTTTTATTAAAAAAAACTTTCCTTTTTTTTTTAAAAAAATTCTAACAAGCCCTCGGCCAAATTAATAAAAAAAAAAGCTTTTTTTTTTTTTTAATTCAGTGAGACCATGCGGCCAAAAGTAAAAAAATTAGGTTACAACATAAAAAAGCTGCCGCACTCAAATTTTTGCCGTGACCAAATTTTTTTGCCGGAAAAAAAAATAAAACAATCGGCCTCCTCCGTGTTTCACATGCCAGTGATTTTCAATACCATGATCTTGTGCATTATCTTACGTCGTCTCGAACCGGAACAAAATTAAATTACAAGTCCTATGCTCAAGTGATACTAATCAAAAAGCTCTTAAATGAATCTCTGAATAAACAATCCAACCTCAATCCATCTCTTCAACCAAGACATTCACAACATAAAAATATATATGTGCATCGGCCCAAAAAAATTGGGACACAAAAGCTACATGTTTTCCACTCCTTAGATCTAAAATTTTATACGTATAAATATAGATCACCAGGCGGTGATACCATTATTAGTAATATCATCCGCAGTGAGGCGATTTAAGGATCTAGATCTATAAATTACACGTAATAAAATAACTAGATCTACGTTTATAAGGGGTTGTAGATCATACCTCTTGGATCTCAAAATCCAAGTAGAAGGACACCATATATGAAGAATGAAAGATGGTGTGAAGAGCACCACGATCTTCCACGTGTGATCAAGCAACTCCGGTGGAAGGAAATTCTCGTCTCGAATCCTCTCGATATGCTACCGGAAAAATCTCAAGATTTTCCCTTGCTCCCACTGGCCGAAAATTTTCTTCTCTCTCTAGAGATAGAAGTCGAAAATTGTGTGTGTGTTAGGCAGGAAGCTATAACATATAGGAGAAGTAATCCTTGTCTCAAAGATTTAATAATTATCAATTATAATAATCCTATTAAATAAAAGATAATCCTAGAAATATTCTAGAACAAATCTAGAATAATCTTTATCTTTATTTCTTACCATAAATATTTATCCAATAAATATTTTGTCTTGCATCTTATTAATCATGCTTTGAAAACAAATTTCTTGCTCACTAAGACAATGCTCATGGCGAAAATTATCTTAACGACCTAGTCAATATTATTTTCGACAATACACACAAATTGGGTAGAGATTATGAAAAATGTCTTTTCACATATTTAATTATTTAAGCCCAACTAATTTAATAGTCCACTAAACAATTAATTCACATATCGTTTTAATTAAATTCTAATAAGAACTAAATTAATATTATTAGGATTCGACGTCCGAGAATAGCTATGCTATATTGGAGACACGTCGAGGACCATTGACTAATAATCAGTGGCTCCGATAAATCAAATAAATAATTATCTTACGAGCGAAATAATTATATTCGATAAATCAATCACGAGGAATATGCCACCATAATCCCGTGGCTTGCACTCCTCCGATTATGAGATTATATTTATCTCCTCACGAGAATGATAATAAGCGTCCATTGATATAATCATTACATATGGATTAATCCTCCATTTATTCATTCTAAATCGGGAAGTTACCGTTAACCACTTTTGAACCTCTTATCCTTATTTACCATTAACCCCAGTGATCAATTAATTCATACAACTCAAACAGTAGCTAATCGATGTAATATGAACTCCATGGATCGATCGGTTTCTAGGATTAACAAATAAGGAGCGTACATCTACTTCCATAAATGGAAGGAATGGATTCCGTATCTGTGATAACCACGGACTACTCACTCAATCGATTACAATGCCAAGATGGGGTAATTCGGATCACGGACTCGGTGTAATCCTTAACCGTCAAGTCAAACCTCATCTTTGATTCAAGCGGTTGATTGTGATCACCTCGAGGATTAAGATATATCCATAAATATGATCATCGATTGATTCGATAAGACTTCTCAATTACGGAATTATATCGTGAACTCTAATCAAATCGGTCCCGATACATATGATATATCTATCATATATAAATGCCAGCTAGGTTCTCTTAATCGAAAGTCGGATAAGACAATCACACCTATTGTGTTACAGGCGCATTAATAGCACGTTAAAGGAGAGACCCGATACTCTCGATTAACTTCACTACGGGCTAATTGTATTTTAAGTACATCTTCACTAACTCAATCCTCCCGTGTATATCCATTACACCTTTGAGTTAAGTGATTACATAAACGATATACTTTAGGGTTTTCTGTAGTGTAAATACTATTGTCAAATCGGTGAATATGAGAATAATAAAATTGAATAATAATATCATTTCATTTATTAAATAAAACAATTACAAAATTGTCTTTCGGGCATTACAACTAACAGAAGAGCAGCTAAGAAAGGCAAGAGAGGAGATGGAAAAGATATCAAATGAACCTTGCATAGGTTTTCCTCACCCCATCCAAAGAAGAGATGATGATAGAGACAGATCGGGTAGACAACAAAGACACGGATCAAATCGACCAAGAGGATCGAAAAACCAACATAAGTCGACCTTTGGCGGAGGTAACACTAGTAGAAGCGGCGGCGATAGATATCTTTGGGTGAGAAAGAACTCACAGAGACCAGGAAAGTATGATCTTTGAAGTACTAAACAATGTAAGAGAGTTCTTGAGGGTCCAAAGCGGTATATATCACAATCAAGCGCAAGATGAAGCTTGGCGGTGGCTAAGATATCGGGATGAGAAGATGAGAATCGATATGGCCAAAATCTACAATGATGTTAGAGACAACATGCATCTCTCAACCAGAATGCTAGATCCAACTCAATCAGCAGACCAAGTACAGCCATACCCCTCTCTGCACAAGGACCAGAAGATTTGCCCAGTGAACAACAAGAAGATTTCAATTACATGGAAAAATTCTTCGATACTATGGGAAAATGAACCGACAAGAACAATGGGGTATGTTCAAAAGTCTCAAGTTTGCTTGACTCTCACATTCTTTGAAGCTAGGAAAGACTTGAAAATTACTTTGGAGAACCTCGAGCAAATGAGACTATGCTTGACTTTCGCAAACTCTTCAACAAGAAGATATTCTAGGGAGTCTCTGAGTACCTTTGCTATGGCATCTTTGGTGTGGAAGTTTCCATAAATTGATTGGAAAGATATGGAGGAGGTTCGGACCATAAAATTCAAGAGGTACAAAGCGAAATTGAGCAAAATATAATTATTGTACTTTGAATATATTTTGAACCTATATTTCTATTGCCCTTAAATGGATGAATAAAGCTGTTGAGATATATTCCATTGTTTATTATGAAAATTTTGGTATACTTATGTTGAGGCTTATGGGGTTTTGGCATCATCAAAAGAGGGAAATTGTTAGGAACATTTTATTATGTTTTGATGATAGCCATACTAAACTTATTATAGCAAGCTGAAATAAGTTAGAATTCTCTGTATAAGTCTTTACATAGAGTCGACATGTTTTATAAGTTGAGTCAGACAAGTATTGTACTAGTTGGTAGGACGGATGAGTAAAAGCAGATTTTTGGCAGAGTGAACCCGACCAAGTACCAAAGAGAGAAGCATGAAGACATTATGGTCGACTTATAACCAAGGAAGTTTGTGATGACCTTGGATAAGTCTAAGTTACATTCAAGTGATGAAGCTTGATGTTTAAATATGGTGTACACTTTGGTCTCACACAAATCAAGGATCATTGAAGTACAAAGATTCTCCTGAACCTAAAAGAATGAAGGAAGCATTGAATCGACAAAGTGAGCTGACTATCGGTGAGTGAAGACAAAGCGGTGAAGGAAGATCTAAACGCCAAAGTTAGAGCGATCATTAATCGATTAGAGAACGGCCAAGTAAACCTTACTTGATCATATTTTGAAGTATGAAGAAGATCTGAGAGGATCAAGCATTAAATGCACAATCAATTGAGGATCAATCAAAGGCGGATTTTATGATAAGCGTTTGAAGAAAAATCCGATCATGAAATCAAGGAGAATATAATAAAGGGGGAATCAAGAATAAAATCAAGGATTATTCCCTCATTAAAATAGCCAAGGACGGAAATTCAAATCAAGGATTATCAAGGCTATAAATAGAAGGCATTGTGAGACAAGAATATATATACAAGAGAAACGATTAAGTTTGATAATTTACATGCGAAACTCTGTCAAAGTGAAAAGCCTTTATACGTGTTTAAAGGAAATATCTGAGATCAACTCTCGGGAATCGAGAACTTCAATTACAAATCAAGCATTGAGATTGATCAACAAACTTGTGAATCAATTCACATCAACCGAGGCAATTGAATAAGAGAAATCCGAGAAGGAGTTGCAACCTTTGTGATAGGCTGCTTTGTAAGATTTGTTCTCAAGGAGAAGTGATAGAGACTGAGTCACTGAAGCTTTCGAAGCCAGGGAGTGATAGTCTTGAAGATTGTGAAGCTTGTGTAGTCAAGGACAATCGTACTATTGTATCTGTGAAAACAATAGTGATTCCTCCAATCATCACAGGAGAAGAGTGGATTAAGGGATTACACCACCCTGAACCACTATAAACCTTTGTGTCTATTTACTTTCAGCAATTTACTTTTCAACACTTCACTTAAGCGCATAATAGATATACGTGGTTGCATAATCTACTTTGAAACAACGTTTTAAGAAGGGACTTATCCGCTACCCAAAAGATTTTAAATATAAGAAATGTTTTTGAAACTCCACTATAGTCATTCACCCCCTCTCTGCCTATAGCTTTACCCTTCTCTAGGACCAACACTGAGGATTTGATAAGATGAGCTGTCGTGCCTGCCAAAGATGACAGACTCAAAAAAATGTAGGGAAAAATTGAGGAGTTATAGAGTTCAAGGCCATCAGACGAGGCCAAGCCAACCTCAGGAATTATCGTAATATTTGAGCATATTTTGAGCTCGCGCCCTCGGAAAAAGTCACTTATCCAGCATGTCATTACTATCGAGGGACAACTTTGTCCGTATGAGTGGATAACCTCATTCGAGAGCCGGATAACACTTGCGACTAACAACAAATCCACTTGGTGCATAGCCCTAGTATAAAGTATACGGAGAGGCGCATCATTGATCCGCGGTCTAGCTCAAAGATCAATTCAAAATAGGAATGATTTCAAAAACAAGTTTTTAGCAGAGTGTGAAATGGCGGATAGGCCAAAGAAAATGATCAAGGACTCATCGACATCCGCCAAGGAAAATGAGTCAAACAAAAGTTATTACGACATGTTCATGCACGTATATGATCAACCAAAGAATATCCCAAATTACGAGGTCAAACCGAGTTTCCTCACTGGAATCGCTAAAGGTCCTGAAGACACACTTATCCATCAATCCCCCGAAAAGCCTACGTGATTTGATAGACCAGGCCTAAAAAATGGATTGAATGAGGCGATGCCCTCACCCTCAAAGAAAGGAAAAACAAAGGGCGATCATAATAATGATTGAAAAGAGGATTGCAATGAGGATCGGAAAGAAGACGGCGGGAAGAACGATGACCGCGAAGTCAAAAAACCTATTAATTTCGATGAGAAGGATTTCATTCCTTTGAACACAAAACCCTCACAGATTCCATTTGAAATCCATGATCGTATAGAAGCCCCAGCCCATGAGGCCAATCCGAAGCTTCACGATCAGACAAAGCATTGTGTTTCCATGAGGACCTCGGTCACATAACAAATGAGTGCATCACCTTGAGGATAATAATCGATAAGATGATCAAAAAAGGCTCGTTGGATAAGTACAAAAAGAACGGCGGGGCCAATAGAAATGACAGACTCTGCAAGTATGCAAATGAGATCGAGTTATTATTGAGGAGTTTCCATGAACAATCGACTTAAAGATCAAATCAATTCTATCAGCGTCGGGAGTTATGAGAAATCCATCGTTTTAGGTGATTGAACAAGCCATAACCTTAGGCGAACTAGCGGGCCTCGAGGGCAATGGAGCTACCCATTATGGTTCAGTCGGGATCAACAACCGGGGTAAACATAGTTTTGTTAGATACCGGGGCGGCGAGACATCATTTATTGAAAGACACAACCATAGATCGGTTATGAGAAATACAGGCTTAGGCCATACCTTGTAATGCTTGAGGATTCTCTAACGACAAAGTCGAGTTATGGGCATGATTGACCTGGATGTCGAGATCGGAGATTTTGAGCCAACGAGGTGAAAAGGGTTGCTTTCTTGTGGTCGACTTGTATTCTACTACACGGCAATCCTAGAGATCCCGTGCTCGAAAGTTTGAGATGGTAGTTTCGGTGCCGCACCAAAGTGCCAAGTTTTACACTGACAGCGGTATCGGGGTGGCCGTCAATCAACCTCATCTCCATCTCAATCATATTACCGAAAATCAAACCGGCTATCTGACCCAAGGCCAGTATAAGAAGCCCAGAATCAAAGATGTTGGATCCACGTCAGGCTTAGGCTGGATAAATGCGGTAAAGAAGGTCAGCAGTAGGGAAGGCTCAAATCAAGTAAACGGATTGAGCAAAGAGAGAAATGGAGAAGGTTTAGGCCAACCTGTGGTGGACGAGATCAGACCCAAGATGGTCATATGTGACTATCCATAGGTAAAAGATGACCAGACTTCACCGCTCAGGATGAGCTGGTCGAGGTAGTCATAAATGAAGCATACCCAGACCAGAAAATGAAAGTTGGGGGTAAGCTAGATGAGCAAGAGAAAGAAAAGTTGATATCACTACTTAAGGAAACTCTAGAGGCCTTCGCTAGGGTTATCACTGACATGAGAGGTGTCGAGCCCAAAATTGCATTGCACCACCTTAATGTCGGCCCTAACTTTAATCCTATTCAGCAAAAGGCTCACCAATTTTCTAAGGAAAAAGAGATCGCCATAAAAGTTGAAGTCGATAAGCTGGTTCAAGCCGAGATTATCAAGGAACTTCAGTACCCCACTTTGCTAGCTAATGTTGTGATAGTTAAAATACACAATGGGAAGTGGCGAATGTGCATCGACTTCACCGATCTAAACAAAGCTTGTCCTAAAGATCCCTATGAGCTGCCCAGGATTGACAGAATGGTCGACAGAATCACTGGCTTTGAGATGTTAAGTTTCCTGGATGCGTACTCAGGTTACCATCAAGTGAAGATGGCATATAGCAAGAAATAGATGACAACCTTCAAGGCCACCGGAGGAATGCACTATTACGAGATAATGCCCTTCGGTTTAAAGAACGCGGTTGATTTACGGTGAATGGTCAACGAGTTTTGGTTCCCAAATCGGGAAAAATATGGAGGCTTACATGGATGAAATGGTCGTAAAGTCATCCCGCATCGATCACGTCGTGGGCTGAAAGAAACCTTCGATAATGTCAAGAAACACTCCATGAAAAGTGAATCCACCAAGTGCTTCATGGTCACAAAAAGGGAATTGAGGCAAATCCGAGAAAATACGAGCTTTCTTTGAATATGAAAGAGCCCACATGTATCGAGAGATGTACATGGCTGAATGGGAGGATAATTGCCTTAGGAAGATTCATCTCAAAATCTGTGACAAGTGCTTACCGTTTATCAAAATTACGAAAGGTGATAAGACATTCGTGTGGGACTAAAGGTTCTCAAAAGCTATTTGGTGAGCCCACCTCTGTTGGTCGATCCAGGTTATAATGAGATGAACTCTTTTTGTATTCGGACTTGACAGACCGAAAGTAGTGCATTTGTCTTTGTTAAAGAGGATGACACCCTCCAAAATCCCATCTACTATGTTTCAAAAGGTCTCAGTACCATTGAGAGCCATGATTTTAATATAGAGAAATTGGCCTATTGTGTTGTCATGGCTGCCCAAAAACTAAGGCTTATTTTTCTTCGCATACGATTGTAGTATTGCACAAGCCGGATCTTTTAGGCCAATTGCTTCGTTGGGCCATCGAATTGATGGAATTTGACATATGCTATGAGCCTAGAAAGGCAATCAAAGCCCAAACCCTGGAAGATTTCATAGTCGAAACGAGTATCAACGAAGAGCGGCCCGTAGAACATCTTAGTCTGCACCTTGTCGACCAACCAAGCACTTTAGCTATGATTTGCGCCGCAAAGGCCAAGTCATTCTTTGGTAACTATATTTCATAGATTTGTGAACGAGATGGTGCGAAATGGTTGTGGGGCCGGGATCATATTGCTCGAACCAGGAACTTGAAGAAATCTAAAGGCACTCAGATTCAACTTCACGACATCGAACAATCAAGTGGAGTATGAAGCCGTTATCGTGGGCCTTGAGCTCGCAAAGCGATGAACGTGGATAATGTCGAAATTTTCTACGATTCATAACTAGTAGTTCACCAGGTTCTTTGGTTCAAAGCGCAACTAGGTGTGAAACTCTCTGAGGTACCTTGAACTCGTCCTTAAATTAAGAAATGGTTTCAATCATGGTGGAAGAGGAAGGATAATTGAACCGTCGATCATGGTGGAATACTTATCTCGAGTCTGCAATCCATGGGACCGTGATCATGGATATCCAACCGATGACTCCTGTGGCCATGGATCGGCGAGATCTAGCTTACATTGAAAAGGAACCCTCCCGCCCGATCCGAAACAAGCTCGGGATGTGAGAAAATGATCAGCTCGTTACATGATCATAAATGGAATTCTCTATAGACAATCATAAGAGGTCAAAGGAATATTGATGGAATTGCGTGAAGGAAAGTGCGGGGGTCACCCCGCAAGCCAGATGCTCACTCAGAAAGTTCTGTTGGCCATGGGTACTACTGGCCTGAGCTCACAGACGACGTGCAAAAATATGTGAGAAGTTGTGACAAGTGCGGTAACTTAGCGACATACGAAGACTACGCCATCAAACAAAGTATTATTGTCGCGACATGGCCGTTCGACATATGGGCAATCGATCACATCCGCCACTCAAGAAAGGAAGATCGAGGGTGTGAATACGTGCGTCGTCGTAGTGGACTACTCACCAAATGGATCATAGCAAAAGCCCTCGCAAAAATCAATTCTAAGGACATCATCTATTTTTTGCTCGATCAGGTATGGACTAGATTTGGAGTCCTCAGGGCGATCGTATCTGACCATGGCCCGCAATTCAGGGACGAGTTCTCTCAATTCTGTAAAGAGCATAATGTGAAACATTGGCAATCATCGGTGTCCTACCTCGAGGAATGGACCCAGTGAAAATGCAAACAAGCAAGTCCTCAAAGTCTTTGAAGAAAAGTTTTGATGAAAAGGCCGGAAAATGGGTAGACCACACGCCCGTGGCTTTATGGGCGCTTGAACCTCACAAAAGCGATGACGGAGAGACTCCTTTCGCCCTCACTTATGGTTGGAAGCTATGGAACTGTTGAAAAAGGCATTCCCATGTATGAGGGTCTAGCATTTCAGCGAGACCGAAAACCTGATAACCAGACAACTCCACCTCGATTTGTTAGAGGAAAAGCGGATAGAATCTTACGGTCGCCTAATCAACGGCAAGCAAGCAGCCAAACGACACCATGACAAGCAGGTTCGTGAAGACAACTTCTCAGTTGGCGACTTTGTTCTATTTGATATAGAAGCCGCTTGTCATAAAGCGACTAAAGGGAAGTTGTCGAAGAAGCCGGGAGGCTCCACTCCAAGTGTCTAGAATAATCAAAAGGGCACTTATGTTTTAGAAGACAATGAGGGTCGTGAGTATAACATGTCCCGACATGCCGACAACTTGAAAAAGTACTTCATGTAAGAAACAACGCCTCTTTAGAAATAGTTCGAATACCATCTTAAAACATGGATAGATCCGGATCACAGGTAAACCTTTTCACCAGTCAAAGAAATGATCCAGAATCTAACCGGTTTTACATTTCTCTAAAATATATATAGTCTTGTTTCAGAGCCACCTTCTTTCTCATTATCGCTAGCTTTATGATGGTCGCGACCACCACGTATACTCGTTGCTTCACCAATTAAAATTCTTAAAGAAGGGTAAAATTGTAAAAAAGTATTTATACTTTCTGTGGTAGGATCTCATATGTTTTCATTTTCTATTGATCCCGAATCATAATATTATACTAGGTCCAGAAGTATAGTAAAATTCGTGTCTCACGATAGGTAAATTTTGAGTCATTTTTCAACGAAGTCAAAGAAAACTACGTCAAATTCAATGAACATGCCCAAAAAAAAAAAAAAAAATCACTATAATATACCTCCACAGGGTCATTACCAAACAAACCAAAGCAAGACACATACTAATTCATTAAGAATTATTGCACAACAGCATACATGTTCCAAGCAAAATAATACTCGTTTGATTTGTTTGAAACTTATTTCTTTTTTTTGTTTGTTTTAAAATAATTCTCATGACTCTAAATGAGACTTAAACTTTGTACTTTAATTGCCAAAATAATAACTCATTAATTGATGTATCTTAAATATTTTGAAAACAATGCTACATATAAAAAAGATAAAAAGATAAATTGATCAAGTTTTAAATAATCAGACAACTCATTAATTGATGTTATTTTAAATATTGCGATTTTTAAAATGTCCCAAATAAATTGAGACGGAAGAAGTATTATGTACATATATACTATCAAATTTTAGAACATATTAATAGCAATTTTTTTAAGATGAACTAATACCAATTTCCTCCAACAGATTTTTTCCAATTTCAATTACCAACATGGGCATGAAAGAGAACGTTACACCTTTATTCCAGGCAACAATCAGTAGGTTACGTGTATTTATAGCTTGGCAACGGCGTCAGAAAAAATGATGACTTACGATAGCAATCCAACATTTACCAGCAGTGTGCCGAATCGGATATACAACAACGGCAAACAAAATCGATCCCACGAGAAATCGACCGAATTCCAAATTATGTCTTACACTTAGTTTAGGTCAATAATGTTAAAGATGATGATCAATGACAATCACCAAGAGACAAGAGCTAATGTTGAATTATACAAACTAAAAACGATGATAAAAGAAACACAGTCAAACAATGATTAAATTGATTACTATCACCTCTAATCGATTACCGGAAATGATCTTATACAAATTAACCCTCCTAAAGTTCTATCAAAGAATTTAGAGGAACTAGGGAGAAGGACAAAAATATTTTATCAATTAATTAGAATGACGGTTTTTCATAATTTTTACATAAAGTACAAAACTATTTTTCTAAAATAAAAGGTCGCCTATTTTATGAAAAAAATAAATAAATAATACAACTTACTTTCTCTCTCATCCATTATTTTAAAACACTTGTATCTCTCAATCTACAACTCCAAATTTGAAAAAAAAAATTCACCAATTTTTTTTTTCTTTTCATGCTCTTTATTTTAATACCACATTCAACATATTCCGATGTGATTTCAAAAAATCCACTTTCAAAATTCACTATTATTCGAAATTCACTGTCGTTATTCATTGATTTTCGGGATTCACTGAATAGATTCACTGAGTGAATTTCGACAGTGAATCTCATGAAAAATGATGTAATTATATCGAACCAAAGTCTCCAATCGAAGAGCATGAAAAACTAAAAAATTCAATGAAAGTTTCATCGCGTTTGGAAATTTAGATCAAAAGATACGAGAGTTTGAAAACGGGGGAGGAGAGAAAAAAAAAATTCAGCAACAGGCGTCCCAACCTCCCAGGCGTCGGATTTCATTTTTTGATTTTTTTCTTTTTGGCTATAAAAATTAAAGAAGTTGTCATTATCTAGTAAAAAATGTGTGGTTGTCATGTTATTCAAAAATATTTCAAATACTCTTTATCCCTAATTCTTTTAAGAATTTATGAGTGTAATATGCTAAAATGGAAGATATACACTATAACTAGACTTGGCCAAATGGTGCAACGGACGGATCGGAACGGAACCGGAGGTTGGAGTGAACCGCCCGGTTGAACAAACTTGCGATTGGAGGAGTAAAACCGGCGGTTGCCAATTCGCCACGGTTAACGGTTCACACGGTTCAGATCACGATTTAAATCACGGTTCAGGCTACGTTTTTAATTTTTTTTAATTTTTTTTTTACATTTTCATATAATACTTATTATTTTCACTACAATAACAAATTATTATTCTTTTTACTATAATTACTTAAGCGAATGTAATATATTTTTTTTATTCGTTTTAATTATAATATTAATATTGTGTTATTTTATTTATATGTAAATTATGTTATTTTTTCAACACTTATACCGGAAATTCGGCTGCCTACGTATCTTTTATATGTAATCGTGTCGGAGGCACGACACATAAAAAATCAAAGCGAACGTAGTTCTTATTTTTTTATTTATTTTTAGTCTTTTATAGTTTTTTTGATAGGTTATTATAGTTTTTTTAGGGAATGAATTTGAAGAATGACAAAAATAAATAAATAAATCTGGAATAATAAAAGTAACGTTTTCACGATTATAAAGACAAAATCACAATTGTTACTTTAAAATTGTTCTTTCACGTGTTAATGTTCTTTGTGTTTTCACATTATTCTTCATATTTACTCTATTCCACATTTGTTCTTCATATTTATTCTTCATAATTGTTCTTTTGTCCTTATTAAATTACAGTTTCCTTTTATCCCGATTTTTTGATAATTTTGTTATTCTGGACAAAAATCTTTTTTTTTTTATTATTGTTGTTGTTTTAGTCTTTTATATAGTTTTTTATAGGTTTTTTTAGTCGGTTTTAAGTATACGTTGATTAAAAATGTTGTTTTATTAACTATTACGTGAGATATATTGTGTTGTTTTTTTTATATGTAAATTGTGTTATTTTTTCAACGCTTGTACCGATAATTCGTTTGGCTACGTATCTTTTATATGTAATCGTGTCGGATGCACGATATATATAAAAAAATCAAAGCGAACGTAGTTCTTATTATTTTTTTAGTGTTTTATAGTTTGTTTGATAGGTTATTATAGTTTTTTTTTATTATTGTTGTTTTTTAGACTTTTATAGTTTTTCTTATAGGTTTTTTAGTCGGTTTTAAGTATACGTTGATTAAAAATGTTGCTTTATTAAATATTACGTGAGATATATTGTGTTGTTTTTGTTATATGTAAATTGTGTTATTTTTTCAACGCTTATCAAAGAATTCGATTTTACACGATCTTTTATATCTTTTATATGTAATTCGGATGCACGAACGTATATAAAAATCAAAGCGAACGTAGTTTTATTGTTTTTTAGTCTTTTATAGTTTGTTTGATATGTTATTATAGTTTTTTATTATTGTTTGTTTTTTTAGTCTTTTTAGTTTTTTATAGGTTTTTAGTCGGTTTTAAGTATCGTTGATTAAAAATGTTGTTTTGTTAAATATTACGTGAGATATATTGTGTTGTTTTTCTTATATGTAAATTGTGTTATTTTTTTCAACGCATGTACCAGTAATTCGGTTGCTTCATTATCTTTTATATGTAATCGTGTCGGAGGCATGACATTATAAAATCAAAAGCGAACGTAGTTCTTTTTTTTTTTAGTCTTTTATAGTTTTTTTGATAGGTTATTATAGTTTTTTTTAGTCTTTTATAGTTTTAAAAATGTTTTTTTTTTAGTCTTTTATCTTATTGTTTTTATTTAGTCTTTTATTGTATTTTTCATACATTTTTATGGTATTTTATAGTTTGTTATAGTTTTTTTTAGTTTTGCATAGTGTTGTTATGGTTTTTTATTGGTTTTTATTGTTTTTTGTATTCTTTATAGTCTTTTAATATATTTTTATAGTATTTAAAGGTTTTTTAAATGTTTGTTTTATTGTAGTCTTTTGTAGCATTTTTATGTGTTTGTATTTTGTAGTTGCATACAATTTTTTAGGTTTGTATATGGTTTTTTTTGGGTGTTTTTATTTTTATTTTATAGGTTTCTATAGTTTTTATTTTTTTTTTTATGGTTTTTAGTAGGAGGTTTTTTTTATATATAGTTTCTTATAGTTTTTTTTAGTCTTTTATAGTTGTTTTATAAGTTGTAAAAAATATATAAGTAAGATATAAATTATGACATTTAATCGATGTCGGTATTTCGTGCGCTGCTTTCGATTCAATGTCTTGCACCTCTTCTCGGCTCGTATCCAATCTTGACAACACATTTGCTTCTCTAGCGTGGAGGGATGAATTGAACATCTTTTATTGGTAAGCACATATCCTGCCATGCTGAAAGCTCGTTCAAGAGTGACGGTCGAAACAGGGCAACTTAAAAACTCGACCGCTATCAGTACTAGCACTGAATATTCTTTAGCATGTCTCTTCCACCACTTCAATAAGTCGAAGTCGAAATCATAGGATTCGGTTTCACAGCCTTCAAATGTTGTGCTTAAAAATTTGGATATCTATGTACGTTGATCGGATGACGATGTCTCTCCCTTCTGTCGTTTCGAATTCATTTTATCCAGAACTTTTTTAAGTCCCTTCAGGACACCTGCGGGGTTAGTAGAAGCACTTGCGGATGGATTGTAACCACGTCGTTTCTCAATCCATTCATACGCTCATATTCAACATACAAAGCGTTTAATAAATTTTCAAGTCTATCTACTTCATATGTATAATCTACCGGAGGCACATTATGAGTATTAGACAAAGCATCACAGTAAGCACTTAACATGTTAGACACACCTACTAGTCTTATACGAGGGTCGAGAATAGAAGAAATGAGATAAGTTTCAGGAATATCCAACATATACTTATTCCATTTCTCTTTCATCGGCCCTAATCATTGAAATAATGTAGCGTCGTGTTCCATGGTTTCAAACTCGGCAGTTATTTCTACACTAGCAGGCAAGACTAAATGTGTTGTGGGTTGATAACATTTTGAAAACAATTCAGTGATTTTTTTGAATACTTCAAAAACATCCATCGGTGTCTTGCATGCAGTCCAAATAGAGGGATACAAACAATATTCGCTCGGACAGTGTTCACTTAAAAATTTACAAAAGGCATTTTTAATTTTGTTTGTTATTTTTCCAAAGATCATAAGTCGTGTTCCACCTATGTGATACTCGTGCGGCAGTTTGACATGGCGATGACCTTTCTCTTTTAGAAATTTATACCACTTATTAACAAGAATATTTCTACCTAACACATGTGAAATCGCAGTTTTTATCGCATTAATATTATGGTCAAAAAAATTTAGACCATCTTTTACACATAAATTAAAAATATGGCATAAACATCTAACATGAAAAATTGACCGTTACAAAGAGGTTCACAATATCGGGATAGGTCGGGAATAGAAGCAGTGTTGTTTGAAGCATTATCAAACGCAATAGAAAAAACTTTATCTTTTAAATCGTATTCCTAAAAAATATCAACTAATAAAGATGCAATGTTAGAAGCATTAAGAGTTTTATTGAATAAACGAAAAGCAAGTAACATTTTTTGGACAATCCAAGTGTTATCAATCTAGTGAGACGACACGCCCAAATAAAAATTGTTGGTCCTCCGATCCTTCCAAATATTGGCACATACACGTATTCGGAATTTATTTTTCTTCAAAGTTTCTTTAGTAATATTTTGTCGTTTAATAAATTTATTTTTGAAATCCCTACTAACCGTTGCACGAGGGATCTTAGTAAAAGCTAGCTGCAAAGCCCCTTGTACGTAAGTTTCGAAAATAGGATTCTCAGGAAAGCTAAAATGAAGACCCATCCCCGCAATAAGATATGCGGTTAGATCTCTGATTATCACGAGTGTAAATAAAGAGTGGATTAGTGTTACCTCCGCTGGAGCTCGGCATGTTTAGTTGGGTTTGAGACGCGTTATCTTCCAATTTTTCCGAGTGTTTACTTAACATGTGACCCCGCATCGATCCGTAACCACCGGCATGTTTAAATTGCTATTTTTTGCCACAGAAATTGCACACCCCGTAGAAAAACTTTCCGAGGTTAGCTAATGCTATTTCATCAGTCAGAGGAACCTTAGTGAAAAATTCCGTAAAAATTCTCGATTTTAACCTTTTTTCTTGTGCTTTGGATCGGGTACTTTCATCACCATCTAAATCGACTGACTCGGGAGTAGGAGTAGGATTAGCACTAGCACTAGCACGCGGTGGTCTTACAACGTCGACTTCATCATTATCTTCAGCTTCGTTAATGTTGATGTTAAAACGCTCAGGTTGAGACATTATATCATCGTAATGACTATCAAAATCATCAGAATTAAAACCTAAAGGTGTCTCAAAGTGAGGAATCGAAATGTGACTACCGGTGACAGGGTTTGTAAAATGTTGGGGTCTATAGCCACCGGCAAAATAATCCGATTCCGGTACACAACCGTGTCATCACGGAAAGTAACATTTCGATTTCCATGTGATGATTCACCTTTTCTTGACATTGTACCAAATCTAAATTAAATTTAACGGTTATAAAAAAAAATTAATTTAACTAACTAATTTTACTTATAACCAAAACCGAATTGAAGTAACGATTAAATCGGAACAACTTCAAATATCGGCCTAGTAAAGTAAATTTGATTATAAAATTGAATTTTTTTTTACACTTGTAAAAAAATTAGTTGAATAAAATAAAAACCAAATTTACCTATAACTAAAACCGTATTGTAGTAACGATTAAATCATAACAACTTCAAAAATCGGTATCGTAAAGTAAATTTGATTGTTGTTTTTAACAACTACACAAACTTGATAATCAAAGAAATGAGTAGAAGATGTAAATGATGAGAGAAGAAGTTGTAAGAATTGAGAGGAGATTGTTGTAGGATTTTTGAAATGGAACCTTAGTATTTATAATTTTTTTGGTGTTTGGGAGAAAAAAAAAACCGTTGAGAAATCGACCGTTGAGCGGTTCAACCACCGGTTCCGCTTCGGTTCGCTGCCAGCAAAGCCCCAACCGGTTCCCAACCGCCGGTCCGGTTTTCTTTGGCCAGGTCTAACTATAACCGGAATCGAATTTCCTATATTCACACCAAAAGTCTAAAATTAGTTATATAAATAATAAACAAAAATTATGTTTTCTATTTAAATCCCCATTTCCCAAGTTTCATTTCATTCCTTTGTGTTTCGTACACATAACGGCCTGACCTCACGTGAGGTAAGAACTTCAACAAATTCTCTCTATTTAATTATTCTTTTCTTTTTTTGGTAATTCACCAAACTCTTTCAAATTTTAGTTCAAAGCTTTTCTAATCAAAACTGAGACTGGGGTCGTAATTGGCCTCTGTTTTGGATATGTTTGTGGATTCCTGTTTTAGTCTTTTGTTGTAATTACGTGTTGGATCTCTTCTCTGCTACAAATATTTGTTAAGTCCGAAGAATTTCGATTGTTTTTAGGTAAGATGCTTTATCTGTTGGTTAGTTAAATTTTTGGTGCTTTTATATGGCAGTTGCAATCGGATTCTTACCACTTTAACTAACAGCTGATCAGAAAAAAGCTAGCCTTTCTTGTCGGAAATTGCTTTTAGCTGATCTACATTTTTGTTAATTGCATACATAGACGACGATTTTGGTATGGTCAAGTTTCATTTTTTTTTTTTTTGTGTGGCTTGTAGTGCTTATTTGTGACTGTATGTGTAGCATTATTTCAAACACATTGTGTGCGATCTCATGTGGGATTGTGGCAGTTTGTTGTTTTATTTTTCTCATTTTCTCCCCCTGTTTTGATCTTGTAGAATAGTGTGATGTTTCAGCCTTTTCATTTCATTATGGATCTCTGTGACATTTCAGTCAGTTTAGCTGTAGCTCCTTCATTATGATGATTTGGTTGTTAATTCTGCAATTTATCCATTGTAATTATTGTTTTGGGGCTAATTATATGAAGATCTAGCTGACATTAAGTTAGATTTTGATGGTGGTGTCACTGGAGTGGTTGATCCCACTTGCTCAACCATTAATTTGATTCAACGATGCTGGACTGATTATTGTTAGAGTTTCGAAAATTTCTTTTCTTTGTGTTAAAACCGGTTCAACTCGTAATAAAATTTGACTTTCTGTTTTTTCTGCAAGCTATGAATGCACTGCTCTGTGTGTTTGCTTGTGTCTGGACTGATTTACTGCTTACACATTGATAAATGAATGTAGCTTTGTTGTTATCTTAAAGGACAGTTTCTTCTGTCTTGTTCATGCAGATTTGTTTTTGGTGTAGTGTCAACACCATGGCTACTGGACAGCTTTTTTCCAAGACTACACAAGCACTCTTCTATAATTACAAGCAGTTGCCAATCCAGCGGATGCTTGACTTTGACTTCCTTTGTGGTGCGTAAAGTGTATTTTATAAAATCGCGAGACAGTTGTTTCATTCATTACCTATTTTATTTAAAAGAACGTCCTTTTCTTACAGGACGAGAGACACCTTCTGTAGCTGGAATCATAAATCCTGGTTCAGAAGGATTTCAGAAACTCTTTTTTGGGCAGGAAGAAATAGCAATTCCAGTGCATTCCACGTCGGTCCAAATTCTTCTTTATTGCACAGCCTTTTATACTCTGTTGTTTTACTAAATTCAGTTGATTGAAACCATCATTAGATAATACAGTAGTCAGATCGTTGACTTGTGGTAAGTGTTGAAATGTGCAACAAGCTATACATTAGTCCTTTATGCTTACTATTTTTGCACGGTTTTTTGATGCTGATTATATTTGTTTGGTGCCATATAATTGGAAACGTTCTTTTCATAGTTAGGTTTCATTGTCTTGATCCTGCAATTTCGTGATGTAGAAGCATCAAGTGATATGAATTTCATATTCTTCTTTATTTCCATCACTTGGCACGTTTATGTTAAAGGTTAGAATCTACTTTTGTTTTTGTTGAACTCGTTTTTACTTTTGGTTTTCTTCTTCTGCAGCATTGAAGCTGCTAGTGCCGCTCATCCTACTGCAGATGTTTTCATCAACTTTGCATCATATAGAAGGTTTATTTTCTGTACCTTAGTGTGGCCAGAAATGCTCGTGTCCTTCCTGCATTTATTCTAGCATTGATGTTGTTTCAGTGCTGCTGCTTCAACAATGTCTGCCCTTAAGCAGCCAACTATCAAAGTTGTTGCTATTATAGCTGAAGGTGTTCCCGAGTCTGACACCAAGCAGTTGATTGCCTATGCACGGGCAAACAATAAGGTAAAATGAATGATTTCTTTTGCATTCCTGGTCTTATTACCGTATTCTGTATATTAATACAAATTCTCCAGGTTATTATTGGCCCAGCTACTGTTGGTGGTGTCCAAGCTGGAGCTTTTAAAATTGGAGATACTGCAGGAACTATCGACAACATTATCCAATGCAAGCTTTATAGACCTGGATCCGTGGGCTTTGTTTCCAAATCGGTACGTAATCCTCAGTGATTTTATCACACTATTAGTCATTTAAGATCTGTATTGACCGTGGGTCGTTTTGATCTTCTGACTAGAGAGAATTCATTTTTTGATTATGCTGTTTCATCACTTAAGTGAATTCTGCTTGTAAGAGGGGGGGAGTTGTAGACTAGGTGGGGTGTGTGGTAGGAGCTTACAATTGTAGTACATCAATATTTTCATGCTATGTTCACTGAATTGTTCTTGCAATAGAGTTGGAATCTTGTTTTATCACTGCACTGATGACTGATCAAACATTCCTGTGTGTATTGCTAAAGTTTTTTATTTCCTGTGTTCTGAGTAAAGCATTTTCACAAATTTATAATTGCAGGGTGGCATGTCGAATGAGTTATACAACACCATCGCTCGTGTTACAGATGGAATTTATGAAGGTTATCCCTCAACTTATAAAACTCTTCCGATTTGGTTTATAGCAGATTTTCAGATATGTCTTTAATATTATAAACTGATTCTAATGCAAGATGTTTTTCAATAGGAATTGCTATTGGAGGAGATGTTTTCCCAGGATCTACGCTCTCTGATCATGTATTACGATTTAATAACATCCCACAGGTTCGTCTTCATTCAAATGGTTCATCATAGGTCATAAAAAGGTTCAAATGATTTGTCCAGTTGCAATAAACTCGTTCTGAGTTGTGTTTAAAGATCTTAATTACTTTAGATTCTCTTCTATTCCGTGCCTAACATTTATGGTTTAGATGGCATTGTTATTCTTTATCTGGTGCCAATTTGGAATTTTCTTCTTTCTGTATATATTGTGCATTTCTGTTGACCTGCACTTTTGCTTATAGGTTAAAATGATAGTTGTTCTTGGAGAACTTGGTGGAAGAGATGAATATTCCTTAGTTGAGGCACTCAAACAAGGTAAAATTAATAAGCCTGTGGTTGCTTGGGTTAGTGGCACTTGTGCAACGCTATTCAAATCTGAAGTGCAATTCGGACATGCGGTAAGCTTCTGCCAATTATTTCCATGTCTGTTTTTTTTTTTTTTTTTTTTTTTTTTTCCCCTTTGTGGTGATTTTTCCTTCTATGGCTGTGCGTCTAAATTCAACGCTCTATCTTGAAAGCAAATCTAACTTTTCTCTTTTTGTAAATGTGCTAATTTCATATATCGGCTATCGGGGATAAAAAATTACCACCTCACCTTGTAATGTAGAGTCTAATTGTGTTAAGGGCTATTGCCTCTACGACGTAACTAGGGTTGGGATTCAAGTAAGTCTAACTTCGTGTTGCAATGATTTTTAGGGTGCCAAAAGTGGTGGTGAATTAGAGTCTGCACAAGGAAAGAACCAAGCCCTCAGGGATGCTGGTGCTGTTGTTCCCACATCATATGAAGCATTTGAGAGTGCCATCAAAGAGACATTCGATAAATTGGTCGGTTTTTCTCCATTTGTTGCTTTGCATGCACTGCTTATCTACCAGCTTTTAATAGACATTCGATAATGTCCGGTTTTTCCAACAGGTTGAAGCAGGCAAAATTCCTCCTGTAAAGGAAGTGCAGCCTCCACCTATTCCTGAAGATCTTAGCACAGCAATCAAGAGTGGAAAAGTTCGAGCTCCTACGCATATTGTTTCCACCATCTCCGATGATAGAGGTGAGGAGCCATGCTATGGTGGGGTTCCTATGTCCTCCATTGTTGAACAAGGTTTTGGTGTGGGTGATGTCATTTCTTTATTGTGGTTCAAACGAAGTCTTCCTCGATATTGTGCACGCTTCATTGAGGTTATCTTTCATTCCCACTTAGTAAACAAACACCTTAGATCAAAATCCCTTTTTATTTTTTTACTAAGCTTTTCACATAAACCAGATTTGCATCATGCTGTGTGCTGATCACGGTCCTTGCGTCTCTGGCGCCCATAACACCATCGTAACTGCCAGAGCAGGAAAAGATTTGGTATCCTGTCTTGTTTCAGGTATGTCGGTAACACCTTCAGTGAAATGGTTTGGTAATGGTTATGTAGCAATAAGGGAACTTGGTTTGCATTCTAAAACAGGATTGCTAACCATTGGTCCGCGATTCGGTGGTGCCATTGATGATGCTGCTAGGTACTTCAAGGATGCCTATGACAAAGTTAGTTCAAATGACTTCTGTTACATTTCACATAAGATTTACATCATTGGTACTAAACTGTAGCCTCATTTCTTTCTCTGTTCAGAATCTTACACCTTACGAATTTGTTGAAAGCATGAAAAAGAAGGGCATTCGGGTACCAGGAATTGGGCACAGGTAAGATCATTATACGGAGTCATTCGTGCAATATAACACCGATCCAGTCTGTATACATTTTTATGCATGATAATGATACTTTGTTTCTAGCCGATGAGAAAAGTTTAATCTTGAAAGGAAATTATGTTTATTTATTTTTTGGCAATAGGATCAAGAGAGGAGATAATAGAGATAAAAGAGTGGAGCTGTTACAAAGTTACGCACGCGAAAACTTCCCATCAGTAAAATATATGGAATATGCAGTCCAAGTTGAAACCTATACACTCTCAAAAGCAAACAACCTTGTTCTTAATGTGGATGGTGCCATTGGTTCCTTGTTTCTTGATCTACTTGCTGGAAGTGGAATGTTTACCAAGCCAGAAATCGATGATATCATTGAGATTGGCTACCTTAATGGCCTCTTTGTCCTCGCCCGGTCCATCGGTCTCATAGGGTGAGCCCCCCCACTCCCCACCCACACACACACACACACATTGTTGAGGGAAAATGACACATGCACAACTCTAAAGACAACTTTTACACAACCATTGGAACTCTCTAGTTGATCAACGACTGTAGATGATAGCTGCGTACAAGTTCTGAACCCGAATTGATACGTTTTAAAATTTGATTTTTCAGGCACACGTTCGACCAAAAGAGGTTGAAGCAGCCACTATACCGTCATCCATGGGAAGATGTTCTTTACACAAAGTGAAGAACTTTTCGATTTACATCAGAGCCATCGAATGCAAGATAATTTTTCCAGATTCTCATTTGCAATATATGTATCAAATTTACTCGGTTTTTGACACGTGTTTCTGCGGTTTAAAACAGTTATAACACTTCATTTGAGCTATAATAAGTTGTATTGTTCCACATCTTTTTCATGTGTAATCGGTTAGTACGTTGATTTTTTATCATCTTGTATTATTATATTCCTTAAAGTCTTTTTTTTTTCAATACCTTTTTTTCTGCTACCATCTGAGTCAGAAAAAGGATGCCCATTTTTCATTGTCTTCTGTATCTGCTACTTGTTCAAATGGATTACCATGGATTCATACTTATCTTTACATACACCACATAAAAGGTTATGAACGACGTTTTTCTTTTTTGGAACGACTTTTTAAGTGGGATATATATTGACTTTTTTATTTTTTAAAGTTGGGTTGGTGTGTATAAAAAGTTGAATATAGACCAAATAATTGATTTTTAAAAGTTGACAATCATACTCGATTTTGTGAGAGTGGACTTTGCATTATTATAATAGGCAAATGTTAATGGCACCACATCCAATATACTCGGATACCACACATGTGCAAAAATCGATTTTTTAGAGGTCGAAATAACATATTTCGACTTTTCGGGAGTTGAAATAACACATTTCGACCTCTAAAAAGTCGAATTTTACACAGATATGGTGTCCGAGTATATTGGGTGTGGTGCCATTAACAATGCCCATTATAATACTACCTCCGTCCCACAAAAAGTGTCCACTTTTTGTTGGACACGGAGATTAAGGAAATAATTAATGTGTTGTATTTTAAGAATGAATAGACAAATATACCCTTAAGTAATCATAAATGCTTGTTTTGGAATATGAAAGGATTATGGAAAATTAAATGTTAAAATAGGGGTATGATTGGAAAAAATGTATTTAATGATGTATTGAAAATTTAAATGGACACTTTTTATGCGACAATTCATTTTTCCGTTATTGACACTTTTTGTGGGACGGATGTAGTATTATATGAAAGTCAGACTTTGTAGTAGCCAGGGGCAGATCCACCATGTAGAGGATGGATCAATATCTTTATTGAGATTTGAAAAAATATTGTATTAAAACGATATTGTTTTGTTGTTGTAAAATATTTATAAAAAAAAAAAAAAAAAATCATGATTACTTGTCAAAAAGATTATGGTGGTTCTTTGAATTTCTGGATCCGTCACATGTAGTTGTGGTAGTGTTATAATGATGTAGTGTAATGTTAAGTGTGGTGTAATGTCCTTTGTAAAATGCCTATGCATTTCCATATTGAATTCAAGAATACTTCATTCATTCCAGAATATAAGTCAGTGTACTTTTTTTTATTCGTCTTAAAATTACTAATGAAGCACTTATTCCTGTTTCATGTATCTTACCCTTAATTTAACAAAAATCCAATTATTTTTCCATACCTTATAATCATTTCACTAATACTAGTCAAATGATATTTTAGACACTTCTTTTTTAAATTTATGATACTTAACCAGTTTCTCAATCATCGTAAAAGCTCCGAGTACTCTACCGTTGAGTTAGCAACCCAAAGAGAAAAAATCTATAAGAATTCGATAATGGGTAGATAATAAAAAGAAGTATAGATACAATCTGAATAAAAATAAATTTAACAAAGCTCCGGAATCCTTATATTTTAAGACAGAAGGAGTATATAATTGTTGAAACAACGATTAGGATCCTCGGTATATCCAAGGCATGTCTTTCACAAATATCGGAATCCTTCATTTCTTTTTCTTTTTATAATTTCAATTAGGACCCTTATTGGCTGGCATACAATCAATAGCATCCCAATTAGCTGTCAAATTCCCTCAAAAAAAAAAAAAAAAAAAGAAATTGCTGTCAAATTAAAAAGCAGACCTACAAGTGGGTTTTTGTTTTGGTTTTTTTTTTTTTTTTTTTTTTTTTTTCCTCAAGAGCCTTCTTTTTTTTTTTTTCAGAAGTTTTCGTGAATGAAGGTCGGCTAGTTTACACAAATTATATCGGCCATATGTTTTGATTTTCATACGTGATCTCACCTAATGCAGGTGAGAGCGGCATATTTAGCCAACCGACCCTTGTAAGAGCTTTATTAATGTTTCTAAAAAGCAAGGTTTTATTGTGATAAAAACAATCTAGAAAAATATGGAAACATGATAGTGAAATTCTTTTTTAGGGGGAGAGACAGAGCGGTGGTTGGAATTCGTGAGTGACTATGACCTCAACATTCAGTATCATCCAGGAAAAGCGAATTTCATGGAAGATGCTTTGAGTAGAAGACCGGTGAATGCGATGTTTAGTGAACGACATATTGAGGATCAGTTGGAGAATTTGAGCCTTCATGATTTAGGCCAACAGGAGCAAGTAAGATATGTTGCGCCATTGATCGCTAGCTCCGAGTTGGTGGATGAAATTCAGAAGAAACAGGATGAAGATCTTATTATGGTTGATTACAAGCGAGTGGCCAGAACTAAACTTGCCAGCGGTTATGAATTAGATGAAGACGGCAACATTTGGTATCAAATCGGCTGTATGTACCGGATGTGGGTGATTTGAGGAAGACAGTAATGAGTTAAGCTCACAAGATAGCTTTCGCAGTCCACCCGAGAGCGAACATGATGTACAAGGACTTGAAACAGTATTACTGGTAGCCTTCAATGAAGTTGGAAATAACAGAGTTTGTTGTGTGATAGTTGTCAAAAAGATGAGGCAGAACATAAAAGAACAACTGGTTTGCTAAAGCCTTTGGAAATTCCCGAATGGAATGGGAAAAGATCACCATTGATTTCATTAGTGGGTTGCCTCACACGAAGTCCGGATATGACAAGTTATGGGTTATAGTAGATAGATTGACTAAGTCTGCCCATTTCCTGCCATTAAAAGAGAACGTGGCTTTGAAGAAGTTAGCTACGATATATCTGAATAACATTGTGAAGTTTCACGGGGGTTCCATTTTCGATTGTGTCAGACATGGACAACCGGTTTGTTTGCTAGTTTTGGATGAGTCTACAGAAGTGGCTTAGTACTAAATTGGACTTGAGTACAACTCTTCATCCACACACAAATGGTCAGTTAGAGAGGACCATCCAAACACTAAAGGATATGCTGAGGTCTTGTGCTTTACAGGTAGGTGGCTCATGGGACGAATGCCTACCAATGGCGGAGTTTGCTTAAAATACAACTACCATGCAAGTATCAAGATGACACCTTTCGAAGCCTTGTAAGGAAGAAAGTGCAGAACACCGGTGTATTGGGATGAAATTGGCGAGAACATATTACAAGGCCGGAACTGGTACACAAGGCAAAAGAGAATGTTGAAGTGATCTAACGTAACCTTAGGGTTGCTCAATATAGACAAAATAGTTGGGCAGATGTAAGACAAAGACCTTTGGAATTCGGGTTTAGAGATAAAGTATACCTTAAGGAATTTCGATGAGAGGAGTGAGACGGTTCGAGCAAAAAGGAAAGTTGAGCCAGAGGTGTGCTGGACTTTAAGATAAAGGCAAGGGTTAGACCTTTGGCCTACCGTCTCGAGTTACCGGAATCCTTATCTAAGGTGCACAATGTCTTCCAAGTGTCAATGCTAAAGAGATGCTTGACGGACATAGATGTGGAAGCAAACATTGACCCTGAATTACTTCAATAGAATCTATCTTACGAGGAAATACCGATGTGCATTCTAGCACGGAAGAAGAAAATGATCAAGAAGTTGAAATTACATTTGGTCTTAGACAAGTGGAGTAACATTCACCTCTAAAGTAAAATGGGAGTTGGAAGATGATATGGTTCTCAAGTTTCCGGAGTTTGTTGAACTTCCACGTACGTATTAGTTTCGAGGACGAAACTTGTTTTAGAGGTGATGTAATACCCATGAAATTTAAGTAAGGGAAAGAAGGGGATGGGAATTAATCTCACAAAAGGTGTGTCTCGGATTTTATGCAAAGCAAAATATAACAAGTAATAAAATAAATCCGGTTTACCCCAAGTGCAGGGATCGTAGTATAGCGATTAAAAACCGGAGTCGATCCACAGGGAATCGAGGTTTATCTAGTTCTTATTAATTTTTTTCTAAATTGTCACGACTACTATTATAACTAAAATTTTAAGAAAATAAAAACGTCTAACACTTAACAAAACTAAAAACGAAAACAACAAAAGTAAACTGGACAGAAGATCAAAGATCTAAAGCCAGGAAAGATAATTACGAACCGAGCTAACTAAGTTGTACCTATTTTATAACTAAAACTACAATAAACTTACTACGGTTACTACGATGAAAACGAAGCAAAACAGCACAAACGATTTTTCTCAATTAATTTAACAACGAACAAGCAATGATCCACCGATTCCCGCAACCCTCAATTTCGACTCTAGATTATCTTGTGGTGATTTAACGAAAATTGTGATTCACCTATCGAAGGTATGAACTCCTAATCTCTTAGAAAAGTTCGCCTATCAATATTTTATCTTTCGATTTTAAAGATTAACGCTTTCATAACAAAGGTGTGAAATCTCTCAATTTCGCAATCTAGATATTCAACCTAACAACTCTAGTTAATTAGATTAAAAATCCAATCTTTACTATGGTGATCTAAAGTTTAACAAAGACTCTCGTCAACCGTTAAACATCAAATAGCAACAATCCATCGATATAAATTGCATAACAACAATAAAAACACCGAAAAGATTTAGCTACTCATTATGGTTAATATATATAGATATCGAGACTCATCAAAATGTCATGGATTAAAACGGTGGAAGTTTTACATAATATCATACATCAATAAATTGTTGTATAAATCCATTTGTAAATGATATGATACAAAATTTATGCCGAATTCTATTAAAACCAAATTAAAACCTTAATCCAATCAATTGCCGATTCTCATATATATATATATATATACTATTATAGATACTTATATTTATATATATATACATAGATCTAACTATATATATATATATATATATATATATATATATATATATATATATATATAGATCTAACTATATATCTAATGATAACAACAATAAAACACAGGAAAGATACAACTTTTATTAAAACTCACAAGATAATCCAAATTCGAAATCGAGATATTGCTAAGAATCGGCTTCACAAGGCTTGTTCCACGTGCTTTAGCTTCTCATCATCGTTTTATTACAACTTTATTTATACATACAATCATATACATATACATACATAGACATATGTATACATACTTGAGCTCAAAATAAGAAAAAGATGAAGAAAGAAGCTTGCATATATGCTTACATAGAGATATACATAGACATATATGTATATATGCATACACACAACTTCAAATCTTCAACAAGAAAAGAGATAAAAAGTGGAGAATTACATGAAGAAAGGGGCGGCCATGATGGCCAAGAAAATGTCTTCCATTATGGGTGGAGATGGAGGTGTAAGGAGGGGCCTCTCCCTCTCTTTCTCCATTGTGATGTAAATTGGGAGGAGGGTCTCATATATGGAGATATATCTATATATATATATATATAAGAGTGTATAAGGGAGGTAGTATTTGGGGAAGGGGTGGTGAATCACCAATAGTTTGTTAGGGAGGCTTGGATGTAATCATGAGTTTGCATGTGAAGGTGATGAGTCATGCAAAAATTTGTTACAAGGAATCATTGCAAGTAACATGCATGGATTTCAACCAAGATATCTCCAATTCGTCCAAATTTCAGCTGTTCGGTAAAAAAAATCATAACTTGAGTTGTAGACCTCCGATTTACGTGATTCAAAATACGTTGGAAAGCTCATTTTAGTATCTACAACTTTCATGAAGAACTCTTCCCCTGAAAATGCCTCTAAGTCGGGTCAAATGTCCGTCGAAAACTGGTTACGGTAGAAGTGCGTTGGAAAAATTATCCGTTGATCTCGTAAATTCGTGGCATCTTCTTCTTTTCCTCAAAATCCATCTTTTAAGCCTCAAAACATATTGTTACGTGGGATATTTTGAAAACCTTGAACTCCAAGTTTGGGGGTCGATTCGAATCAGCCCATTCTTGATTCGAATCGAGCTTTCTTCAGTCAGGCAAAATTCTCGTCTCGTGATTCAGTCTTTAGTTCCGTTTCCGCAGTAAATCTTATCTTTTTTACCTGAACACAAAGAAACGAACCGCGAGTAAATCTGAAAACAAAAGTTTTAACAGTACAATATTTGTACTGTGGATACATTTTTTTACTGATATATATATATATATATATATATATATATATATATATATAAACATAGATAAAAACTAAACGTAAATTCTACATGACACTCCGGCTACTAAACCGCACAAAACTAGTAAAAACATAATATTTTATATAATACTTACTACTTATGCATTTAGATAAATCTAATGAATTAATGACTCGAAATGATATATAAGTGCTCAAAATGGTATCAGAAGTGGGGTGAAATGTTATAATAATAATAGTGAATTTTTCCGTCATCAAGGTGATCTTCATTACCATCTGATGCACCAATTTTTCCAAAAAGAAAGAATTGACTGTTACTGGGAAGGGAGGAAAAGATTAGAGCTAGGGGAATTCTGATAATTCTTGACAATCCGACCGTTATCTTTTAGATCAAACGAGATAATCGGACTCACTACGCAACGACGATTCTTTGATCCAATTTTCAATCCAATATATAAGTATTCATGTTTTAACCTTCACATAATCTTGTAAAATTGCCTTTGAATTCTTGAGTTCTAGATGCTTGGGTGGTGTAGTAATCGCAGTACATTGTCTTGATTGTAGAAATTAATAGTAGAGTTGGAGAATTTGATGTTCTTGGATTCAAGGGTTTGTTGTGAATCATGTTTTCAAAAATCATAAGGTAAGGGGTATTCTTAATTGGTTATAATAGTTATGTTATTGAGGAAATAGTGTATAGCATTGTATAGACTGATTGTGCAGGTTTTGGTGTGTGATTCTGGTGATGAATTGATTTTGGAAAAGGTTGGAATTTGTGCAAGTGTTGTCAGCATATTTTGGAATGTTGGATTTTTCGTTTCAACGGTTCAATTTTTCGGAAATTTCCCGCGACTGTCTGCTGCGTTTTCGGTGATATTTTTCAACAACTCTTGTATTTTGTACTTATTTATGCTTTGGTGTAGTTGAGTTGGCTGATGTGCTTGGAACACTTTTGTATCATCTTTTACTGATTAGTGGAGATTTTTTGGGCATCGACCTCGTGATTTTTACTCTCTCACATCTAGAGAGGTTTTCCACGTTAAGGGTTTGTGGTTTTATTTTTGTTGTGTTTTCGTTTCTCTTTATTTGTGATTTGACTTCGTTGGGGCTGCCTCGTTTAATTCCATTGTGTTTCATTGGGTAGACTTTGTGGGTATTTGTGATACATGTGGTATTGCGGTTGTTTATTTTCCCAACAAGTGGTATCAGACACAGGTTAGTTGATTTGATTTTGAAGTGTTTTTATGAACCTTTTTTTACTGGTGAAATGGAAGCAAACTTGAATAGAATGATCACTTTGAATGGGTCAAACTATGACATATGGAAAAATAAAATGAAGGATCTTTTGTATGTGAAGAATTATTTCTTGTCGGTCTTGATGAATGCAGACGCATGGCGGTGATTTTTCTTAGATAATCGGCGGTTGATTTCTTGCCGATCTTTTGCATGTGAAGAGCATAAATTTTTCTTAGATAAGACAGACATTCCTTTCAAGATCATATGACATAACCTCTTATGCCACAACTCGATTTCATCATGTGACTCCACTGCATGAGCCTCATCAACAATAACTTTGGCTTAGTCAAGAAAAGTGTAGATGTCTTTGTACCTCTAGCCACAACTGAAGACCCCTTTATAAGATTCCACTTATCACATGAAAATGAGCTATTATAACCATCATCACATAGTTTTCCAACAGAATTCAAATTCAACCAGATCCCTGGAACATGCTTAACCCGTCTAAGAATCAGTTTGGTACCATTATACGTCTTCAAACTAATATCTCCAACACCTGCACATTTTAAGATAGAATCATGAGCCATTCTCTCACCACCAAAGTTACGTAGAGTGTAAGATGTGAAAAACTCTCTTCTTGAAGTAGCATGGACCGAAGCACCACTGTCAACAACCCAACTAGTCATATCATCAGCAAAAATAACATCATCAACCTCTTGAAACCCAAGGAAATCATCAAAAGAAGCTGTATTAACTTTATCTTTCTTCTTATCATCATTTTTCTTGTCACTGTTTTCCTTTTTCTCTTGTTTCAAATTAAAACAAAATGTCTTGATGTGTCCTTTCTTGCCACAATGATTGCATTAAAAAAAATTGTACTTTCCCTTGGATTTGCTTCCACTCCGACATCTGTCTTTAGAAGCTCTGCTTTGACTTGACTTTTCCCCCGTGTCTCAGAAACCAAGACATACGACTATGATGAAACACCGTGTGACTTCCTCCTTGTCTCTTATTCCTGTTGGAGAAAATAGAGGAAAAAATGATTTAATTGATTTTATCGATTTTTTAATCATTTACGACAACTATTTTAAAATGCGAGTTTGATAGACTTTTATTAAAGTTATCGAGACTTTTATTAAATTATTGAAAACTACACAATAAGTAGTTGACAATAGGATTTAGAATCATTCAATTCGGAGTACGGATGAATGTGATATTAACGCTTTAAGTTGTTGTGAGATATGTGAAGTAAAGTAGTATAAAACTTTATCCCACATTGGAACATGAGTGTTCCAATGTCAAGTATTTATATGATGATAGTTGATGATAGGTATAAGATCCTAGAGAAAGGGAGAGAGTTCAGAATGGTTTTAGACAGATGATGTTCTGCTAAAATTACCACACGCTTGCTGCCGTCGCCGCGCACCCCGCCCGTGCCCGTTGACCTTGGGCTTGGGCTTGGGCTTCGGGAATTGAGCCTTCTTGGGCCTGAGGCCTTGGGATTTGTTAGTATTATCTTTTTGGACAAAGTCATCGGTGTGGGGTGGCAAGTCAGCTGAGGGAGCTGGTTAGTATTATCTTTTTGGACAAAGTCAGCGGTGTGGGGTGACAAGTCAGCATCAGTCAGCTGGACGAAACTGAGATTTAGGGCACTTTCAGCAGACTGAGTGTTCGGCCAGGGCATTTTCAGCAGACTGAATGTCTCAATCAGCTGAGACTTTCATCTTCTGCTGAGACCTTTCATCTTCGAAACTATCATGATTAATGTTTATCAATGCAGAGGCTTTTCCATTGCTTGCTCAAACCTCTATATAAACAAGCCTTCATAAGATGGAAGACACACACAAGTATTCAAGCAATACAAGAGCATACATACATCTGAACAGATAAAATATTTTCTGCATTCATAGATGAATAGTTTCGGGCATTTTTAGAGTTCGACGAAGTTCAGAGTAGAAGTACATCTCCATCTGAACAGGTAAACTGAGTTATCCTGGGAGACAATTGCAACAACCGTGGGTACAAGCCGGTGCTAATTTGTCTTAAGGACAGAGTGCATGATTGAGGTCAAGTTAAACTATTAACTCGATGCCTACTAACACACTAGCAAGAGAACTAGGTTCAATTGTAGTATAGCTAGATAGAGTCGAGGTCGATCCCACAGAGACTCGGCACAAATAAAACACAACTTTATCCTATTAGAACTAAATTGAAAGGGGCGGTCTATGACCAACTAAACGCAGTAAATAAAATAGTGACAACCACACAAGACACAAAAGACCACAAAGACAGGACTAAAGACTACTAAAACACGGATAATACGGTTGATATTATCTAAACAAATAGTATTGATTACGTTAGTAGATTATAACTCCCCATGTGAATAGGATGCTAACGAGATAAAACAACGTTAAAGATTAATTATTATGACTACGGAGTCATCCCCTAAGGTAGATTTAGCTCGGTTAGGCCCTCTAAATCATCGTGCCTCCATTACGTGACTTCGCTTTTTAATGCCTCCATCTCTCATAACTTCCGACACAATTACGAAACTAGGGATGCCGGTATAAACCGTAACCTCATCTAAGCAACATTCCTAGGGTAAGGCGTGCTTTTAGATGCCGATTCAATCTATATCCTAAGTAACAATCATTTTTGGGTTTCATGTTAAATTATGATGACAAATAATTAAGTTGATCGAGTTTAATTACTCGTTTTAATTCCAAATCGAGAGAATCGGCGTAGTCGGCCGATCATAATATTGCCCTACGCGATACCACGCTCGGTCAACCGAACGACAAAGACTCGGCGACCGAATGACATGTCTCGGTCGACCGAACACGCTTCGTGTCGAAACAAATCATGATTACTTCTTAACGCTTTAACCTAAACACATGGGTTCGTAAATTAATCTACATCACGCAATCAATACAAAAAAACTACTCCATAATAAATTATATCGGATCTACGAATAAAGATTGCATAATTGAATAGTCATACCTCAAGACGCGAGTGACTCCCACTCTTTAATCGCTCCCCAACCGGAGAATCCGATGAATCCACAATGAATGAACATAAAGGAAAGTAAAGAAAAACTAAAAACTCAAATTGTATAAATTGTTTTGTGTTGTAGTGGTGTGTGTTCTCATTTTAGTAGTCTACTTTGCTTATATAGGAGTTGTAGCCGACATAGGGGAATCCGAAGATTGACATGCATTTATCAAATTAGGCTCGGAGACCGAACCTACACGCTCGATCGACCGAATGGCTAGGCTCGGTCGACCGAGCCTTCCCTTGTTACGCGTTTTCACTCCGCTTTTTCTGACTTGTTCCCCACTCCATGCTTTTGAATTGATCTGATTAATCTTTTCTTCAATGCTCCGATTTTCTTCTCTTTTATCTTGAGATTTCTCGATTGCGTGATAATTATCTTCCCGATTCGTTACGATCTGCAAAAATCAGTATTTATCACACAATTAATTGCTCTTTTATAATAAAAACGGCTAAATACCAATTATCACATTAATAATCACTTATCATTAAATAACAAATATAAACGCGTGATTTAATATGAAATATATATAATTAACTCCGATTTAAGGTTATAATTGCTTGACATAAATAGGTATATTTTAATCGCCATCAAAATGCCCCCACTTAAACTTTGCTTCGTTCCGAACAAAGCATCAATAAGTCATTCCCCAAGACAACATTTTCCTTGGTCATCTCATACTTACACAAGAAACCCGAGTCAACTCATACCAGTCATGCTCATAAGATAAGAATTATTCACTACTTGCTATGAATCGAAGTGATTGTGTGCATGTGCATTGGTTTTATATAAATGTAGCAAGATTAGAGCTTATGCAGACTTCATATCAAAATTTACCAACATCAGCATTCATACTTCTTATGCCTCGCAATGGTTAAAGCACTATAACAATAAGCAAGAGCGTATCTATAGGGTTTTTGGACTTGGAGACCGAGTACTACTCAAAGCCTCTAAATTTTTTTTTTCAATTTTGCATATTTTTCGAATACTACTAATCTCAAGGAAGAAAACTTTTCATAGAGTATCCCCCAATCTTAGATTAAGCATAGCATCGAATATTACCACAAACGCGGGGCTACTTTGGTAATGTTACTACAAGCCCAGTGTTTTAATGCATTGTCAAAACACAGGTACGTCCCAAGCTTATCACTCCGCTTTTGTTGGCTAGAAGATCAGAATACATCAGTCGACAAATATCGGCACTAGGTCCTCATAACCAATTATCTACGCAATGTACACATACTTCTTTCAATTATTATAACTCATGCGGTACTACGCGATTCACATGTTGAGTAATTGAACAATACCTAACTACTTGCAATTGTTGGCATGAATATCCTTAAGTTTACTAACAATTTATCGCAAAAGTATAATATGACCACGTACTCACGCAACTTGGTTCATTTCCTATCAATTCAAAGTATAAGAACTTCACAAGTTTAAGGGTACGAGTTAAACAACTTGGCATTTATCCATAAATTTTTTTAAATTTGGCTCAATATTGTCTCGGTATTCCGTTCCCCTACTTTTTCAATATATATTTTCAACATACAGCTAAGTCCCTTGCCCCCCACTGAAACATGGCATTGTCCTCAATGACAAAAATAAATGAGAGTTCAAGATGAAAGACTTAGCTCTGGAAACGGCTCCCAAGTAAAGGAACAATAACGGAGTAATCATCGGCACATTGTGGAGAGACAGACACATTCTGTATAAACAAACAAGCTCCACGAAATCGTCAAATACCATGTCTATGGAAGTTATAAAATAATGTGGTAGTAATTAGATATAGATATCTAAAAATAGTTTAAGCCACTTTACTTTATACTGCCATGGACAAGACCAAAAGGGATTTAAACATAAATAAAAACTCACATGACGGCTATCAAGGAAAAAACCTCGTTTATTCCGAACTTAGACTCGGAACATGGCGAGATGAAAAAAACCGTGATAGGCGCATGCTACTTTATTAAAAGGAAAAACGAAAAAGATAGTTATAGGCAGTAGTTCTAAATTTATAGTCGCTAGCTCGACTCAGTTCAAGATGGCTTATTCATAAACCGGGTCATCGAGGTACAAAACCTCCTCTTCAGCATCAGGCGGAAGCCCGTGATAATGCTTCACACGATGTCCATTGACCATAAATCTGGACCCGTCTTTGAAATTGAATAGCTCCACCGCTCCAGAAGGAAATACTTGTTGTACTTGAAATGGGCCACACCATCTTGACTTCAACTTACCCGGGAAGAGTCTTAAGCGTGAATTGTACAAGAGAACCAGATCACCCTCTTGAAAGGTCCTATCCAGAATCTTTTTGTCATGGAACTTCTTCGTGCGCTCCTTGAAAATCTTGGCATTCTCGTATGCCTCTAAACGAAACTCCTCCAGGCGAGTTAATTCTAACATCCTCTTATCACCGGCCAACGTCTCATCAAAATTTAGCATCCTTGTTGCCCACATGGCCCGGTGCTCCAGTTCCACAGGTAGATGACATGCCTTTCCAAAAACAATCATATACGGTGACATTCCAATCGAGGTTTTATATGCAGTCCTATAAGCCCATAAAGCGTCGTCTAAACGTAACGACCAATCATTCCTAGTCGTATTGACAGTTTTCTCCAGGATACACTTTATCTCTCGATTGGTGACTTCTACCTGTCCACTAGTCTGGGGGTGATATGCGGTTGCTAGCTTATGTCGAACCCCATACTTAATCATCAGCCTCTCAAAAGGTTTATTACAAAAATGACTACCATTGTCGCTATAATCGCCTACTAGCGTCCCCAAACCTTGTAAAAATATTCTTTTTCAAGAATCTAACCACAACCCTAGCATCGTTAGTAGGGAAGCAATGGCCTCAACCAATTTGGATACATAATCAACAAAGAACTAAGATATATCGGTTAGATAGTGATGAAGTGAAGGGTCCAACGAAATCTATTCCCCAAACGTCAAAAGTTCTACTTCTAAGATGCTCTTAAGTGGCATCTCATTCCTTCGTGAAATATTTCTGTCATTTGACAAGCATGACATGCTTTTGCATATTGGTGTGCATCCTTAAACAATGTCGGCCAATAAAAACCGCATTGGAGGACCTTGGCATGATTTTTCTCCACCGTAGTGTCCTCCAACTTCATAAGAATGACAATGCTTCAGGATATCATTATACTCTTCCTCCGGCACACACCTTCGAAAAACATTATCGATCCTAGCTTAAACAAATAAGGCTCATCCCAATAATAGTGTCTAAGATCTTTAAAGAATTTTTTTCTTTCTTGGACAAAGTGAGATTTGGTGGTAGTACTTTGCGAGATAGATAATTAACAAACAAACTAAACCATGGTTGCTTCTTCTCCTTCACAACCTCTATCGCGAAGAAAAAGCGCAACAAAATCATCATGTCCCCGATGGTGGTGATGGAGAAAAGTTGTTCATCGTGAAAAGATTCTCCTATCTCGTAATTCTTCACCATCCTCTAATTGTAAGCGCGATAGATGATCGGCCACCACGTTCTCACTTCCTTTCTTATCTCGGATTTCTACGTCAAATTCTTGCAAAGAGTAGAATCCATCTCAACAATCTAGGCTTTGAATCTTGCTTTGCTAGGAGATACTTAAGAGTCGCATGGTCGATCCACACGGTGACTTTAGATCCCACTAAGTAATATCTAAACTTATCAAAAGCAAAGATAACGGCCAAAAATTCCTTCTCCGTTGTGGCGTAATTTCTTTGGGCAACATTCAAAGTCCGGCTTGCATAATAAATAGGCCTAAAAATCTTATCTTTTCTTTGACCCAAAGCGGCGCCAACAAAGCGGTATCACTTGCATCACACATCGGTTCAAACGGAAGATCCCAATCCGGTGCGACTAACGCAGGTGCGATGAATCGATCTACTTTTATTTCGTTGAAAGCTTTTATGCACTCATTAGAAAATACAAATGGCACATCCTTGGCCAATAATTCGGTAAGAGGTCTAGAGATTAGGGAAAAGTCCTTGATAAACCTACGATAAAATCCGGCGTGGCCTAAAAAACCTCGCAAAGAATTAAGATTAGTAGGCGGAGGTAGTTTCTCGATCACCTCTACTTTGGCTCTATCCACCTCTATACCGTTTTTTGATATGCGGTGGCCAAGTACTATACCTTCCGTAACCATCAAATGACACTTCTCCCAGTTAAGCACAAGATTCGTCTCCTCACATCTCTTCAACACTCGTGCTAGATGTGCGAGACATGAATCGAAATCGTCTCCAAATACTGAGAAATCATCCATAAAGATTTCCAAGAAATCTTCCACCATATCCGCAAATAATGACATCATACATCGTTGAAATGTCGCGGGGGCGTTGCACAATCCAAATGGCATTCGATTATACGCAAATGTCCCATATGGGCATGTAAATGTTGTTTTCTCACGATCTTCGGGCGAGATGTGGATTTGATAGTATCCCGAATATCCGTCAAGAAAACAATAGAACGCATGCCCGCTCAGTCTCTCAAGCATTTGATCGATGAAGGGAAGAGGAAAATGGTCCTTACGAGTCGCATCATTTAGTTTCCTAAAGTCTATGCATACTCGATGACCGGTGATTAGCCTCACAGGAATTAACTCATTCAACTCATTGGCTTGCACCGTCAATCCTCCTTTTTGGAACTACATGGATAGGGCTTACCCATTCGCTATCGAAGAATTGGAAATATAATTCTCATTTCTAGCATTTTTATAACCTCATCCCTAACCACTTCCTTTAATTGTGGGGTTAAACGCCTCTCCGAGGTTGTGCAACCGCTTTCTTTTAGGGGTCCACGGAGATCTTGTGCATACATACGCTAGGACTAATGCCCTTAACGCCAACTATGGTCCATCCAAATGCTCCGCGTACTCTCTCGTAACTCTCATTAGTTTCTCCTCTTGTAAGTCCGTCAAGGAAGAAGATATAATTAGCGGCAAAGTCTCATCTTGAAGAAATACATACTTCAAATTCGCAGGAAGAGGTTTTAAAGTCAAATTTGTGGGAGGTTCTTCCAAAGAGGTCTTCAACTTTTGACCAGTGAGTTTGAGTTCGAATTACTTATGCCACGTTGGTCTATGATAGAATCTTTCAATCTCCGCAGCACTTACTTCCTCTACAGGCCTTGGGGTCCCTCTACTACATCCTGGCCATATCATCTTCTCCTCCTCACTACTTACGTGCTTGACTTCATCTTCTTCTTCTAAAACAAAGATCCAAGAAATCCTTTATACTTTCATGTTGTTGAAATTCTTGAACGATCCTATCAATGGAATCCAACATGAAACATGCATCTTCTCCGTCATCAAAGTTGCTTCATAGTGTCGAAGACATTGAATGCAACTCTCTCTTCATTCACTCTTAACACTAACTCGCCCTTGTAAACATCAATCAGCGTTCTACTAGTGGCCATGAAAGGTCTCCCTAATATCAAGGGCACTTCGAAGTTAGCTTCCATATCTAATACCACAAAGTCGACAGGAAACACAAACTTTTCAACTCTTACTAGCACATCCTCAACCACTCCACACGGTTCTTTGACGTAACGGTCAGCTAATTGCAAAGGTGATTTAGGTCTTCTTAAGATCTTTCATGCCTAGCTTCCGAAAAATAGATAGTGGCATCGAGTTCACGCTAGCTCCTAGATCACACAAAGCTTTGTTTAAACATATGTTACCTATGGTGCAGGAATGAGAAAGCTTCCCGGATCTTTGCATTTTGGGGTAACTTATGCTTTGAGAATGGCCGAGCACTCCTCATTAAGGCATATGGTCTCTAAATCTAGAAGTTTCCTTTTAGTTGAGACGGCGTTTTAAAAACTTGGTGTACTCAGGCATTTCACTAGTGCTTCAACTAGGGTATATTGATTTGTAACTTACTAAACATATCCACGAACTTCTTATACCTCTTATTATCAAACTTAGGCTTCGGCTTTGGTGGAGGATAAGGTAGAGTTGAAGGATCGACATCAGTGAAAATTGGATACTTGTTATCGTAAAGTTCAACTCTAGGGCCAAGAGTTCTTTATATGTTCTTTGCTCAGCAAAGTCTCGGAAGTATTAGTCTCATTGCTTGGCTCACCATCCTTATTCTTTGTGACTTTCTCTTTCTCTTGCAAGGATGGTGGAGTTACCTCTTTTCCACTTCTTGTCATGATCGCATTCAAATCCTTAGGGTTCTTCTCAGTGTTGCTTGGCAACCCTCCAGGAGGTCTAGTTGAGACTTGCTCAGCTAGTTGTCCTATCTGGTGCGTGAGGTTTTGGACTAGAGCTTCTTGATTGGTCACCTTAGCATCGGTCTTCTGACAATATTGGCTAAAGTTAGTAGCTAAATCAGCCATAGATTTTGAAAGTTGTCCCATATTGTCAGTGACGACATTACTCAGTTTTTCTATCGCAGCTTCCCAACCAAAAGTTTTAGTTTGCTGTGGTACATAAGTGGTAGGCGGTTTAGGCCTTTCTCCTGCATTAATGTCACTATATCGGAATCCAGGATGGTTATGATTAGGCCTGTACCCTCCCCCGATATAATTGGCTTCTTCATGCATCAAATTCTCACTTTGAGGTGCTACCTCGATCCCAACCCCTTTCTCTACTCTTGTCATCCTCTCTTGCATCCCATCTACCTTATTGTTGATAACAGAAAGTTGTTCTAAGATTTTGGTAGATGCACTATCATCAAATATGTCAGCGGCCATCTTCACAGTAGCTATGTCATTGCCTCCCCATTGGCTATTCATCGCTATTTGCTCCATCTTCCCTTGTGCCTCCTCAGGAGATAAAAGAACAAACGCCCATTGCTTTGGAGGCGTCTACTCTAATTTTCTCCGTCTCTCTCAACCCATGGTAAAAAGTTTGCATTAAAAGCCAAAGAGAGATGTCATGATGAGGACACTTCCTCATAGCTTCCTTGAAACGCTCCCAAGCTTGATCAAAACTCTCCCCAGGTTGTTGCTTAAATCCTAGGATGTCTTGGCGTAACTTAAAGGTTTTTCCCAAGGGAAAATACTTATTCATGAATTTTTGCAACAATTGTTCCCGTGTAGTGATAGATCCAAATTCTAAAGAGAGAAGCCATTGCTTAGCTTTATCTTTCAATGTGAAAGGGAAAAGCTTAAGACGAATGTTCCTCCGGGATTAATTCTGGTTTCACTGTGCTAACGATTTCCAAGAAATTCGTCACGTGAACACCGGGACCCTCGTTTTGGACTCCATGAAAAGTAGAATAATTGGTCACCATTTGAATTACATTAGGCCTAGGGTGATAGACTTCCGCAGCATCTTGCGGTGCTACGATAGCGGGAATGAATTGCTCAATAGTGGGCGTTGCATAACTTTGCAAAGTGTGCCTCGCTCCTTGAGCTAGGGCTTGGTTTCCATTATTTGCATTCACATTATTGGCATTATTAATAACAGGATTAGGTACCTGGTTTGGATTGACCGGATTGCCTTCCATTTCTGTTTCAGATTCAGAATGTTCAGAATGATCGGTTGTATGTCCTTCTTCCACTCCTTGCTCGCTTTCCGCAAGATTTGGATCCTCTTCTCCTTGTTTAGCCGTTCCTAGCTAACTTCCTATTCCTTCTACTAAATTTCTCTATTTCAGATTATAAGGCTCAAGCGGTTCCTTCGATTTACGAGTAGCGTACTATAAAATAATAAACAACAATAAAACAATTAATCACTAGTAAAGGCTAGGCCTTTAACTAACTAAATAAATCTAAAACAGACTCGAGATAAGTTTGAGAAAAGAAAACGTAAATAAAACATAAACAGAATATTGTAAAACTGATACAGAACAGAAATAGAAAAGAAAACAAATTCTCGGTCGACCGAGAGCTGTGGTTCGGTCGACCGAACGCTTTTTTTTTTATATTTTATTTAATTTTTTTTACGACACTGTTTTAATATACAGACTCTTATTCACAGAATATCCACGAATCCAGTTCTAACAAATAAGCTATATCTTAATTTAATGACTCGAGTCCCCGGCAACGGCGCCAAAAACTTGATTGAGGTCAAGTTAAACTATTAACTCGATGCCTACTAACACACTAGCAAGAGAACTAGGTTCAATTGTAGTATAGCTAGATAGAGTCGAGGTCGATCCCACAGAGACTCGGCACAAATAAAACACAACTTTATCCTATTAGAACTAAATTGAAAGGGGCGGTCTATGACCAACTAAACGCAATAAATAAAATAGTGACAACCACAAGACACAAAAGACCACAAAGACAGACTAAAGACTACTAAAACACGGATAATACGGTTGATATTATCTAAACAAATAGTATTGATTACGCTAGTAGATTATAACTCCCCCATGTGAATAGGATGCTAACGAGATAAAACAACGTTAAAGATTAATTATTATGACTACGGGAGTCATCCCCTAAGGTAGATTTAGCTCCGGTTAGGCCCTCTAAATCATCGTGCCTCCATTACGTGACTTCGCTTTTTAATGCCTCCATCTCATATAACTTCTGACACAATTACGAAACTAGGGATGCCGGTATAAACCGTAACCTCATCTAAGCAACATTCCTAGGGTAAGGCGTACTTCTTAGATGCCGATTCAATCTATATCCTAAGTAACAATCACTTTTTGGGTTTCATGTTAAATTATGATGACAAATAATTAAGTTGATCAGGTTTAATTACTCGTTTTAAATCCAAATCAGAGAATCTGACGTAGTCGAAGCCGATCATAATATTGCCCTACGCATTACCACGCTCGGTCAACGAACGACAAGACTCGGCGACCGAATGACATGTCTCGGTCGACCGAACACGCTTTGTGTCGAACAAATCATGATTACTTCTTAACGCTTTCTAACCTAAACACATGGGTTCGTAAATTAATCTACATCACGCAATCAATACAAAAAAACTACTCCATAATAAATTATATCGAGATCCACGAATAAAGATTGCATAATTGAATAGTCATACCTCGAAGACGAGAGTGACTCCCACTCTTAATGCGCTCCCAACCGGAGAATCCGATGAATCCACAATGAATGAACATAAAGGAAAGTAAAGAAAACTAAAAACTCAAATTGTATAAATTGTTTTGTGTTGTAGTGGTGTGTGTTCTCAATTTCGTAGTTGCTGCTTATATATAGGAGTTGTAGCCGACATAGGGAGAATCCAGAAGATTGACATGCATTTATCAAATTAGGCTCGGGTGACCGAACCTACACGCTCGGTCGACCGAATGGCTAGGCTCGGTCGACCGAGCCTTCCCTTGTTACGCGTTTTCACTCCGCTTTTTCTGACTTGTTCCCCACTCCATGCTTTTGAATTGATCTGATTAATCTTTTCTTCAATGCTCCGATTTTCTTCTCTTTTATCTTGAGATTTCTCGATTGCGTGATAATTATCTTCCCGATTCGTTACGATCTGCAAAAATCAGTATTTATCACACAATTAATTGCTCTTTTATAATAAAAACGGCTAAATACCAATTATCACATTAATAATCACTTATCATTAAATAACAAATATAAACGCGTGATTTAATATGAAATATATATAATTAACTCCGATTTAAGGTTATAATTGATGACATAAATAGGTATATTTTAACTGTCATCAGTGCAACTCGTCTCAGTTTTTACATATCCTTTTATATTTTTTTTTACATCTATTGTAATTATATTTATATTTTTAATTAGAAATAAAATTGTTTTTAATTTTCTAAATATTTATTTTATTCGCATACGGGTATAACAATCTTAAGACAAAATTTTCAGAACCTCTTTGTTCTGAAACGTTTTTCTGTATGTGAAATTAAATAAATTTTCAATTTGATTTTGAACAATTTTTTTTTTCTGCTGAAGTTGAATATCATTCGGTGATATTCAGTAAAAGTCTCTTCATCTTGTTTGGTCTCGATTTTATGAACCAGAACTGAACTGTTGATCTTCTGTATCTGAACAGAAATGACTACTATTAATGATGCGTCATTGACACCTACTACTGATGCTGCGGCAAGTCAAAGTCTGAATCCACTATCAAATGCAACTGTGCCTACTACTGTTGTGACAAAATCAACTGTTGTTGTGGTTGGTTCTTCTCATTGAGAGAAACCAGAGAAATTTAACGGGCTGAATTTCAAGCATTGGCAGCAAAAAATGCTGTTCTATTTGACTACACTTGGATTAGCCAGGATGCTCACTGAAGAGAAACCAGTTGTGCTTCCAGACAACCTCGAACACAAGGCTTTGCTTGCTCTTGAGAGTTGGAATCATAGTGATTTTTTATGTAAAAATTACATTCTGAACGTCTTAGACAATACTCTGTACGGTGTATATTGTACGTTTTAGTCTGCTAGAGCACTGTGGCTTGCCTTAGATAAAAAATATAAGACTGAGGATGCAGGTGCTAAGAATTTTATTGTACGTAAATTTCTAAAGTATGAGATGGTGGATTCCAAACCTGTAATTAAACAGGTTGAGAAACTACAAATAATTATATTCGAACTCTTAGAAGAGGGTATGATTATTAATGAGAATTTTCAAGTAGCCTGTGTAATTGAGAAACTACCTTCTTCATGGAAGGAGTATAAAAGTTATCTCAAACACAAGCAAAAGTAGATGTCTATGGATGATCTGATTGTCCGACTCTGTATTGAGGAGGACAATAGAGGATCCGAAAAGAAAAATTCTATGCAGGTTGGACAGGCCAAAGCTCATGTTGCTGAGGTCAAAAATCAGAAGAGGAATAAAACTGGACAATCTTCCAAGAAAACTGGTGAATCGTTCAAGAAACCACAAGCTGCGTACAAGTTTAATGGTGAATGCCGCAACTGTGGAAAATTTGGCCACCGAGCAGCTGAGTGCCGTGGGAAGATGCCATTTTAGCCAAGGGCACATATGGCTGAAACTGATGGTGATGATGACATGTTCTGCGCTGTGGTGACAGAATGCAATACTGTGGGGAATCCAAGACAGTGGTTTGTGGACAATGAAGCCACAAGACATGTATGTGCTGACCGTGCGATATTTTAAACCTATAAGGCTGTAAGCAGTGAGAAACTGTGGATGGGAAACTCTTCTCATTCAAACGTTCTGGGAACAGGCAATGTGATTCTGAAGATGACTCCCGGAAGAAGCTGGACCAATGTTCTCCATGTTCCTGACATTAGGAGGAATCTAGTTTCTGGTGCTATGTTTAGCAAGGCTGGGTTCAAAATAGTGTTTGGCTCTAATAAGGTCATTCTGACAAAAAACGATGTGTTTGTCGGTAGAGGTTATCTCACCGAGGGGATGTTCAAACTTAATGTAATGGCTATTATGCCTAAAAATGTTGTGCCCGATGAGGCTAATAAAGTTGCATCTACTTCTGCTTATGACTGAGTCGTCTTGTTTATGGCATAATCGATTAGGACATGTAAATAATAAATCAAATGGTAGAATGATGAATTTAGATTTATTACCTAATTTAAAGTTTAATGAAACTGAAAATTGCCAAATATGTGTCGAAGCGAAAATGACTAAGGTACCGTTTCCATCAGTGGAAAGAAACACTAGATTTAATTCATACATATTTGTGTGATTTAAAATTTGTGCAATAGAGAGATGGTAAAAAATACTTTATAACATTTATCGATGATTGTACAAGATACTCTATTTGCAAAGTAGCAAAGATGAGACAATTGAGGCTTTCAAAAACTATAAGAATAAAGTCAAAAATCAACTTAGCAAACGAATCAAAAAGGTTCGTAGTGATAGAGGTGGTGAATATGATGCACCGTTTAATGAACTATGTTCAGAATCTGGCATTATTCATCAAACTACTGCTCCGTATACACCTCAATCAAACGGTGTTGCTGAACGCAAAAACCGCACATTGAATGAAATGATGAATTCTATGTTGATAAGTTCGGGATTACCTTAGAACTTGTGGAGGGAGGCGATCCTCTCAGCAAATGTCATTCTTAATCGTATTCCATCTAAAAAGATGGATAAGACCTCATATGAGTTGTGGAAAGGCGATAAGCCAAGATACAAATACTTGAAAGTGTGGGGGTGTTTAGCAAAGGTGGAAGTGCCTAAACCTAAACAAATAAAAATTGGGCCTAAAACGATAGATTGCATATTTATCGGGTATGCCAATACCAGTAGTGCATATAGATTTCTAGTGCATAAATCTGACATCCCAGATTTACATGTGAATGTAGTCATGGATTCAAGAAATGCTGTGTTTTTCGAAGATGTCTTTCCTAATAAAGACAGAAAAGTCACGAGTCCAAGTAAGCGGACAGTTGAATCCACAGAGGATAATACTGCAGAAAATGAGGAAACAGAACCTCGCAGAAGTAAACGGGCCAGGACTTCGTCATTTGGTCTAGATTTTCTCACCTATATGGTAGAAAATGATCCAAGAACATATGCTTATGTCAAATCCAGAAGCTCCCTACTGGAAATAAGCGATAAAAAGGGAAATAGACTCCATTATGCAAAATCACACTTGGGAATTGGTTAATATTCCACCAGGGCATAAAGCACATGGTTGTAAGTGGATTTTCAAGAAAAAGCTTAAGGCTGATGGATCTATTGACAAATATAAGGCCAGATTGGTAGCCAAAGGTTTTCGACAAAAAGAGGGTCTTGATTTCTTCGATACCTATTCACTGGTAACTAGAATCACTTCAATAAGGGTTCTTATTGTGATCACTGCGGTCTATAACTTGGAAATCCATCAAATGGTTTACTCATGGACATGGCGTACACGATCGTGCCTATCTTTGGACTCACCCCTACCGCATTGCTAAGGGTGCAATCCAGGTGTCTTTGTTGCTTTTGCTGTTAAACAATGTGCTCATACTTTTTCGAGTTTTTAATCTACCCCTTTATTTACTTGGTATAGCTTCTGTCATGGGGATACCTGCTCACTTTACGGACCGGTCATGTCGAAATTTCACCAGGAAGGACCACAATTCTCTGTTGCTCATGCAAGTTCAGATGAGGGTGCGAAGCGATCTTTGACTTTTACTCCTTCGATCGTATTCACAAGGCAGACGACAAAGTTACAACTTTTATTCCACTTTGTTTTCCACTGATGTAATTATTTATGGGGGCATGGATTTTATTGGGGGTGCATAGAGCGAGTACTCTTCCCTATGTGATGGATTTTCCTACTCTGGGTTTGCCACACATAGGGTTTAAGGAGGCCATGCTATGCACTCTATCACGTAAACTTGGGGCGGGCCGGGATGTGGCAATGAACTTTGTAGCTCTTTATTTGGTTTATCAATAAAAATAAAGTTGCTTTAAAAAATGGTGAATTAGAGGAAGAAATTTACATGGAACAACCTGAGGGTTTCGTAGTTCCAGGTCAAGAACACAAAGTGTGTCGACTCGTTAAATCATTATATGGGCTAAAACAAGCGCCAAAACAATGACACAAAAAATTTGATCAAACGATGTTGTCAAATGGATTTAAAATTAACGAGTGTGACAAATGTGTCTATGTCAAGAACACTTCTAATTCTTATGTGATAGTATGTCTATATGTTGATGACATGTTGATCATGGGAAGTACTCGTGATGTAATCATGAATACTAAGAAGATGTTGAATTAGAATTTTGATATGAAAGACATGGGAGTCGCAGATGTAATTTTGGGGATTAAAATCTCTAGAATATCTGATGGACTTGCGTTGAGACAATCTCATTATATTGAGTCTGTTCTAAAAAGATTTAATGTCTTTAATGAAAGTCCAGTAAAAACTCCAATTGACTTAACTTTGCATTTAGTCAAAAACAAAGGTGAACCTGTGTCTCTGTTAAAATATTCACAAGTAATCGGTTGTCTGATGTACATAACTAATTGTACTAGACCATATGTAGCATGTGTTGTGAATAAACTGAGCAGGCTTACAAGCAATCCAAATGAGGATCATTGGAAAGCATTGATAAGGGTACTGAGGTACTTAAAATATACAATGAATCTGGGATTATGCTATACTAGATATCCAGTAGTATTAGAAGAATACTATGATGTAAATTGGATATCTGATTCCAAGGATTCTAAGGCAACAAGTGGATATGTATTCACTATTGGCGGTGCTGTGGTGTCATGAAAATCCACAAAACAAACATGCATAGCTCGTTCCATGATGGAATCTGAGTTTATCGCTCTAGATAAAGCAGGAGAAGAAGCAGAATGGCTTCGTAATTTCCTGGAGGATATTCCATGTTGGACTAAACTTATTGCTCCTGTAAGCATACATAGTGATAGGCATTCGGCAATACATCGAGCACAAAACAGTATGTACAATGGTAAGTCTCGACATATACGTCACAGACATAATACTATTAAACAACTGATCTATAATGGCATGATTTCCATCGATTTTGTTAGATCGAAGGAGAATCTTGCGGATCCACTTACAAAAGGTTTATCTAGAGATCAAATGTCAAAATTGACACTCGGAATGGGATTAAATCCTATTGAGACATAAAATTTGTAATGGTAACCCAACCATGTTGACTGGAGATCCCAAGATCATGGTTCTATAGGACAACTAAATTGTGAAGATTCTGTGAACACTTACCCATTCTGTGAATAAAAGTGTTGCATGTCAGTGGTGTAAAGGTTAAGTGAAAAACTTTTAATGATTCCTATACCTTGTTTAATCAAGTGGGGTATGGCAGAATACTCTTGATATGAGGTCACCTATGTAAGTGTGAAGTGGGGCCGCTTCTGTGAGAATTCAGAGGCTAGAATTCTCTAACGCAGTTTCTGAAACCAGGGGTGATTCATGGCCAAAATGAACACAATCATGAGAACTAAATATGGTGCTTAGAGAAATATTGTGTGAGTACTATTGTCTGGTTTTACAATAAAGGTTGAGCAGTTCAAGACATAGTTCACTGATTAGCAGAGTAGATCCGATAGTATTTCACTAAGGCAGGTTCAAAGCCAGAAGCTACCTCTCCTGATGCAATATTTTTATGTCAGAATTCTCTTTAGAGTCAGCATATGCATTAATATCCATTCATGTGGGGGGATTTTTGGAGAAAATAGAGGAAAAAATGATTTTATCGATTTTTTAATCATTTAAGACAACTATTTTAAAAAGAGAGTTCGATAGACTTTTATTACAGTTATCAAGACTTTTATTAAATTATTGAAAACTACACAATAAGTAGTTGAAAATAGGATTTAAAATCATTCAATTCGGAGTACGGATGAATGTGATATAAACGCTTTAAGTTGTTGTGAGATAGGTGAAGTAAAGTAGTATAAAACTTTATTCCATATTGGAACATGAGTGTTCCAATGTCAAGTATTTATATGATGATAGTTGATGATTGGTATAAGCTCCTAGAGAAAGGGAGAGAGTTCAGAATAGTTTTAGACATACGATGTTCTGCTAAAACTGCCACATGCACGCGCGCGCGCTGCCGCCACCCGCCCGTGCCCGTTGACCGTTGACCTTGGGCTTGGGCTTGGGCTTGGGCTTGGGCTTGGGGAAATGGGAATTCTTGGGCCTGAGGCCTTGGGCTGGGTTAGTATTATCTTTTTGGACAAAGTCAGCGGTGTGGGATTGCAAGTCATTGTCAGCTGGATGAAACTGAGATTCAGCTGAGGCAAACTCAACATCACCAATCAAGCGAAATCGAGATTCACCGGTGAAATTTGAGTCACCGAGAAAACTCGACATCGATCCACCGGATGAAACTGGGATTTAGGGCATTTTCAGCAGACTGAGTGTTCGTCCAGGGCATTTTCAGCAGACTGAATGTCTTAGTCAGTTGAGACTTTTCATCTTCTGCTGAGACCTTTCATCTTCGAAACTGTCATGATTAATATTGATATCAAAGTGGGAGTAAATGCATTAATTGTTATCAATGCAGAGGCTTTTCCATTGCTTGCTCAAACCTTTATATAAACAAGCCTTCACAAGATGGAAGATACACATAAGTATTCAAGCAATACAAGAGCATACATACATTCCATTGCATAATATATTTTCTGCATTCATGGTTGAAGAGTTTCTGGGCATTTTCAGAGTTCGACGATGTTCGGAGTAGAAGTACCTCTCCATCTGAATAGGTAAACTGAATTATCCTAGGAGACAATTGCAACAACCGTGGGTACAAGCTGGTGCAAATTTATCTTAAGGACAGAGTGCAACTCGTCTCAGTTTTTGCATATCCTTTTATATTTTTTTACATCTATTGTAATTATATTTATATTTTGAATTGGAAATAAAATTGTTCTTTAATTTTCTGAATATTTATTTTATTCGCATACGGGTATAACAATTCCAACACACTAGTCTTTGAAAGATCAATGGACATAGCACCATCTGGGGTAAAATTAGATAAAGAACTTTGAAATTTTTTCCATGATTCCGGTAAAGAGCCAAGAAGCATAAATCCATGCACTTCATCATAAAACTTAACACCTATAGCATTAAGTTGGTTCATAATAACCAAGAAAGTATTCAAATGATCAGCCATAGAAGTTCCATCAAGATATCTCAAATTCATCATTACATATATCAAAAGCATCTTATTGTTTCCAGTTTTCCGGGCATACAAAGTCTTCAAGATTTTTCCACAAAGACCTAGCATGTTTCTTCTCACTAATGTGATTTAAAACATTATCATCAACCCATTGTCTAATATAGCCACAAACTTTCCTTGCAACAAATTCCACTCTTCATCGGTTTTATCTTCAGCTTGTTCATTCTGATGTTTGTGGTCCTATGAAGACAAGGACGCTTGGTGATTCCCGCTATTTTGTGACTTTTATTGATGATCACTCCAGGAAACTTTGGGCCTACACTTTGAAGGAAAAAGATCAAGTGTTGGACATGTTCAAGCAATTTCAAGTTTTAGTCTAGTAGGAAATTGGAAAGAAGTTGAAGTGTATTCAGACTGACAATTGAGGTGAATACAAAGGTCCATTTCATTATTCATGTAAGCAGCATGGTATTGGACATTAGAGAAATCCGCCAAAGACTCCGCAGTTGAATGGCTTGGCATAGAGGATGAACACAACATAGTGGAGAGAGTCAAATGTTTGCTTTCACAATCCGGATTGCCTATATCCTTAAGGTGAAGCTTTGAGTATAGTGGTTCATGTACTAAAATTTTCTCTACGTGTTCCTTTGTAGAATGATGTTCCTCAGAAGGAATGGTCATGTAAAGATGTATCTTACCATTATTTACGAGTTTTTGGTTGTGATGCTTATGTTCACATTCCTAAAGATGAGAGGTCTAAGCTTGATGCTAAGACTAAACAATGTATTTTTCTGGGTTATGGTCAAGAGAGTTTGGGTACAAACTTTATGATTCTATTGACAAGAAAGTTATTAGAAGCCAAGATGTTGTGTTTGCAGAGAATGAGACTTTCTGAATGTTGATAAAAATCAGAGTTCAACAACTCAAAGCTAGTGATGGTTCAGCTGACTTGGAGATCATCTCTCATACACCTATAGAGGAGCATGGTGCAGTTGATGACCATGGTAATCAATAGGATGATGTAAATGATGCAGTTGATTTTGATCATAACGCTGATGATGATATGATTGAGGAACCAGTACCAGATGAGGCTCCACCAATTATTCCTAGGAGATCTACTAGAGAGAGACAACCTTTTACTAGATATCTAGTGACTGAGTATGTTTTTCTCTCAGATTGTGGAGAGCCTGAATGTTTTGAGGAGGCCATGGATGAAGATATAAAGATAAATGGATTGATGTTATGAAAAATGAGATGGAGTCTTTGCATGGCAATCACACATATGAGTTGGTGAAATTGCCTAAGGGAAAGAAAGCTTTGAAGAATAAGTGGGTCTTCAGAACTAAGAATGAAGACAACAATTGTACACCTCGGTATAAGGCAAGATTAGTAGTCAAAGGTTTTGGTCAGAGAAAGGGCATTGATTTTGGTGAGATTTTCTCTCATATTGTGAAAATGTCTTCTATCCAGACTGTTCTTGGCTTGGCAGCTAGTATTGATTTGAGGTTGAGTAGATGGATGTTAAAACAAATTTTCTCCATGATATTTGGAAGAGGATATCTACATGGAGCAGCCAGAGGGTTTCTAGGTTAAAAGAAAGGAGAATATTGTGTGCAAGTTGAGGCAGAGTCTTTATGGGTTGAACCAAGCGCCTAGATAGTGGTATACGAAATTTCAGTCTGTAATGAGGGAGCAGGGCTACTGGAAGACTATTTCAGATCATTGCGTGTTTATTATCATATTCTTAGAGGATGATTTTATAATTCTTTTACTCTATGTTGATGATATTTTGATTGTTGGCAGGGTTGCTTCAAGGATTGACAGGTTGAAGCTGCAGTTGAGCAAGTCTTTTGCCATGAAAGACTTGGGCCATGCAAGCATATTTTAGGGATGCAGATTACTCGTGACAGAGAGGCTGGAAAAATTTATTTGTCACAAGAGAAGTACATAAAGAAGGTGCCACTGAGATTTAGCATGAGTGATGCTACAAAGAAGTCGATCCTATTGCATCTCATTTCAAGTTGAGTATCAAATAGTGTCCTTCGAGCGATGATGAAAAGGAAAAGATGCAGAAGGTCCCGTATGCTTCAGCGGTGGGTAGTTTGATTTATGCCATGGTATGTACAAAACCATACATATCTTATGCAATTGGTAAGGTCAAACATTTTCTTTCTATCATGGTAGAGAGCATTGGAATGCTATGAAATGGATTATGAGGTATCTCAAGGGTACTACTGATTTATTCCTTGCTTTTGGTGGCGAAAAACCTGTGTTGGTTGGTTTCACTAATTCTGATATGACATGAGATGTTGATTTTTACAAGTCTACTTCATGATATTTGGATAAATTTGTATTGGGAGCTGTGTTATGGCAGTCGAGGTTGCAAAAATGTGTTGCACTTTCAACTATTGAAGATGAGTATATTGCAGCAACTGAAGCGTGTAAAGAGTTGTTATGGATGAAGAAGTTTCTCTGAGAGCCTGGTTTGAAGCAAGATCAGTATGTGTTGCTTTGTGATAGCCAGAGTGCTATTCATCTTGATAAGAATGTAGCTTTTCATTCTAGGACCAAGCACATTGATGTTCATTATCATTGGATTCGGGATGTGTTGGAATTGATGTTGCTAGCACTTGAAAAAGTGCACACGGATGATCATGGTGCATATATTTTGACAAAAGCATTGACAAGGAGAAGCTTATGTCGTTCTATTGTGGGAATGACAAATTCCTCCACAATGTCGTGAGAGGGAGATTTGTTGGATGGATCACTCCTTTGTGGAGCCCGCCAAATAATAGAAAATTAAATAAAAGGAAAAAATGTCAAGTACAACTCCTTTGTTGAAAAAAATGTCAAACAGAAGAGAATAAATTAGGTTAATTTTTTCCTAATCTTCACAACAAAAAGGAGGCAAAAAGAGGAGAAAATTTGCATTTTTTTGGGTGCTGTAGCATGAACTTTCCGGTGACGATTAGACATTGAAACGGACTCCGATCGGGACGAAATTTTGTGGGATTGTTCATCTCTCTTTCTTCTTCAATCTGAACGGTTAAATTTTTGTTTCAACAGTTCAATTTCCTGGAAAAGGCCAGCGACCGTCTGCTTTGTTTTCGGTGATATTTTGCAACAACTCTTGTATTTTGCATTCTTAGTTGTGCTTTGGTGTATTTGAGTTAGTGATGTGTTTGGAACACTTTTGTATCATCTTTTACTGATTAGTGAAGATTATGTGGGCCTCGGCCTCGTGGTTTTCACTCTCTCACATGGAGGAGGGGTTTTCATTTTCATGTTAAATTGTGGTGTTATTTTAGTTGTGTTTTCGTTTCGCTTTATTTGAGATTTGACTTTGTTGGGGCTGCCTCGTGTAATTCCGTTGTGTCATTGAGAAGACTTTGTGGATATTTGTAATACGTGTGGTATATTGCAATTGTTTGTTTCCCAACAGTGTGCGCTTGCCTCGGAAATTATAGAAATTTTTATGTTATGTGAAATATCATGCCTCAATATGTTATGTATAACCCTTCGGGACATTATAATTTGGAACATGGAAAAGTCCGGCATTCAGATTCTGGTAGCTTCGGCACCGCATCATGACTGAGACCCTTTGCGGGGAGAAACGTGAGAGCACCGGAAGACAATTGTCTAGGCCTTGCGGGACATTGACTAATTTTGAGGAGGCACACGGATTTTTACAACGAATAGCCTAAGGAAATACAAGGTTTATTCTCCAACCGAATACTTCTCAATATCTAATTGAGTATATACATCTCGACGGGATTCGGTGCTGATGTATTGTTGACTTTATTAAAGTGAGTGGATTCACCGATAGCATTTTATTTTCACTTTTTTTATAAAATAAAATATTTTTTCATAGAAAAATATATATTACATCTTGACTTTATGTACATATTTTCAATCTTGAGAAGTATCGGGTGTGTCACTCAGGTACAACAAGGTTAATTTATGGTTTTCTGACGGATAACATAAAGTTGAAGTTGTTGATGTGAGAAATTAGAAGGAACATTTATTGGCACCATCTTCTTCTATCGATTGTCTGGCATTACATATATATTAAATTAGAATCAATTTTATGAAAGTCGATTCTCCCGTAAGTGCATTGCAAGAATCGAATTTGGAGAAGTCGTTTTTTTGTTTTAGAATTGACTTTCATAAGGTCGATTTGATGATTGATATGATGCATCGGTAGGTGGGTTGCATGGGTAAAACCGGAGTGTTGTGTAAATAATTGTCCCTAATTAGAATGTTAATCAGAACCTAAAAACAAAAGTATCTTGATATGAACGATTTCAATTTGCTATAACATTGCATGAACTAATCATTGTTGTTTATCCATATTTTACAACGATAGATTTTAGAAAACAGTAATCACCTAGACCAATAAAACTAAGTATAATTTCTTAAAATAAAAATAGAATGGACCAAAATAATATTTTGATATTATTGAAGAACAAGAGAAAAAAAAGCCAGCGTAGCTTCTCGTAGCTTGCAGTAAAGATACAGTTGAGAAGACGACAAAATAATGAGTTAAGAGTGTCATAATAATGGGAAAATACTTGTGTGGTGTTTCCATACGTGTGGAGGCACCGTGTGGAGACATCGTGTTGAGACACCAAAACCACACAGTTTTATTATGCATTTAAACTGTGTGGTTCTGATCGTTCACCCGTCACTTCACCTCAAAATTCCCTCTTCACACATGTATTTCCCATAATATTGAGCCTATTTTTCTTTTAAAAATAAAACCATAGTTGATCTACCACCGCACTACTCTACCATTTACTCCATACCAAATAGAAACATCTATCTTTGTAGCATATTAAATTTCAAATAATTTTTATTCTTTATTTACATCATATTTTCTATCTTTTACACATCTATTTTGGTTTTGGTGAATGAATGTTGCAAAGATTCAAATCTTTTTTATTTCGCCCAGATTGAATCAACCCTACCAGAGTCGAATGTCATAGATCCGACCCTATGGTGGTCGATTCTAAGATAAACGACTTCCTAAGAGTCGATTGTCACACAATCGACCTTGACAGTATCGATTGTAGCTCCAAAAATTCGACTTTTACTAGGTCGATTGTTCTACAATCGACCTTCGGGAAGTCGATTGTAAAACTATCGATTTTAAAACTGCCGAATTGATTTGGGCGATATAAAATCGTGATTTAATTCTCCAATCAACTTCCAAATCCGTTTTTTTTTCGATTCAATGTTGTTCAAAAGCCTCTTTGAATCATCAAAAATTGTATTTTGAAATTTTATCGAGAAAATAGGAATATGGGTTTGGTGATATGAAAATGAGTTTAATTGGGTTTGAAGATGAAGATGAAGACGAAGAAGATGAATAAGATAGAAAAATGGGTTTGGTGATAGCAAAATTGATTTGAGTTTGAAAATGAAGATGAGGAGATGGAGATGAAAAGAAGATGAAGATGAAGATGAAGATGACGATGAAGATGAATTTTTTTTAAAAAAATTAAAGAAATTTGGTGAAAAATATTATATTGTACTCCTTCCATCCCAATTTGTTTGATACTTTTTGTAACTTATAAAATATAAGAGAACAACATTTATTACAATGTTTAGTCATTAAAAACATGACTAATTACAATTACATCATTTTAATATTGTTTCTACATTTTTCAGTAAATGCTTATGTTTGGGCATTTTAGACATTTAAGGCGTAACTTTAAGGCTAAATATTAGTTATGAGACTTATTTTGAGACATGCATAAATCGAATAAGTTTCAAACAAATTGGTGCGGAAGGAGTAAAAAATATAGACCACATTCAACTCCTCCGTCCACACATTTTGTTCCAAATTAAGACATTAATTTCTCATTCATCTGATATCTGAATCGAGTGATTCAAATTCATACATCAACTACTCATTATGTAGTATTTTTTGATATCATTAACTCTTCATGATGCACATGGCAGCCTATCCAAAATAAGCGCTCAAGTTGATTATTTATCAATTAGTCAAAACTCATGTAATGGTCTTTTTCTCCAACACAAACAAGACTAGATTGGCTGGTCCGTCAACTTTTTGATGCCAAAATCAATTGGACAATTAGTGATGAGAGTCAACCTTACTATCATTTTGTATATGATTTTACCTCTGCTTATGACTCATTTAACGCATTTTTTGGGTAGTTTAGCTCGTTTATATGCATTACGCACTACGAGATGACGGACATTTATGCCCAAAGTTTTCGTCATTTAGGGTGAGTTTTGCATGATTTTTGTTATCAGTATCATGCGTGGGTTCGTGTTGTATGTGTTTATTGCAGGTATCGCATTAATAGAGTATGAAGAGAAAATAATTTTGTTATTCCATTGATTCATTGTGAATGATACATCATTATTTTGTAAGTCTAAACAACTTGCCAACAAGTAAATATTAAAGACAAGATCAAAATAAAATCGAACGGTAATCAATCATTATTATTAATGGTATCCGGAGATACGATAATTGTATCTTCAACACGCCCCCCTCAATCCTATGAGAATAAAATAAACGTGGAGATTGTCCTTAAGGTCAAGGAAGCGAGAGTGACTCAAAGGCTTGGTGAGGAGGCCCGCGAGCTAATCCTTAGTGGAAATGGAAGCCACTTGCAACTTCTTCCTGGCGATCACCCCGAACATGATGAAAATCAATTTTGACGTGTTTAGTGTGAGCATGGAAGACAGGGTTGGCCGTGAGATAAGTAGCAACGATATTATCACACCATAAAATCGGCGGAGAGGGAGAGGAAAACATAAGTTCATGCATTAAGTGACTAATCCACTATAACTCAACAGCGGTGGTAGACAAGGTCTTGTACTCAGATTCCGTGCTACTCTTGGCTACAATTTTTTGTTGTTTGGAACACCAACTAATTACATTAGAGCCGAGAAAAATTCAGTAGGTGTTGGATGTAATATCGCCGGACAGATCTAGATCCGCCCGATTACGCAGCAGAATAACAAGGATCACGATCAATACAAATTAAAACGTATAAATAAATAGATCTAAACTACAAGAAGGTTGAATCTACTTACCAATCGAAAGATTAGATCCGAAGATTGAGAAGCCGAGATCCAAATAGTTGAGATGCTACAGTCTTCCGATGTGTATCTCCAAGCAACAACCGGTGGATGTTGATCCTTGATGCTTGACCTCCTTGATATGCTACCCGGAAAATCCCGAAGATTTTCCCAACTCTAAACCCTAAGCTTGGCCGAAAATTCCAAGCTTATTTTGTAAGTATATGCGTGTTTTATGTCATAATAAAAGGCTTAGGAGAACTCTCTTTATATAGGAGAGAAATCATTGTCCTCCAAGGATTTAATAATTAATTAAATAATCAATCATAATAATCCTTTATCAAATATAAGATAAATCTAATATATTCTAAAACTAATTTAGATATATATAATAGATAATATCTAATATCTCCCGATTAATTATTTAACAAATAAACAATTAATCACATGACATGTAATTATCCAAGAAAACTAATTTCTTTCTAATTACAACATGTATACCACACGCCATGCCCTAGTCAAATAAGGCTAGCACACGAAATTTCACATAATGGGCCGAGTCCACGAAAAATGTCTTACCCATGTATTTAATTATTTAGCCCACTAAATAATTATTCTCACGTCAATTAAATAGTCCAACTACTTAATTATCATTGAGGCCCAACGTCAAGAAACATATGCATGTTAGGAGCCATATCGAGGACCATGGACCTATAACCAGTAGCTACAATAAATTAAATACCGATATGGAAAATCATCTTAATCATTAGGATAGATGGGATTGCCAGTCACATATTCTCGGGAATTTGATCGAATCAAATCCTTTAGAATGTAGTCTGATTCTTTCATAAAGAGAATCTTGGCATGTCAGATTCCGACTTCAGATAACACACCCATGTTGTTTCCAACTGTTTCAGCGTTACCATTCATGAACACTAATGTATATACTACTTTACCAATACTGGCATCCAGTCTATGAAAGACTTGTCAATATTCTGGTCAATACATAATTGAAATATGTGACTTTTAAATGACCTAGAGGTTTTCTTTAATCCACAAAGGATATAAGCCTTGGTTATGAATAAATTCAGATTCCAATTGTTCAACAAAAAATTCTCAGGGAATCACCCCTATTTTCTGCTTTCTAATGAATCTGTCATTTGTTCTTAGCTAAAACCCTTTTGTTCCGAATGAATTCAGATTCCGTTTGTTCGGCAAGAAAGTCCCAGGGAATCACCCATATTTTCTGCTATCTAATGAAATCAAACAAGACCGAGTGGTGAGAGAGTTCACGGTTTGGTTAACTCTCTACTTGTTAGGGAATTACCCCTAGACCAAACAGCTTTGCGCTGAAAGTTAAACTTTCCTATTCATTCGACTCTTATCATGTAGATCCAATTACTCCCAATGGGCCTGAGATACGCAGGTGGTTCTACTAGAGTGTGAACAGAACTGGAGTACCAAAACTCCATTCACTGGGTTTTTAAACCAACCTCTATGATCAGAATCCTATACAGCCCACAAGGAACCATAGGTTATCAATCACCTCTGTAAACTTCAAAGTCTGTAGAAAACCACAAAAGGTAATGGTTAAACCATACTCCCACTGCGTTCTAGGTGGATCGATATTATGATCTAGTACAGTAGTAATTATTAGTGTTATCACCAACATCCGATGTTGGACGTGGTCTGGACAAATCAGTTAGTGAATACCTTGAGTAACCGTACTCCAAAGTCCAAGGTTGTTATTCATAGACCCTTTCAGAAGGGGTTTTGACAGTATAACCGTCACTTTCTGAGCTTAAGAATCTTATAACCAAACTTTACTCAACGTATAAGATATTGCACGAACAGTCATCATCTGAACGTGTACGCAAAATTTCCAGTCCTACCTTCAAGCACTAAGTACTAAATGCCTATATTGACGGAAGTGGGGTGAACCGAATTCACTCATTATCCACAAATTTGTAAGCATCTTCTAGGTAGACTTCTCGGTTTTACATAATAGTGTAAACCGTTATTTCGCAACCAATATCTTAAATGAATTAAGCGTTGTATTGTAGCACATTAATAACTATATGAGGCAAATTTATGGTGTTATCCTCGGTGGATAAATTCCATCGGGAGGCGGGCCGAGCATCACCCCAAGACTATGCTATGGCCTATTATCGAGCATGGAATACTCTATCTCTGGTAAAATCGTAGATACCTCCAAATATTTTAGATAATCTTCTCATGGCGTTTGAGGAGTTGTCGGCGAGATGTCACTACTCGTAAGCTCCTTCTAACTTGTATCTTTCACAAGACCCGAAGGTCATTATGAACAAGCTATGTTACTTCTTTAAATTTATTACCCTTTCCCGATTGAAAGGAAGCTTAGTCATTGTTCTTTTGAGACAGTGTTCCTTGACTGGGAGATATGAATCACCCTAAGCCAGTCTTCAGATCTTGTCTTTAGGAAATATGCACTAATTAATAGAGTATGAAGAAGTGTTTATCTAAATACGGAAACCTTTTGCCTTTAATAGTTTAAGATGTGTTACATATACCTTTTCAACATTTCTTTGTGGTTCTGACTTTATCTAACAAAAGTCCGAGTCTTGGATTCGTGCTACAAATGTCATATTCACTTTCTATAAGACAAACAATTATCGAATTGAAAGTGAATCCATTCGTTCCAACGAATCTGAAAACAGAAAATAAATTTTCTGTGATATTCAAGGATTGAATCCGAAATTTATTTCCTAATATCACTCCCACCATTCTAGCTGAAATAACTGCCCGTTGTCTACTCTATTTATCGTTTAATGCATAGCTACCTTGTTCTTCCAAAGAACTTAGCTTTGAGAAAGCGTTAAGGATGCATTGGTCGGTGATCCAAATCACCTTCCTTATCCTCTGATTTTCTATTTATTAATATTCCGGTTTAGCCTTAAAACTACTTAGTTTAGATGACTAACACGTATAGACATTCTTTCCCATTCTTGACTTTCCTTATATGGAAACAGATCTTGAACTAGCGATTCATTTGAGTAGACACTACTCGTGAACGTAGGATGTCTAATGATAGTGTTACTCATTTGGACTATTTGATTTTTCTAATAAATCAACAAATCATAAGGTTAAAGCTCCCACTAGTTTATCGGTTCCAAATACCGTCTAACTAGCAATGCTTTATTTTTGATTTTTCAAAGATTAAAAAATCACTAGAACTAAGATCCCACTAGTTTATCGGTTCCAAATACCGTCTAACTAGTAATGCTTTGTTCATGTTTTTCAGGAATGGAAAAACTCTTGTGCAGTCTCTTACACATTTCTAATGATTCAGAAAAACAACAAATCATAAGAATAAAGCTCCCACTAGTTTATCGGTTCCAAATACCGTCTAACTAGCAACACTTTATTTATGATTTTCCAATTTTTCAATTAGAAATTTCTTGTGTGATTACTCACACAATTAAAATTCACTAATAGAATTTTATAAAGTCCTACATCATCTTTGAACTAAGTGCGTCTCTCGTTCAACACGAGTGACAGCAGTGACATACCTATACTATGTCACTTAAGATTTAAAGGCTCAAGAGGAATATCTCTTCCGAAATTTAATTGTATTTTTCGATGAGTTCAACGTTCTTGTTACTTTCCACTTTTAACGAAGTCATTACACTAGCAGTTTAGTAGCCTAGAGATGATAGTTGTAAATAAAATTGACAGAAAAGATTCATACATACACGACTAGATAAATTTTAGGAATTATAAACTGTAAAAGTCTATCATACCATTCCAAGGATTTAACCTCGCATCGTACCACCGCCTAGAGGGTCGGTATCAGCACGATGACGGTTAAACTGAGACAATCTCTCTCGATGATTAAACTTTGAGAAACAAACATCTCATGGAAATCGTACATCCCATACTTTAATCGTCGATTACCTTCTTTTTTCATCCAAGATATTTCCTAAAATATCCTGATGAGTGTGACCTACAATATCGAGACCTTTAAGTGCGCCCGAGTATGCTACGTAGCGTGGTCGATGACCCGCGAGTCCTCAAGATCCTATCCTTTCGGAGACCAAGCCTTGAATTTTGATAGCGGTGAACACCATCAGAAGAGGGCCGAAATCAAAGAGGTACGAGGCGTCACCATTCTCTCACTTGCTTGCATCTATAGTAGAGGCCGTGGGGTCGGCTGTCGCCTTCCCCGCTCCCACTTAATATTTTGAAAAAGTGGTGGGTTTACTGATTGCGGTTTTGGACTTGACAATATTTTAAGAAACAACAAATCATGTACCCGAATGGTGTCAGTAATGTAGGCAAGCCTACCCGTCTTATTCATGGGAATGTATGTGACTATCGGTCGGATCCGGCTAGGAGAAGCCCCGTTTAGCCGTAAAGGCTTGTCGGATATGCTAAGTCTTGCCGAACCCCCGTGCAAACGTCACACGTGGAGGGTGAGTCGATCGAGCCGTAGCTCAGTTGAACTTACCCAACCATGGTTAGACCATTTCCGAACCCATGTATCATGATTTTCCGATTTCTTAAATTGTCAAACTTTCCCGTAGACACTACGGAACAAACCCGCAATCTCGTTCCGGTTTAAGGTGGGATTCACCGAGAATCCATCACCGAAAACTTAACGATTGACAAAACCCGGTTCCTCGGTTCTTTAATTAGTTTCTAATTAATTAATTCCCGCAACAATTAATTAAAAAAATTAAACTAATTAATCGAGTTGAATACTCCCTCCGTTCCATAATATCCGATGCAGTTGCCAAAAAGATTCGTTCCAAAATAACTGAGGCAGTTCGCATTTCAATGGAATATTTAATGTATTTTTTCTACTTTACCCTTCATTAAATGCATATTTTTGGTACTCCAAATGTCTTTTGTATTTCAAAGGTTTTTTTAGTTGAGGGCATTATAGTATATTTCATATAAAAGTCAATGCAATAAATGGTTTCTTAATCTGTGTGCATTTGGCAACTACATCAGTTATTTCGGAACGGAGGGAGTACATGCCTAATTAGTTATCCAGAATTAAATAGCTACATGTATGCATATAGAGTGGAATTCATGATATGTTGCATGTCATGACAATTTTCCGGTTATACACATAAATACGATCATACACGCAATTACGGAAAATAAACACCGAGATGGATCGTTGGTACCCCCGTATCTAACCTATTAAAAAAATAAACAAACCCTAACTAGGGTTTACTATTTTCTAATCTGCTGCTGCTGCATTTTCTCGATTATCGGACATCCAAACGAACTTTGATCGCCACGAAACTTTATGGACATGTTCTTCACTCCTCCTACTTCAATCTGAACGGTTAGATCTTCGTTTCAACGGTCCAATATCTTCCAGAAATTCGACGAACTGGCAGCTGGAACTGCAGTGCTTTTACGACACAGCATCAACTTTATTGCAACGATTGGACATCGAGATGGACTCCGATCGACACAAAATTTTGAGGGCCTGTTCTTCAACTTTTATTCTACATTCTGACTTGAGGGATTGTCGTTTCAACTGCTCAATCTCCAGGAATAAATAAAAAACCGAACAGCAACAAAACAGATCTACTTCTAGGAAACTAAAATTACAAAATTTCCTATACTCGTATAAACGAATTTATATGAGTTTACAACAGATCTAACGAGTAAAAAATACCAACCCCAATTCATCTCTTCAACCACAACATATCAAAGCATTCATCATCATGATTTTCGAAGAAAAAAAAACGAAAAAAACAATTCAATCTAAACATGCAATTTCCACTCCTAGATCTATCAATTATATATTTTAATTTATAGATCGGAGGCTCTGCTACCACTTGTTGGATGTAATATCGCCGGACGGATCTAGATCCGCCCGATTACGCAGCGGAATAACAAGGATCACGATCAATACAAATTAAAACATATAAATAAATAGATCTAAACTACAAGAAGGTTGGATCTACTTACCAATCGAAAGATTAGATCCGAAGATTGAGAAGTCGAGATCCAAATAGTTGAGATGCCACAGTCTTCCGATATGTATCTCCAATCAACAACCGGTGGATGTTGATCCTTGATGCTTGACCTCCTTGATATGCTACCCGGAAAATCCCGAAGATTTTCCCAACTCTAAACCCTAAGCTTGGCCGAAAATTCCAAGCTTATTTTGTGTGTATATGCGTGTGTTATGTCATAATAAAAGGCTTAGGAGAACTCTCTTTATATAGGAGAGAAATCATTGTCCTCCAAGGATTTAATAATTAATTAAATCATCAATCATCATAATCCTTTATCAAATATAAGATAAATCTAATATATTCTAAAACTAATTTAGATGTATATAATAGATAATATCAAATATCTCCCGATGAATTATTTAACAAATAAACAATTAATCACATGACATGTAATTATCCATGAAAACTAATTTCTTTCTAATTACAACATGTATACCACTCGCCATTCCCTAGTCAAATAAGGCTAGCACATGAAATTTCACATAATGGGCCGAGTCCACGAAAAATGTCTTTTCCATGTATTTAATTATTTAGCCCACTAAATAATTATTCGCACATCAATTAAATAGTACAACTACTTAATTATCATTGAGGCCCAACGTCAAGAAGCATATGCATGTAAGGAGCCACATCGGGGACCATGAACTTATAACCAATAGTTGCAATAAATTAAATAAAATTATTCATCGAATAGAACAATTCTTATTCAATCTATTAATTCCGGGATTACGCCACCATAAACCCGAAATAGAACTCTATCGATTATAGATATATACTTACACTCTATTCACTGAGTCGATAAGCGTCCATTGATATAATCATTACATACGGATAAATCCTCCATAGACTGTTCGTTTTGATTCGGGATATTTCCGTAAACCCTTCTCAAAACATCTTATCCTTATTTACCATTAACCCCTTGTGATCAATTAGTTCATAACTTATATTATATGAACCTGGCCCATCGATCGCTTTCTAGGATTAACAAATAAAATCGCTGCTCATTCTACTTCCCACAGGAAGGAATGGATTCTATATCTGTGAAGTCACAGACTACTCACTCATTCCAGAATAGAGCCAACGAGAAGTGTTCAGATCACATGTATCCAAGTGATCCTTAACTAACACATCAAACCCTATTTTGAACCAAGCAGTAGAATGTGATCACATCAGGATTGAGATGAATCCATATATGATCATCTTGTGATTCGATAAGATTTCTCGATCACGGAATTATATCGAGAATTCAAATCAAATCGGTCCAGTCCTATATGATAGACATCATATATAAATGCCCCACTAGGTACCCTATACCGACGGTCCGGATAAGATGGTCATACCGTTAAGTGTTCTGGATACATTATTGGTATATTAATCATGAGACCCATACTCTGATTAAATTCACCACGGACTATCTAGTTTTAAGCATATCATCACTAACTCAATCCTCGTGTGTATGCCATACACTGAGTTATGTGATTACATACGATATACATAGGGTTTTCAGCAGTGTATTAATATAAGCATAAATGCAAATAATAAGATGAATTATAAATCCTGTCAAAAACAATTACAGAAATTGTCTTTCGGGCACTACACCTAACAGTAGGCCCTGATAGAACGACGATCATCTGGATCACTAGCCCAGCCAGCATTAGAGTAAGCCTGGAGTTGGAGAGATGAGTGGCGATGAATAAAGAGCCCATGCGAGAGAGTATGCTTTAAGTAATGAATGATACGCTTGACAGCAAGCCAATGGACATCACGAGGGGCATGCATAAACTGCTAACTTTATGAACCGCGAAATACTGCAAGCCACCCACAATAGTGCGATAAAGTGGATCAAAAAGGAAGAGCCATCAAGTTGACCAAGACGTGTATTTGAGGCCATAAGACTAAGACACGAATTGGATTTATCCATGCCAACACGCTGAATAAGACTTAAGATGTATTTACGTTGACTGGGAAGAAACCCATCAGAGGCACGGAGCACCTCCAAGCGAATAAATAGGAAAGCGGGCCAAGATCCTTGACCGGAAAGTGAGAGAGCAAGAGATCAATTACATGGCGCACCAAAGAGGAAGAAGAACTTGTAATAATGACATCATCAACATGTATCAAGACATAAACACAATGAATGCCAGCCCTGTAAATATAAAGAGAAGTGTCCACCTGGGAGGTGGCAAATCCATATGACTGAAGAACATCAATAAAGCGAGAGAACCAGGGCACAAGGAGCCTGACGAAGGTCACATAGACTCCGCTTGAGCTTGCAAACGTGACGAGGAAAATCTGGGTGAACAAATCCATGAGGTTCACGTATGTAATCATCCTTAGAGAGATAGCTCTGAAGAAACGCTTTCTCAACCTATTGAATAGGCCAATCATTATTCAAAGCTAAAGATACAAAATTCATATAATGACCGGATTAACAACCGGACTGAAATTCTCAAAGTAATCAACACCAGCCTCTTGATGAAACCCTTTGCAACCAAACGCGCCTTATAGCGCTCAACCTGCCCATTAGTATGCTTTTTAATACGATAGACCCATTTATTGCCAATGACATTCATATGAGAGGAGTAAGGAACAAGATCCCATGTGTTGTTTTGGACCAAAGCATTTATCTCATCCTATATTGCATCTCTCCATTCATGATTTTGTACAACAGTGGAGTAGGATGTGGATTCAGGGGATTGCATTTCAAGAAGATATGCTTTAGGAAGAACATAGTTGGAGGTCCATTTCTTGGGCTTCAAGGTGTTGGTATTGGAGCGAGTGATAATGTGATGAGGTAGGGGTGGGGAGTCGAGGGAGGATCAGGAGACTCAGAGGAGGAAAGGGGTGAGCCGGCCTGAGCATGAGGAAGTGAGGCCAATATATGGAAGGACGGCTCGGGAATATGATCAACTAGTGGAGATGGGTGAAGGTTGGAGATGGAACAATGGTGGGGAGAGGTATCGTGATTAAGTTAGAGGCGAGGGAGGGTGGAAGAGCTGTATAGGGGAACGTGGATTCGTCAAAGACGACATGACGGGAGACGTAAATGCGGCTGGTGGTGAGATCTAAACATTTGTAACCATGATGTTGGTCCCTATATCTAAGAAAGACACAAGTTTTGGAACGAAAATCCATTTTATGGCGATTGTAAGGGCGAAGATTAGGCCAGCAGGTGCAACCGAAAACACGAAGAAATGAATAATCGAGAGGACGTTGAGACACCATTTCATAGGGAGACTTGTTATCAAGAATAGGCTTCGGGATACGGTTGATGAGATAAGTGGAAGTTATAAAGTCATCGTCCTAGTAGGATAACGGGAAATGAGACTAACCAAGTAAGGCAAAACAATTTCAACGATTTTGCATTGACGACGCTTAATGGCACCCATTTTTAATGAGTGTGAGGACTGGACCGACGATGATGGATACCCAAGGAAAGGAGGAAGAGGTTAAGAGACAAAATTCACCCCCAATCAGTTTGCATATATTTTATAGCAGTGTTAAATTTTTGTTCAACTAAACTTTTGAATTGGGTAAAAATAGATCCAACATCAGATTCTGCACGTAAAGGGTTAAGCCATAAGTACTTTGTATGGTCATCAAGAAAGATAACATAATAATAAGAACCATAAATGGATGCCTCGGGACACGGTCCCCAAACATAAGTAAATCAAATCCAAAGGACTAGACGCAGTAAAATCACAAACAAGCAAAGTTTGACAATGGCTTTTAGCCATTTAACAAAAAACACAAATAGGGGAAGGGGACGGGGAAGAACAAGAAACACTTTGCTGACAAAGAACTGGGAGAGAGCAGTGACCAAGACGCAGATGCCATTGAGCAAATGAGAGGTGGTTGGAAAGTAAGGCTTGAGCAGGAAACTAGCCAAGGAACTAAAAGAAGTGATAGAGGCTGACTTTGACAAATCCATGACTAAGGCTGTGGCCCAAGTAATCCTTCACAACAAAGTAATCACGGTGAAATTCAAAGAAAACATTATTATCACAAGTAAATTGGGAAATAAAAGGAGGTTAGTGCGCAAAGAAAGGGCAACAAGGACATTATTTAATACATAAGAAGTAGAAGGAAATGAGAGCGTGTAAGAACCAAAACGGGTGATATCCAAACTTATACTATCACCGTCATGAATTTTATCAGGGTCATTGTAGGTATATGGATTTGGGTCACCCGAACCGCTAAAAAAAATATTGCAGTGATTTTTTTTATATACATATTTTACATTTGTACCGATCCCCTTATTTTTATATATTGATCCCTATTGACCCGTATTGAACTATAATATGTAACATTACTCTTTGTAATTGTAAAATATGACAATTTCCGATCCGTATCACTAAATTCCTGGAGCCGCCTGGTAGGGTTCATCTGCATATTCAAGTTCTTGAAATGTTCGTGATATGGCGGGTGGCTCTCGTATCCAAAAGCCATTGAGGTGTAGGAGATGGCACTGCATGGGAGAAGCATTAGATGCATGATGGACTGAGCGGGGGTCGAGGGGACAGAGGGTTGGAAATTTTCATCGAATCGATGCTAATACGTAATCACAGTATGGCCAACCTTTTGCATAATTGTGAGACCGGTGTTGATATGGAGCCACCAGAGTATCCTGTTGGTCCCAGAGAAGGTGAAACTATAGTCGAGGGGGGGTGAATGACTATAGTGGAGTTTCAAAACTTTTCTTTTTATTCAAAAGCTTTTGGGCGTGGATAAGTCCCTTCTTACTATGTTGTTTTCAAATCGCTTTAGACAATCATAGATATAAGTTATGATGTAGGCAAATTAAATAAATGTCAGTAAAGTAAATTGCGAAAATTAAATTGACACAAGGCTTATAGTGGTTCAGGGTGGTGTAATCCCTTAATCCACTCTTCTCCTGTGATGATCGGAGGAATTCACTATTGTTTTCACAGATACAATAGTATGATTGTCCTTGTCGTCCCAAGCTTCACAATCTACAAGACTATCACTCCTTGACTACAACAGCTTCAGTGATTCAGTCTTCCTTTTTGCTGCTCCTTAAGATTAAAATCCTTCAACAGCTATCACAGATTCAACTCCTTCTCAGATTGCCTCTGATTCAGTTGCTTCAGTTTGATATGAATGTGATTCACACACTTGCTTGATCAATCTCAGTTCTATGTATGACTTTGTAGCTCTGATATTTGAGTTGATCACTAGATGTATCCTTGTAAGTTCAGAGAGAAGGCTTTTCAAATTGACAGAGTTTCTGGTTTCTTTCTTTTTGAATCGTTGTTTTTCTTTTTCTGTCAATGCCTTCTATTTATAGCCTTGAATAACCTTGGTTTTGAAATTCCGTCCGTTGGCTATATTAATGAGGGAATAATCCTTGATTTTATTCTTGATTTCCCCCTTAATTGCATTCTCCTTGATTTCAGTGATCGGATTCTTTCTTCAAACGTATAGCGTAAAAATCCGTCCTTGATTGATCCTCTATTGATTGTGCATTTAATGCATGATCTTCTCAGATCTTCAACATATATCAAGTCCAGTGCTGGTAAGTGTTACTTACGCTGTTTGAGCGGTCGAGTGAGCCTTCCGACTTAGCCGTTAGTTCTTTCTTTCATTGTTTTGTCTTTGCCGAAAGTCGAGTTTACTCGGCCGATTCAATTGCTTTCTTCTTTGTTTTAGTTTCAGGAGAATCTTTATACTTCACTGATCCTTGATTTGGGTGAGACCAGTGTACACCATATTTGAATATTGAGTTTCATCACTTGAAACATAACTTAGACTTATCCAAGGTCATCACGGACTTCCTTGGTTATAAGTCGACCATAATGTCTTCATTGCTTCTCATGGTGCTTGGTGGCTTCACTTTGCCGAATATCTGCTTTTGCTTTGCCGTCCTACCAACTAGTACAATACTTGTCCGACTCAACTTATACAACATGTCGACTCTAAGTAAAGACTTATACAGAGAATTCTAACTTATTTCAGGCTTGCTATAACAGCTAGTATGGCTATCATCAAAACATAATAAAATGTTCCTAACATATCCCTTGCCACGGCCATGGGAAGGACCATGCCGCCCCCGGCCTCTGTTAGACTGATAAGGGGGAGGAGGCTTACCGTGAAAAGCAAGTTGATAGGGTCATGGAGCATGAGTGTAGTTGAGGGTCGGTGGTGGCACGGTGGAAGCTGGTAGCGGCGGCAGATGGTTGTGTAGGAGACAGGCTTCGGTGGTCAGCAATGTTAGGTGTGATGCCCGAAAGACAATTTTGTAATTGTTTTATTTAATAAATGAAATGATATTATTATTCATATTTATTATTCTCATATTCACCGATGTGACAATAGTATTTACACTACTGAAAAACCCTAAAGTATATCGTTTATGTAATCACTTAACTCAAATTATACGGGATATACACGGGAGGATTGAGTTAGTGAAGATGTACTTAAAATACAATTAGCCCGTAGTGAAGTTAATCGAGTATCGGGTCTCTCCTTTAACGTGCTATTAATGCGCCCGAGAACACAATATGTGATTGTCTTATCCGGACTTTCGGTTAAGAGAACCTAGTGGGGCATTTATATATGATAGATATATCATATAGAAATTTGGACCGATTTGATTAGAGTTCACGATATAATTCCGTAATCGAGAAGTCTTATCGAATCAATCGATGATCATATTTATGGATATATCTTAATCCTGAGGTGATCACAGTCAACTGCTTGAATCAGTATGAGGTTTGACTTGACGGTTAAGGATTACACTGAGTCTGTGATCTAAATTACCCCATCTTGGCATTGTACTGGATTGAGTGAGTAGTCTGTGTTATCACAGATACGGAATCCATTCCTTCCATTTATGGAAGTAGATAGACAGTTCCCTTATTTGTTAATCCTAGAAACTGATCGATCGTACGAGTTCATATTACACTGATTAGCTACCAGTGAGTTGTATGAATTAATTGATCACTAGGGGATTAATGGTAAATAAGGATAAGAGGTTCTAAAAAGGGTTAACGTTAACTTCCTATTTAGAATGAATAGATCTATGGAGGATTAATCCATATGTAATGATTATATCAATGGACGCTTATTATCATTCTCGTGAGGAGATAAATATAATCTCATAATCGGAGGAGTGCGATCACGGGATTATGGTGGCATATTCTCGTGATTGATTTATCGATTATAATTATTCTGCTTGTAAGATAATTTTTATTTGATTTATCGAGCCGATTATTAGTCCATGGTCTCCGACGTCGTCCAATATAGCATAGCTATTCTCGGACGTCGAATCCTAATAATATTAATTTAGTTCTTATTAGAATTTAATTAAAAGGATATGTGAATTAATTGTTTAGTAGACTATTAAATTAGATGGGCTAAATAATTAAATATGTGAAAAAAAGACATTTTTCATAATCTTGGCCCAATTTGTGTGTCATGGCCGAAATCTCAAACCCTAGGAGGGAAGGAGAGTTTTCGGCCTCCACATGTATTAGTGAGCAAGAAATTAGTTTTCTTGTGGATTAATAAGACATGTGCATAAAATATTTATTAGATAAATATTTTATGGTAAGAAATAAAGATAAAGATTATTCTAGATTTGTTCTAAAATATTCTAGGATTATCTTTTATTTATTGGATTTATTTATTTGTAAAATAAAATCCTTGAGACAAGGATTATTACTCTCCTTTATAAAGAGAGTTCTAAAGCCTAAAAACACATACACAAATTTCGACTCTCCCTATAATTTAGAGAGAGATAAATTTCGGCCAGGGGTGAGAAGGAATATCTTGGAGGTTTTCCGGGTAGCATATCGGGAGGATTCGAGACGAAGATTTCCTTCCACCGGGAGTTGCTTGGATCACACGTGCGGAAGATCGTGGTGCTCTTGATGACGGAAAAATTCACTATTATTATTATAACATTTCACCCCACTTCTGATACCATTTTGAGCATTTATGTATCAAATCAAGTCATTAATTCCTTAGATTTATCTAAATACGTAATTAGTAAGTATTATATAAAATATCGTGTTTTATGTGTTTTTATTAGTTTTTATACCGGTTTAGCAACCGGAATGTCGTGTCAGATTTACGTTTGGTATTTTGGTGGTTTATTGCAGAATTATAGGTTGACCAAAATCCCGAGTAATGACACGTTTTGAGGCCTAAAAGAGGTATTTTTAGGGATATAAGAGTGTGCCACTAACTTAAGTGGTCAAGTGGTATCGGTGGTTAGTGATACCACTAACGAATTATATCTTCGACGAACAAATGGCTCATTAAAACGGCATTTTCTGAAAAAGTGTCCTTAATGAAAGTTGTAGATCTTTGAAAGAGCTTTCCAACGCATTTTGAATCACGTTAATCGGACTTCTACAACTCAAGTATCATTAAATCAAGTGGTCAAGTGGCTAATCGATTTGATTTAGTGGTAATCGAGAAATATCTTCGACAAACGAATGGCTCATCAAAACGACATTTTCTGAAGAAGAGTCCTTCATGAAAGTTGTAGATTTTTCCGAGAGCTTTCCGATGCCTCTTGAATCATGTCATTTGGAGATCTAGAACTCAAGATATAAATTTTAGAAGTTTTATTCCAAAATATATAATTTATATCCGAAAATTAGAAATTAAGGGAGATTAATGTCATGATTAGTCCGGCCCAGTCCGGCATTTTCCCGGCCCGGTCCGGACTTCCTCCTAGTTTCTATAAATAGGACTCAAATGTAACATAATCAAATGCCCTTTTGCTTTCGGCCATTTCTTTTCTTTCTTGTTCTTATTTCTTTTTTTTTTTTTGTTTGTAGTACTAATATATATATATCTTTTTTTTTTTTTGTTTTATTTATTTTTAGTAACAATATATATATATATATATATATATATATATATATATATATATATTTATTTTTTTCTGTTTTATTTCTTTTTAGTAACAATATATATATATATATATATATATATATATATATATATATATATATATATATATATATATATATATATATATCTATAGATCTATATACTTATATATATGTATCAATAAAATAATAATACCGTAGTATTGTTGTAATGCTCGGGAAATTATCGAAAGATCGTTGTTGTTGAAGTCAATCGCTTTCCGGAGAATACGGTCTCCGAATCAACAGATTGTAATCAAATGATTTCAAGCAATCATACGATGATGAGAGGCTTAAAAGCGCGTTGGAACAAGCCTTGTGAAATCGATTCTTAGCAACATCTTGATTTCGAATTTGGATTATCTTGTAAGTTTTAATTAAAATTGTATCTTTTCTATGTTTTGATTGTTGTTATGCAATTTAAATTGAGAGATGGTTGATGTTTGATGTTTAACGTTTGATGAGAATCGTCGTTAAACCTTAGATCACCGTAGTAAAGATTAGATTTTTAACCTAAAAATAACGAGAGTTGTTAGGTTGAATATCTAGATTGCGAAATTGAGAGATTTCACACCTTTGTTATGAAAGCGTTGATCTTTAAAATCGAAAGATAAAAGATTGATAGGCGAACTTTTCTAAGAGATTAGGAGTTCATACATTCGATAGGTGAATCACAATTTTCGTTAAATCACCACAAGATAATCTAGAATCGAAATTGAGGGTTGCGGGAATCGGTGGATCATTGCTTGTTCGTTGTTAAATTAATTGAGAAAAATCGTTTGTGCTGTTTTGCTTCGTTTTCATCGTAGTAATTATAGCAGGTTTATAATTATAGTTTTAGTTATAAAATAGGAATAACTTAGTTAGTTCGGTTCGTAATTATCTTTCCCGACTTTGGATTGACAACCTCTCGCCCAGCTTATTTGTTTTCGCTTTTAGTTTTTTTATTTCCCGTGACACTTTTAGAAAAATTAAGAACTAGACCAACCTCGATTCCTCGTGGATCGACTCGGTTTAATCGCTATACTACGATCCTCTGCACTTGGGTAAACCGGATTTATTTTATTACTTGTTATATTTTGCTTTGCATAAAATCAGAGACAAGTTTTTGGCGCCGTTGCCGACTCGTTACGGTTGTCTAGTTTTATTAATTTTTCTAGTTTTGTTATCAAGTTTTTCGTAGGTAGGTTTAAAAAAAAATATAAAATAAAAAAAAATCCCCTTATCTTATCTTGTCCCCTTGTATATATATATATATATACACACACATATATATATATATATATATATATATATATATATATATATATATATATATATATATATATATATATATATATATATATATTTCACCTTTTGGAAAGAAAATAAAAAAATATGTGGCGAAAGCATATATATATATATATATATATATATATATATATATATATATATTTTCACCTTTTCACCGTATACATCCTTATATATATTTCACCTTTTGGAAAGAAAAATAAAAAAATAAAAAACGCACTCGGTAAATACCGAGTGGAGTCGGTAATTACCGGGAGAGAGAAAAAAAAATATAAAAAAAAAACCAAGGAACACGTTTCAATCGTCGAGGTTGGATGATGGATTCTCGGTGAATCGCACTCTGCGAAAGCATAACGAATAAAAAAAATCCCGAAACCTCGTGATTTAAGTGTTGGTGTTCAAACGGGTTTTTGAAAACTCGAAGTCAATCACGGGTCATACAATCTTCTATCTAGGATTGAGGACATGGATGAGCAAAGTCGATAGCCATCTTTGCGGCGAAGGTGGCGCTCTTATGATGTTTCGCAATCCTATGAATCGCACTCGATCTTTTCCTCGTAACTCACATGTTCATTATGTGAAAAAGATGTTGTCAACCTGGCCATCTTTGTTGGCGGTGTCAACTTCTTTCCACTTCACATATCAAGTTAATGTTGTCCAAAATCAAGGACAAGATACCCGACCATATGCCACTATGTGACAATGTGGGACATACTTCTCCTTTCTCGTCCCATGGGTGGACAGAGGCGTTTTCGATGGCAACAATATCGAGTTTTAACAATCGCCTTCTCGCCACAAAGAATTTTCCAAATCAGGGTTTCAATTTTCAGAATCCAAATTTCTATCAAAACCCGAACTTCAGTCAGGACCAAGATATCAATTTCTCCAATCAAATTTGGGCTAACCAATCTTTTCCTCAAAACTTTTACAAATCTCAAGGCCCCTCTCAATCGGACGATCTTGAAGCTAGAATAGAATCCTATCAGAAGGAGAACAATGAGAATTTCCAACTCCTTCGTGGTATGCTTGCGAATCTTGAGAGGCAGATGGAGCAATGGGCTCAGATCCGAGTTGAATCAAGACCAATGCACCGACTGCAGATCCCACACTTCCTTATGATAGAAGAGAGGCCGGTGCTATGAATTTCGGATCCGACATTCAACTTAGTGAAGTAGAAGTGTCAAGCCTTCCTCCTACTTGGTGTGGCGATGAAGACGGTTGTCTTACGAAAAGATCCGACATTAGAGATGCTTGAAGATGTTCACCACCAAGAAGGTAAAGAAATACACCCGATGTTGGAGAACATAGAGGACACGGTGCCTAAATTAGAGATAAGTCACCCGGAGGAAGTCACATACGAGGAGCCGTTGAAGCCGAAGAGTGTTGAAGTGTTTGTGGACAAGCGAGTAAAAGAAGTGATCTTCCCACTTGATCACTATATCATGAACTGGGAAGTGGAACACCCTAATCCCGTTCTTCTTTTATTGGGAAGATACTTCATAAAGGTCCTTCGAGCCATGGTTCCATTAATTTCCTATGAAGGTGAGTTGGATGGCTCAGATATCTTTGAATATTCGTTGAAGATCCATGCGAGAAGGGCGTATCCGTTTGATAATGGATAGTGAGCTAAGTGTGTCTAGCCAAAGACACTAAAGAGAGACGCTACCGGGAGGCAGCCCGATGATAATAATAATAATAATAATAATAATAATAATAATAATAATAATGATAATAATAATAATTTGGATACGACTAGTCTTAATGAAATGTAGAATATGTGGAATAAATAATCATAATGGAAGTTGAACACATAGCACAACCAAGTATCAGGATGAATGTTTGAATGTCTTTTAAAAGGAACGATTAGGTGGTTATCCGAAAATCCCGAGGGAGTACACAGAAAACATTTAAATACATCATTTCTTGGACTTAGGTTGTTAGAATGATTTAACCCTTGAGGATCTGGGTATAAAAGACTCGCTACATTTTATGATCTAGTCTGTTTCCAATACGAATTTATGCCTTGACTATGATATATACTCGTTTGATACTCTCTATGGTACATATATGCTTAGATGTTCTGTGCTTTACCCGTGTGGGTTATTTTTCCATCTAAAGCTTTTATGAGATTGACTATATGTATATATTGCCTATCGAATTTTCTGATGTAACAGGGCCATTTACTTATTATTCCCATATCCTTATTCGATACTTTGGCACGAGGACCATGTCCCGTGTTTGCTTTGTTTATTTTGGTACAGGGATTCGGATCATGCTTTTCCATGGCTGTTACGGGATTCGATAGCATCTTTCTGCCAGGTTTATAAGCTAAGTCTTTCTCTCTATCTCATTCACACGCTTGGGACAATGCAAGTTCGTAAGTAGGGGGGTAGAGTCGGGGTTGGTCTAGAAATGGCATTAAGGGTTTATTATGATGACACCTTAGTTTTTGAATCTTTTTCGTGCATTAATAAGTTGCTTAAAATGAACTTTATAAGGTATATTTGTTCATGTATTTGAAGATGTAATGATCAATTTGGATATATATAACCAATGTGATCCGTAAGTGCATTTTAACCCCAAATTTATATGTGTAACATGAATTCCTTCACGTAAGCCTTTGACATTGAAGCGAAAATTTTAAACTGTATCCATTCAGTATCCTAGTGGTTATTCTAGAGATAATTGCAGTAATTTAGTACCTAATTTTTGAACGTGTCTTCGTGAATATCTCAAGGTTTGAATGTGATAAAAGGATATAAGTTAAGTGGAATGAAAAGAAAAATACCAAATTAAGATGAACTATATATATGTCGGTTGTAGCTACTAATGATTTGAGTGCGAGAGGGCGTTATCACGAAACGCCTTATATCACTATGAGGTTTAAAAGCTCCCGATCGCCCGATGATAGTAGTCCAAATTAGGGTGTTATCACGAAACGTCCTATTGTTTGGGAAGAGGCAACTGCTCGATGATAGTAGTCCACCATAGGGTGTTATCACGAAACGCCCTATTGCTTTGGGAATGAAGGCATATGCTACAAATGTGGAAAAAAATTGACAATTTGGTTAAGCATGGTTGAAAACTTAGTTATCTTCGACTATCCCAGAGATAAAGCCCGAATGATATGCTTTAGGGATTATCCTAATAAGTACATGAGAGGACTTTGTGTGGGAATTCATATCGCCTACACCTAGGAAAGTCATTAGGGTACTGCCTCAATGGATATTTGTGCGTATTGCTTGAATTATTCAAGAGAGGATAGTGGAAATTGAAAAGGCTTGTCACACACACACTGCTATACATTTATATTAAGGTTAACGTGTGGTTATGATTCGATCGGTTGTATTATCTGGTTGTCCCTTATATCTTATCTTTTCATGAATTTTGTCCCTCATTCATTTTGTTTTATCACTTGTTTTACTCGAGGACGACCAAAAGCTAAGTGGGGGGTTTGTGATGACGGAAAAATTCACTATTATTATTATAACATTTCACCCCACTTCTGATACCATTTTGAGCATTTATGTATCAAATCAAGTCATTAATTCCTTAGATTTATCTAAATACGTAATTAGTAAGTATTATATAAAATATCGTGTTTTATGTGTTTTTATTAGTTTTTGTACCGATTTAGCAACCGGAATGTCGTGTCAGATTTACGTTTGGTATTTTGGTGGTTTATTGCAGAATTATAGGTTGACCAAAATCCCGAGTAATGACACGTTTTGAGGCCTAAAAGAGGTATTTTTAGGGATATAAGAGTGTGCCACTAACTTAAGTGGTCAAGTGGCTCGATGGTTAGTGGTACCACTAACGAATTATATCTTCGACGAACAAATGGCTCATTAAAACGGCATTTTCTGAAGAAGTGTCCTTAATGAAAGTTGTAGATCTTTGAAAGAGCTTTCCAACGCATTTTGAATCACATCAATCGGACTTCTACAACTCAAGTATCATTAAATCAAGTGGTCAAGTGGCTAATCGATTTGATTTAGTGGTAATCGAGAAATATCTTCGGCAAACGAATGGCTCATCAAAACGACATTTTATGAAGAATAGTCCTTCATGAAAGTTGTAGATTTTTCCGAGAGCTTTCCGATGCCTCTTGAATCATGTCATTTGGAGATCTAGAACTCAAGATATAAATTTTAGAAGTTTTATTCCAAAATATATAATTTATATCCGAAAATTGGAAATTAAGGGATATGAATGTCATGATTAGTCCGGCCCAGTCCGGCATTTTCCCGGCCCGGTCCGGACTTCCTCCTAGTTTCTATAAATAGGACTCAAATGTAACAGAATCAAATGCCCTTTTGCTTTCGGCCATTTCTTTTCTTTCTTGTTCTTATTTTTTTTTTTTTTTTAGTAGTACTAATATATATATATATATATATATATATATATATATATATATATATATATATATATATCTTTTTTTTTTTTTCTGTTTTATTTCTTTTTAGTAACAATATATATATATCTATAGATCTATATACTTATATATATGTATCAAAAAATAATAATACCGTAGTATTGTTGTAATGCTTTCGAAAAATTATCGAAAGATCGTTGTTGTTGAAGTCAGAATCAAGCTTCCGGAGAATACGGTCTCCGAATCAACAGATTGTAATCAAATTATTTCAAGCAATCATACGATGATGAGAGACTAAAGCAAGACGTTGGAACAATGCCTTGTGAAATCGATTCTTAGCAACATCTTGATTTCGAATTTGGATTATCTTGTAAGTTTTAATAAAATTGTATCTTTTCTATGTTTTGATTGTTGTTATGCAATTTAAATTGAGAGATGGTTCTTTGTTTGATGTTTAACGTTTGATGAGAATCGTCGTAAAACCTTAGATCACCGTAGTAAAGATTAGATTTTTAACCTAAAAACAACGAGTTTGTTAGGTTGAATATCTAGATTGCGAAAATTGAGAGATTTCACACCTTTGTTATGAAAGCGTTGATCTTTAAAATCGAAAGATAAAAGATTGATAAAGTAACTTTTCTAAGAGATTAGGAGTTCATACCTTCGATAGGTGAATCACAATTTTCGTTAAATCACCACAAGATAATCTAGAATCGAAATTGAGGGTTGCGGGAATCGGTGGATCATTGCTTGTTCGTTGTTAAATTAATTGAGAAAAATCGTTTGTGCTGTTTTGCTTCGTTTTCATCGTAGTAATTATAGCAGGTTTATAATTATAGTTTTAGTTATAAAATAGGAATAACTTAGTTAGTTCGGTTCGTAATTATCTTTCCTGGCTTTGGATTGACAACCCTCTGTCCAGTTATTTGTTTTCGTTTTTAGTTTTTTTTATTTCTCGTGACACTTTTAGAAAAATTAAGAACTAGACCAACCTCGATTCCCTGTGGATCGACTCCGGTTTTAATCGCTATACTACGATCCCTGCACTTGGGGTAAACCGTATTTATTTTATTACTTGTTATATTTTGCTTTGCATAAAATCCGAGACAGCTCTTCACACCATCCTTTGTTCTTTCTTATTGCGGTTCTTCTACTTGGATTTTAAGATCCAAGAGGTATGTTCTACAACCCCCTTGTAGAGTAGATCTAGTTATTTTATTACGTGTAATTTATTGATCTAGATCCTTAAATCGCTTCCGTTGCGGATGATATTACTAACAGTGGTATCAGAGACCTGGTGATCTATATTTATACGTATAAAATATTAGATCTAGGAGTGGAAAACATGTAGTTTTTGTCCCTATTTTTTTTATAGGGGCCGAAATTTTTTTATTTTTTTTGTTGCGATTGTTGTGGTTTGAAGAGATGGATTGGGGTTGGTAATGTTTACTCGTTAGATCTATTGTACGCTCTCTCGGTTTAGATTGTTTGAGCATAGGATTGATGTAAAAGTTGTTGTTTTTTATTTCTTTATTTTCGCTTTTTTTTTTTTTTTTTTTTTTTTTTTTTTTTGTAATTCCGGTAAAACGATGAAGAACACGAGATGAAGATGGAACTTGAGGTATGAATAGGAGTCGGGGCGGAAATTTTTTTGTTAAATTTTTTTTTGTAACACACGGCTAGGGTTTGATTTTTTTTATCAAACCCTAATTTTTTTTATAAAATCGGCATTTTTTGAAAAAAAAAAAGTTTAAATATTTTTCTGGAATAAAAATACAGCAGGATTTTAATTTAAAAAAAAATTTATTTTATTTTATAAAATAAAGGCCCCTTCTCCTTTCAGGTTCGCGGTTCGTGGTTCAAGGTTCGAAGATCGAAGACATGAAGACAACAAGATTGTAATTTTTTTTCCTAGGATAGATTAGATACGGGGGTACCAACGATCCATCTCGGTGTTTAAATTTTCCGTAATTTATTTTTTATATGTTTGATCATAAAATACATATAAAATCGAATTGCCATGACATGCATCCATATCATAAATCCACTCCATGCATAATGTAGAATTTTAATTTTGGTAATTAAAATAGGCATGTATACAAACTCGCGTAATTAGTTGAAATTTAATTAATACGTGGTAATTAATTAATTTAGTAACTAATTAAAGATCCGAGGACGAGTTATGAAATCGTTAAGCCTTTTCGGTGTGTGTTCTCGGTGAACCGCCTTAAAAGCCCAAACGAGATCACGTTTTCGATTCGTAGTGTCTACAAGATTGAATGATGGTAAAAGAACAATAAATTTTGGATAAAAATGGTTCGCCTATAGGTTGGGTGGTCAACTGAGCTTCGCTCGACCGACTTAACCCTCCTATTGTGATGTATGCACGGGGGGTCCGGCAAGACTAAGCTCCACCGGCGAGCAGAGGGGTGATTCCTTCTTATCTCAATGGGGCTCTCTTGACCCGATATCGTCCGACTGTCACATATGTTCCAACGAATAGGACGGGTAGGCTTGCCTACGTTACCGACACCATTCGGAATCCTTGATTTGATGTGCTTTTATGTTAACATAAAAAAGACGTGGTTAGTTAACCCACCACAACTTCCAAAATATTGAGTGGGTGCGGGGGAGGCGACAGCCAGCTCCACGGCCTCTACTATAGATACAAGTAAGTGAGAGAAGGGTGACACCTCGCGGCGCTTTGATTTCGTCCCCTACGGATGGTGTTCACCCCTATCAACATTCATGGCTTGGTCTCCGAAAGATAGGATTTCCGGGTACTCGTCCGGTCACCGACCTATCCTACGACGGCACACTCGGGCGTACTCTAAGAGATCCGATATAGTAGGTCACACTCATCAAGGGTATTCTTGATAATATCTAGGCTAAAAAAGGAAGGTAGTCAATGAATAAAGGGATGTTCGATTCTCGTGGGATGTTCGATTCTCACAATTTATTCATTGATGAGATTGTCTCGATTTAACCGTCATCTCTTTGACCTACCTACTACGGCAAAGATCTTTGAGATGCGAGGTTAAAACCTTGGAATGGTAGAGTAGACTTAATTTTAGTTTACAATTCCTAAAATAAACTTATATAGTAGTGTTAAATTTGAATTAATATATGTCATTTTATTTTCAAACAAAATGTCGCTCAAATTTACCTTTCTTTATCACGAAAAATTATCGGAAACAACTTTAAGAAATGAAAGAGTAATCTAAACGTGGTACTCACATACGAGCGCTGGTCTGCCATTCTCAGTGTCTAGAACTAGAAACTATAGTAAGAACATTGGCTTACCTTACCAAGTCGCTGAGTTGCTTGCATGCAACATGTACTCACTTCTGAATGCCCTACGGTGGCGATCCAAAAACCCGGAAAAGCTGAGATCGAGCAGCGTAATCGCTGGATCGAGTCAGACAACCGGGCTCATGGGATCATCCTGGCGGCAGTGTCAGAGGTTATTAGGACCCAAATTGAGGAGTTTGAGACTGCACGAGATATCATGCACAAACTTACTTCGATGTTTGGATCACCTAGAAACCAAGCAAGACACGATGCCATCAGGATGGCTGTTAACACGAAATTGAAGAAAGGTTAAGCAGTGAATGGTCATGTTCTAAATATGATCAGTTACTTCAATGACGCCGGTATTCATGGATCGATGTTCGATGAAGCAACTCAAGTGTCGATGATTTTGGAATCGTTGACTCCTGAGTTTTTCCCGTTCAAATCTCAGTATCTGATGGGCAAACATGAGTTGACCATGACACAAATGCTTAATGAAATGACTATCTACGAGGGCCTACTATCGAAAGATAAGGTCCAAGTAGGGGATAAGAAAGCTGAAGCCAATATGGCCGAAGCTAAGCCATCAAACAAGACTAAGGCCAAACCAAAGAAGAAGGGTAGTGTTGCACCCGTGCCCAAGCAAATGAAGAAAAAGAAAGCCAAGAAAGTTGACGAGGCCAAGCCCAAGGGCAAGTGCTTTTCTGATGAGAGGTAGGACATTGGAAACGCCATTGTCCGGAATATCTTCGTGATGTAAAGGATGGCAAAATCAAGGCTGTCTCTAGAAAAGAAAAGAAAGGTAATTCGGAATTACTTTTCTTGGAATATTTTAATGTAGCTAAAGATGTGTCCACTTGGATACTTGATACTGGAGTTACTAACCATGTATGTTCTTCATTGTAGATTCTTAGTTCGTGCGAGGAGAAATCGGAAGAGGGTTCTCAGTTGATGATGCGAGTAGGCACCAAGCGCCATTTCAAGCTAAAGCGATGGGGAGCCTGTGGACTTACATTTTAATAATAGAATTTTACATTTAGAGAATGTTTATTTTATTCCGAATTTCAGGAGAAATTTGATTTCTCATTTTGCCTTAGTTGAACAATCATTTTCTGTTTCAAATTTGAATGGTGAATTTGTTATATCAAAGAATGGCTTTGAATTGTGTTCAACTACGAATGAAAACGGTTTATATTTTATAAGACCACATAAAGCTCCCCTACTTAATACTGAAATGTTTAAAACTGCTCATCAAAGATCTGCTAAAAGGAAAAAAGTTTCTCAAGTAAAAGAAGATAAAACATACTTGTGGCATCTGAGGCTCGGCCATATTTCCTTGGAAATACTCAAAAGACTAGAAAAGGTTCATGCCTTAGGTGAGTCATCTGTTGACACACTGCCTGTCTGCGAGTGTTGCCTGGAGGGAAAAATGACTAAGCGTCCCTTCTCATCAAAGGGTAATAGGGCCACGGGAACTCTAGACTTAGTGCATTCAGACCTTTGTGGTCCGATGAACGTACAAGATAGAGGCGGATACGAGTACTTTGTGACTTTCATTGATGACTACTCGAGATTCGGTTATGTTTATCTGCTGCATAGGAAGTCCGAGGCTTTTGGTAAGTTCAAGGAGTTCCAAGCAGAAGCCGAAAGGCAACTAGGCAAGTCATTGAAATGCCTTCGCTCGGATCGTGGAGGTGAGTATTTAGATCACGAGTTCATTGACTACTTGGTGAAAAAAGGAATTTGTTTCCAACGTTCAACACTCTAGGACACCTCAACATAACGGAGTTCTTTGAGAGAGAAACAGGACATTGATTAACATGGTTAGATCAATGATGAGCTACGCCTCACTACCTATATCCTTTTGGGGTTATGCTTTAGAAGCAACGGTCTACATTTTGAATGCAATACCGTCAAAGTCTGTCGAAAAGACACCCGTTGAGATGTGGTCCGGACGTCGCAAAAGCATGCGTCACTTCCGCATATGGGGTTGTCCTGCACATGTGCTGATGGACAAGACTACCAAGCTACAATCACGTACAAAAGTATGTTTGTTTGTAGGCTATCCAAAAGGTACACGTGGTGGTCTATTTTACGATCCGGAAGATAACAAAGTGCTAGTCTCGACTAACGCTACGTTTTTTGAGGAAAGTTATATGAAAGACCACAAACCTCGAAGTAAAATTGTACTAGAGGAATTACTCTCTGATGACGTCAGGCCTATTGTGGCTGTTGATGTCCCTGTAAACAACACTACTAATACAACAGTCACTTCCGACATTCCTGTTCCACCTAGACGTACTGCGAGAGTGGTTCGGCCACCGGCTCGGTACGGCATGGATTTAGAGACGAACGTATTCGCCTCTGATGGGGTGGAAGATGATCCTCCGACCTATAAAAAGGCCTTATTGGATCACGATAAGGATAAATGGATTGACGCAATGAATCAAGAGATGGAGTCTATGTACTCTAACTCAGTCTGGAAACTTGTAGAACTTACTCAGGGTGAAAGGCCCATTGGATGTAAATGGCTCTACAAGCGAAAGAGAGGAGTAGATGGGAAGGTCGAAACCTTCAAAGCACGGTTGGTAGCCAAAGGTTACACACAGCGAGAGGGTATAGACTACGAGGAAACCTTCTCACCTGTGGCCATGATGAAAACCATCTGCATCCTCCTTTCGATTGCTGCATGCCTGGATTATGAAATCTGGCAAATGGATGTTAAGACAGCGTTTCTAAACGGCTTTCTCGACGAGGAAATCTACATACAGCAACCAGAAGGATTCATTGAAGAAGGTCGAGAGCACATGGTGTGCAAGTTGCTCAGATCCATTTATGGGTTGAAGCAAGCATCTCGTTCCTGGTATCATAGATTCGATCACACGATCAAGTCTTATGATTTCGAACAACACTTTGCTGAATCTTGTGTGTACAAGAAGGTTATCAAAGATAGTATTGTATTTCTAGTGTTGTACGTTGATGACATACTCCTAATTGGCAACGACAAGGGGATGATGTCCGACGTGAAAAGTTGGTTGACCACGCAATTCCAAATGAAGGATTTGGGAGAAGCGAGTTATGTTCTAGGGATCCAAATTATAAGGGATCGCAAGAACAAGATGTTAGCTCTCTGTCCCCAAGCAACTTATATAGATAAGGTGCTCGCTGCGCTTGATATGGAGAACGCCAAGAAGGGTTTTCTACCAACCCGTCACGGCGTTTACCTCTCTAAGACTCAGGGGCCTCAAACTCCTGAAGAGACTGAAGCTATGGGAAGAGTGCCATATGCCTCGGCTGTTGGTAGTCTTATGTATGCCATGAGGTGTACGAGACCTGACATTTGTTACGGCGTTGGATTAGTCAACCGTTTTCAGTCAAATCCAGGGCAACCGCACTGGACAGCAGTAAAAAATCTCATCAAATATTTGAAGAGAACCAGAAATTATATGCTCGTCTATTCGAGTGGGAGTTTGAAGTTAGCGAGGTACACCGATTCTGACTTTCAGTCAGACAGAGATGATTCTAACTCAACCACTTGTTCAGTGTTTACGCTTGGTGGCGGTGCAATAGAATGGAGAAGCCAAAAGCAATCCAGCACAGCCGATTCAACAATGAAAGCTGAGTTCATAGCGGCCTCCGAGGCGACTAAGGAAGCGCTTTAGTTAAGAAAGTTCATCGGATTAGGCGTTGTCCCGAATGCTGAAGATCCTATTACTCTCTATTGTGATAACAATGGAGCCATTGCCAACTCTAAAGAACCTTGAAAGCACAGTAAGTCGAAGCATATAGAGAGGAAATACTGGGTGATCAACGATTTTGTCGATAGAGGACATTTCCGTCTCAAAATCGCCTCCGCCGATAATCCTGTGATCCATTCACCAAGACATTGTCGATTGAAGCTTTTAGTCGACACTTGGTGACTATAGGTATTAGAGACATGTCTCATTTGCTTTAGAGCAAGTGGGAGTGATAGTTTGCTGTATTTTAAATAATAGGGTGTGCTCTAAAACAATTAATCACATGCTTTCGTGCAAGTGGGAGATTGTTAGGTGTGATACCGAAAGACAATTTTGTAATTGTTTTATTTAATAAATGAAATGATATTATTATTCATATTTATTATTCTCATATTCACCGATGTGACAATAGTATTTACACTACGAGAAAACCCTAAAGTATATCGTTTATGTAATCACTTAACTTTCGATTAATACGGGATATACACGGAGGATTGAGTTAGTGAAGATGTACTTAAAATACAATTTGCCCGTAGTGAAGTTAATCGAGAGTATCGGGTCTCTTCTTTAACGTGCTATTAATGCGTCCAGAACACAATAGGTGTGATTGTCTTATCCGGACTTTCGGTTAAGAGAACCTAGTGGGGCATTTATATATGATAGATATATCATATAGGGCTGGACCGATTTGATTAGAGTTCACGATATAATTCCGTAATCGTAAAGTATTATTGAATCAATCGATGATCATATTTATGGATATATCTTAAACCTGAGGTGATCACAGTCAACTGCTTGAATCGGTATGAGGTTTGACTTGACGGTTAAGGATTACACTGAGTCTGTGATCTGAATTACCCCATCTTGGCATTGTACTGGATTGAGTGAGTAGTCTGTGTTATCACAGATACGGAATCCATTCCTTCCATTTATGGAAGTAGATAGACAGTTCCCTTATTTATTAATCCTAGAAACTGATCGATCGTACAAGTTCATATTACACTGATTAGCTACCAGTGAGTTGTATGAATTAATTGATCACTAAGGGGTTAATGGTAAATAAGGATAAGAGGTTCTAAAAGGGTTAGCAGTAACTTCCCTATTTAGAATGAAACAGATCTATGGAGGATTAATCCATATGTAATGATTTTATCAATGGACGCTTATTATCATTCTCGTGAGGAGATAAATATAATCTCATAATCGGAGGAGTGCAGTCACGGGATTATGGTGGCATATTCCTGTGATTGATTTTTTCGAATATAATTATTCTGTTTGTAAGATTATTATTTATTTGATTTATCGGAGCCGCTGATTATTAGTCCATGGTCCCCGACGTGCCTCCAATATAGCATAGCTATTCTCGGACGTCGAATCCTAATAATATTAATTTAGTTCTTATTAGAATTTAATTAAAACGATATGTGAATTAATTGTTTAGTGGACTATTAAATTAGTTGGGCTAAATAATTAAATATGTGAAAAAAAGACATTTTTCATAATCTTGGCCCAATTTGTGTGTCATGGCCGAAATCTCAAACCCTAGGAGGGAAGGAGAATTTTCGGCCTCCACATGTATAAGTGAGCAATAAATTAGTTTTCTTGTGGATTAATAAGACATGTACACAAAATATTTATTAGATAAATATTTTATGATAAGAAATAAAGATAAAGATTATTCTAGATTTGTTCTAAAATATTCTAGGATTATCTTTTATTTATTGGATTTATTTATTTATAAAATAAAATCCTTGGAGGACAAGGATTACTCTCATATATAAAGAGAGTTCTCCCAAGCCTAAAACACATACACAAATTTCGACTCTCCCTATAATTTAGAGAGAGATAAATTTCGGCCAAGGGTGAGAGGGAAAATCTTGGAGGTTTTCCAGGTAGCATATCGGGAGGATTCGAGACGAGGATTTCCTTCCACCGGGAGTTGCTTGGATCACACGTGCGGAAGATCGTGGTGCTCCTCACACCATCATTTGTTCTTTCTTATTGCGGTTATTCTACTTGGATTTTGAGATCCAAGATCGTGGTGCTCTTCAACCCCCTTGTAGAGTAGATCTAGTTATTTTGTTACGTGTAATTTATAGATCTAGATCCTTAAATCACTTCCGTTGCGGATGATATTACTAACAAGCAAAAGCGAGTAGACTTGGTCGAGCTGAAATCATGGTGACTAGGGGATCATAGTCGTAACCGAGGCCGTCCAAAAGGCAAGCAATACTATCATCCGTGTTCATCCGTGAGACGTTTTAGAGTCATGAATAATCTGCAGCCGAGGAGTTTCCTTCACGAGTAGCGGCTAATTGAGTTCTCAAATTAACGAGTTTTGCCTAGGATTGAGAAGCAAAACAAGTGTTTTGCGCATTCCAAATCTCGTTAGATTTATTTGAATTAAATACATGGGCAAGCACATCATCGCTAGTAGAAGAAGGAATTGTGCTCAAGATTAAGCTATCCTGCTTGGACCATGATTCAAAAGCATGGTTGAGCTGCCGGACACCATCTTTGGTGAGAAATTTCGGTGGCGGATGAATCGTTCCATAAACATACCCCATCACACCCTGTCCGCGCAAATAGGGCAGTATATGTGCTCTCCATAACGGAAATTTATGTCCGGTTAATTTAGAGGTATGAAAGGTGGAGGATGGATATGTTGTAGGAGAATTTTCAGCAGTGGTGGTTTGGGATGAATCGCCAGAAATCGTCATTGAAGCCAGCAAAGAAGAAAACGTGTAGGAGGAGGGGAGAAGGGAGAGATTTTATGGGGATGAGAATGGCTCTGATACCATATTAGAGTATGAGGAGAAAATATTTTTGTTATTCTATTTATTCATTGTGAATGATACATCATTATTTTGTATGTCTGCACAACTTGGCCAACAAGTAAATATTAAAGACACGGATATACAATAATCAAATCTTCAACACGTGGGATTACGGGACTCGAAAGATGGCGTAATGAGTGGAGAATTGGATGAAGCGATCCTCAAAAGCAAAAAGTGATGAAAAAGTCAAGTCACAAAGGAAAACACGGAGGGCGCACGCCTTGAGGGTGAAGTGCGCGCCGGATGAATTTATGAGACTATTTTGACGGAGAAGCGCACGTTTGGCAACCCAAGCGCACACCTATGCTCATAGCCATAAACGCATGCCTGACTTGAAGCGTGCGCTTTTCTCACATAATCTAGGAAAACACGCCAGCCGACTCTATGCGAATGGGATGCCTATTAATATCATTTCTATCAGACTTTTACATTATTCATTTAGTCTTGGTCGAATTTCACTCCATAAGAACCCTAGTTTAGCACTTTTTATTACAATTCCTAGATTTTCTTTGCTTTTGGTTATTATTTCGCAATTGGATCGGCGTATTAGCATGAAATTGACAATTTCGCACCCTTGGATTGTTGGATTGCTACAGTATTTCCAACTGGGTAATTTATTTTCTTTCCTTTCTATTATCATGAGTTCGTTTATTATTAATTATTGCATTCTTATTTTGATTATGAGTAGCTAATGTTATTGTAGTCAAATTATGTGATAGTTTAAGAAGTCGATGTCTCGAATGATGATCTAGGGACGGGTTGTGCATAAAAAAGTAGGCATTTTGAACGGTTTGTGTCCCAAAACTTGAATTTTATGCTTTTATTGACGTCGTGAATCAATAAATGAACTAATACACAATCTTTATAAATGTATGTTGCGAAAGTGTGGTAAAAGGTTTTGGGATCGCCAAGGTAAACTAGTCGAATTGTTGGGGTCTAGTTTCTTGAGTGTTTTCGGTTAAGCGTTGAATTCGGTGTACACTGTAGAAAATATTTAGAAAATAAAGGGAGATCTTTTATTGAATATTTGAAATGATTACAATGAGAGGTCATTGATTTCTTTAAATAAAAGGCTAAAACTCTAATCACTGAAATTAAGGAGTCGTCAATGTCTCAACCTAGAGTGTTGGGCTAATTTATTTAATACAATAAAAAGCCTATTCTACCCTTAAAATAAAACATAATAATAATAATAATTCCAGCATAATTCTCAACACTCCACCTCAAGTTGAGTGTGGATGTTGAACATGCTCAACTTGCTCACAAAGTTGTCAAATCCTTGCTTCATCGGTGGCTTAGTTAACCCATCAGTAGTCTGATGTACAAATGGCAAGAATGGTATGCAAATAAGCCCCTCATCTAGTTTCTCCCAGATAAAGTGTCTGTTAATCTCGATATGTTTGGTCCTGTCATGTTGGACATGATCATTAGCAATGTATGTCTGCTAGGACACTTTTGATCCATAGTTCTTCACACACCCCTTGTGCCATAGCTCTATCCTCAGCTTCTGCTGTACTTCTGGCCACAACACTTTGTCTTTTGCTCCTCCAAGTTACTAGGTTTCCCCACACAAAGCTGCAATACCCAGAAGTTGATCTTCTACCTTCTGAACCTGCCTAATCAACATCTGCATACACTTCAACACTTATACTCTTCTGTTTTCTGAAGCATACTCCTTTTCCCACTGTCCCCTTGAGGTATCTAAGGATTCTGAAAATAGCTTCAAGATGAGGCTCACATGGTGCATGCATAAACTGACTGACTGTGCTTACAAAAATTGAAATGTCAGGCCTAGTGTGGGCCAAGCATATCAATTTTCCAACCAGTCTCTGATACTTTTCTTTGTCTACTGGGGCTTCATCCATCTTCTCCCATAATTTCAGGTTTCCATGGGGGTGCTGGTGGGTTTGCAATCCCTCATCCAAGTCTCTTCCAATAGATCAACTATGTATTTTCTCTTTGTTACCACCAGTCCTGATTCTGACCTTGCAAACTCCATACCCAAAAAACATTTGTGGCTACCTAGATCCTTTATTTCAAATTCCTTTCCCATGCTCTTCTTAATTTGATTGATTCCTTTTTTATCATCCTATGTGAGGATGATATCATCAACACAGACAAGGACCACTGCTACCTTGCCTTGCCCAGATCTTTTAGTGAACAGGGTATGATCAGATTGACCTTGTCTGAACCCTTCATTTTTCAAGAACAACATAAATCTTTCAAACCATGCTTATGGACTCTGTTTGAGTCCATACAAATATTTCTTCAATCTGCAAACCTTCCCCCCATTTTCCATAGAGAATCCAGGTGGAAGATCCATGTACACTTCTTCCTTCAAATTCCCATGTAAAAATGCATTTTTTACATCTAGTTGTTCAAGAGGCCACTCCAGATTCACAGCTACGGATAGGATGATCCTTACTGTATTCAATTTTGCCATAGGTGAGAATGTCTCTGAGTAATCCAGACCATAGGTTTCGGTATACCCCTTGGCCACCAACCTAGCCTTGTACCTTGCAAGGTCCCATCAGAGTTGTACTTTACTGTGAAGATCCACCTACACCTCACTGGAGTCTTCCCTTCAGGCAAGCTAACAACCTTCCAGGGATCATTCTTTTCTAGGAAAGCAATTTCTTCATAGACAACTGCCTTCCTTTCTGAACAACTGAGTGCTTCTTGGATGTTTTTAGGAATGGATATGCTGGACAGGTTGGAGAGAAAAGCTTGGTTTTTATGGGAGATGTTTGAATAGGAAGTGTATTTGCTAATGGGATACAATGGATGTTTTGTGCATTCCCTAGGTGGTTTTCTGATGGCAAAAGGAACATCCAGAAGAGGGTCATTTTGGATGGTTTTTTCCACATTAGGCCCTTGTTTGTTTTGGGTTGAGTTTTTTTTGGGGGTTTTTACATCACATCGCCAATCATTTCTTACAATTCTCCCACCAATCAATTCTTCAACTACAAATAAAAAATTATTAAATCACCTCTCACCATTTCACTTTATCAACTTTATTACCTTTTCACCATTATTTTATTCATTATTCTACTTTATTTCAATTTCTCTCACCAATCATTTCTTTATCGACACAAATTTTAAAAAAACATCTTAACTTTCTAATAATTACTTCAATCATTTTTATTTTATTCTATTATCCACTAGTATCTAAAATAACTCCAAAAAAAATCCAACCCAAAACAAACGGAGCCTAGGTGGATCCTCAGTGGTGGTTTCATGTGGGGTGTTGGTAGTGCATGGATCAAGAGGTTTACCTATTTTTAGAGCAGATTCTGGACTTTCATCTGGGGAAGTTGATTGTTCAGTGTCTGCTGTGTGAGTTTTCTTGTCCTTCTTGAGGAGATTTCCTTTCCTTGAATAAGTGAGGCCTGGAAATTTCTGTATTATGGTCTTAGGACTTGGTTCTGAGCTATCTTTCTGACTATTCTAATCACTTGGATCTGAAATAGGATCAGTATATGGATCATTTGAACTATTAGTCCTATCTTTCTCATGCTGATAGGTGACAACATCTAATGGTGGGACACCAAGTTCTCCACTTTCTAAAAGAAACTGTGAAATGTTGCCATTATCGTGTTTATTCAGGTTCTCCCCCTGAATATGATTATGAAAAAACATATGGTTTTCATAGAAGGTGACATCATTAGTGACATAAATCTTGTGTGTGAGAGGATCTAAGCACTTGTACCCTTTCTGAGTGGGTGAATAGCCAAAAAATACACATTTCCTAGACCTGGGATCAAGTTTCCCTTGGTTGTAAATGTGATTGAAGGCAACGCACCCAAACAATTTCAGGGGCAGGTTTTAGATTAGCCTGGTAGTAAGGTACGATTCTACCAATTTTCCTAGAGGACTCTGAAAGTCTAACACTCTGGATGGTATTCTAATAATGAGGTAGCTGGCTGTTAACACAGCTTCACCCCATAGGTACTTAGTACATTTAGAAGTTATCATTAAGGATCTGACCACCTCTAAAATGTGCCTGTTTTTTCTCTCTGCCACACCATTTTGTTGTGGTGTGTTAGGGCAGGAACTTTGGTGTATCATGCCATATTTTTGGAAAACTGGACTGAGGATTGAGTTAAAGTACTCAGTCCCATTGTCACTTCTGAAAATTTCAATTTTAGAGTGAAATTGAGTTAAAATAAGGTTATAAAAAGTTTCAAAAGCATGCTTTGCATCAGACTTTTGTTTTAGCAGATACACCCAAGTTGCTCTGGTGTAATCATCAATAAAAGTGATAAACCACCTCTTTCCTTCAAGAGTGTGCACCCTTGCAGGCCCCCAAATGTCACTATGTATCATAGTGAACGGTTTTGTTGGCTTGTAAGGTTGTGAAGGAAAGGAGGACCTACAATATTTGGATAACTCACATACAGAACATTTATAAAAATCTGGACTTTTATAAAGGAACAAACTAGGAAAGAGTTTCTTCAAATACTAAAAACTAGGGTGGCCAAGCCTAAAGTGCCACATTAGCACATTATTCTTATCAACACAAGTGGACTGAAAACAGAAACTTCTTAACTTTTCTTCATTCTTGGATGGCTCTTCCTCAAGAATGTACAATCCCCCACCAGTTTAGCACTGCCAGACTCCTTCCCCGTATGAGCATCCTGAAATTTACAGCCATCAACAGAGAAAACATCTGTGTATTTAGTGTCACAATTTTATTTTCTGATAGACAAAAGGTTTCATGATAATTTAGGGACATGCAGGACATCTTTTAAGATTAGATCATGTGTGATGATGATGGTGCCTTTCCCAACAATTATGGAAAATGAACCATCTATTACTCTCACATTTTGATTACCAGCAAAAGGAAAATAGGAATGAAACAAATGTGAGGAATTTGACATGTGGTCAGTTTCCCTTGAGTCTATTACCCAAGAGTCTGTCTGGTTTGTGCTTAGATATGTGGAAGGGTTACATTTTTCCATAAATGTGCAAGTTGCATCACCATCGGGGGAGAGTTTTGGGCTTTGAGAAGCTTGATCAGTTGTTCAAATTGCTCCTGTGAGAGCTGCAACAATCCAGAATTGTAGCTACCCTGTTCAGAACTCACCTGGTTGGCCTGCTTCCTGTTAGTTCTAGGCTTTCAATTGTCTGGCTTTCCATGGATTCCCCAGCATGTCTCTCTCGTGTGGCCTTGTTTCTTGCAATGGTCACACCAGACCTTCTATTTTATGCCCGTATTATCTCCCATGCTAACTGCCAAAGCTGAAGATTCCATGCTGCTGTTGCCTGCACTTTTTTGCATCACTATTTTTCTGGACTCTTCCCTCCTCACTTCTGAAAAAACTCCCCTTAGGGATGGTAAGGGGTTTTTTCCAAGAATTCTGCCCCTAACTTCATCCAATTCTTGATTTAATATAGCCAGGAAAGTGTACACTCTCTCATTTTCTTCCCTTTTCTGGAACTTTACGCCATCCATGGAACATTCCCAGGAATCAGCATAAGATAGTTCTAGTTCCTGCCATAATCCAACCATTGCATTGTAGTATAGGGTCAGCGCTTCCCTGTCATCTTGCTTGCAGGACTATATTTTGGTTTTTAACTCATAGATCCGAGAGGTATTCTCAAGAACTGAGTACATTTCTTTGACAGCATCCCACATTTCCTCGGCAGTGCCCAGAAACATGTGGGGTCGAGCAATTGAGATTTCCATTGAATTGATGAGCCAGGCCCTCACCATGGAATTTTCAGATCTCCAAGTTGCATACTTTGGGTCACCCTCAGTAGGTTTGACAGCTTCCCCAATGAGGCATCCCAATTTACTTCTGCCATACATGACCAATTGCATGGTATGAGACCATTCCAAATAGTTTTTTTCCATTCAGTTTTTGGGTGGTTAAGATGGTGGATCCACTTTGGAGTTTGTGTCTCCAACAAGACAATTGGTCGACCATGATCATGATCGATTCATGGCTTGACTAGTTGCGGAGGTTGATGACATTGAACATGTGGTAGAACTTCGGAGTTTTGCAGTCACGTAGCTTTAAAGTTCATGACCGGATCAAGGGACCATGCTCCGATACTATGTGGACATATTTAGAAAATAAAAGGGAGATCTTTTATTAATTATTTCAGAATGATTACAAAGAGAGGCTGATGACTTCTTTAAATAAAAGGCTAAAACCATAATCCCTAAAATTAAGGAGCCGTCACTGTCTTAACCTAGAGAGTCGGGCTAATTTATTTAATACAATAAAAAGCCTATTCTACCCTTACAAATAAAACATAATAATAATAATAATAATAATAATAATAATAACAACAACAACAACAACAACAACAACAATAATAATAATAATAATAATAATAATAATAATAATAATAATAATAATAATAATAATAATAATAATAATAATTCCGGCATAATTCTCAACTTACACTAAGTGTTTCAAAAACTTAAACATGTTAGGTCAATTAAATCCCAATGAGGGAACTATTGAACCCAGCATAAGGTAATGAGGTTACTGTATTAGTGCTATTAACCCTTTTAGGAAATTGTACCCACAAAAATGTTCATTAGCATAAATGGTTGGTTGGTCGGTAAAACTTATTCCTAGTGTTTCGCTAGAGGTATCGAGAGTATTACTTGATCATAATTTTATTGTCTTTGTATCATTATATTAAACACTTTTTCAATATTTGTAGTTATAGAATTTTAACCACTATTGTTGACCTAGACTAGATACAAAAGTGACTGCGGTACTTGTTCGATTTTTCGTGGGATACGATCATGCTAGCCGTTATAGTACAATCGACATTGTAGCGAAATTATTTGATTTTTTTGTGAGATTTTTTTAATGTAAGTATATTTAATTTTAAAAACTTCTTTCATAGTAGTAGTACAATTTTTTTAAAGAAAAAAGAGATTAGACGATACAACCCGTCTTAATAAAGTCAATGACATTTTATCATCCAACCTCATCTCATTTAAACTTCTTAATGGCAAAATCTTATGTACTCAGTGTTGAGTCAAACTTTAGAAACATATAAATTATTTACATTATTTATAAAACCGAAACGCATTATTTACACAGAGCACAAGAAAACGGTAGAGGATCCTAATTCTCTGTCTTTGTTGCATATAATTTTTTTTTTTAAGAAACTAGTTGCATATAAATTATACCGTCATTGTCCACTTGATACATCCTTTTTATTTCAAGTGAAGTGTGATAAGCAATGGCTTTTCATTGAACTTGAACTCCTTCTCACATGTCGATATGTCTCCCTCATGTTTCTTTGCATTATCATCTAATTACAATCTTATTCAATTTGTTCACATCCTAGTAGCCATACAAAGCCAAAATAGGAAAAAGAATTAAAAAAAAAAAAAAAAAAAATACAAACCTCTTTTCTTTTCTTTAAGTTGTAATGGTTCATCCCTCGTGTACATTGGCCAATCATCACCCAAAACTAGAAGTTTGAAGTGACAAGACAACTTTTGGGAAACCATACTAGCCAAATATATGGTCAGACTTGTTTGGCCAAAAGAACATGGGGTTGTTTGAAATTGTTAGAAAAACTACTTTTTTTTTTTTTTTTTTTTTTTTAACTTTAACTTTTAACGACAATAAAATAAAAATAAAAAAATATAAGCATAGATGTAACAACACGATTCAAAATCCGAGCGAATTTGGATCGGTCATGATTCGTGAGTAATTATTATATTTTTTCAAATCATGGAGTCTCGTACATTGTATCATATAAATAATTGCGAAAGTTGAAAAGATAAGAATTTTCGGGTACTAAAACATCATCATACAATGTTACCATAATACATGCATCATAGGGTTTACATCATACTGCTAGTTATACATCCAAGTGCTACGAGACTACTACACAAACTACTACATAAGTCAATGATACATAAATTTACTTCCAATTTTACCACCTTCCATTACGACTCGTAACCACAACAACAAATTAGAAATCCATGAAATCTATCACATCTCCGTGTCTTACTGCAAACACCACATAATGTTCATAGAAAACAACATAGTAGACATAAGTACCATGGAACAAAGAGAGGTCTACAAAAAAAGGCAGTCGTGGATGAGCCACAAAGACTGGGACTGCAACAGTAGCATCTACAAAGGTATAAAAGACTGGTAGAGCTGAAGGAATTAACTCAGCGTAGGTAGGTAGAGGATTAGGGTTAACACTCACCATTCTATGGATCCTCTTGGATTTTCTCTATTGAAACTGTTCATTTGCTAAATATTAATTAAAAGAGTGAGCTATGAAGCTCAGTAAGGAAGAATAGCATCAATGTGAACTATACTATTTACGTGACCATATATAGTTCCAAGTTATTTTTTGCAAATGAAATGCACAAGAACATGTATTGCATAAAATTAACAACAAACAAGTTCACTAAGCATACTTGATCATATGAAACAACAATAGTATAACAATAAGCATACAATATCAGCCACTTAAAATATCATTTCATGGTCATGTCATCTGTGTGTCATTTCCTGTTATGGTTCATGAGTACTACACTACATTTATTTTATCCCTGTGGAGGACCTAGTCATAACATTATTGATAGACTGTAATGTCCACTATTTTATCCTACAGATGGGTCCTGGCCAGCTCCAGCCTTTTCCTTATTCATTACGAGGAGAAGGATCTGATGTTGGGGACCCTCGAGAGTTCATTGTCCTTACATACATAATCTAGTTTTTAATCATGAACTAACATTTATGTACTTTCACTTTTCTTTCTTCATTTCACATATAATCTTATGACCATAGTCAGTCATTCCCACAAAACAATAAGATACAAACATACTAAAAATTATCACAAAATGACCTTAGAACACATGATTCATTCATTTCGCACCAAATGGGTTGTAGGAGAGCCTGTTGATGCAATTTCAAGCTGCATTGCCGGCCTAGAAATGGTGCAGAACCGGTAGAACCAACTTCCGTAGGTCCTCTGCAGGATACTAATCGATACACAACATATATGAAGTCATTCTTAAGTGCAATTCTGAGTTTACTCTTTCAACTTTGTCATAAGGCATACATTTAAGCATATAAAAGGCATTTCTTTCTTCTAATGTGTCAGCAAAGTGACTTAAACTCTACATCTGGTAGAACTAATCTGGTAGTCAATTGAGTGATGGTCAGCTTATAAGTGTATCCAAGTCTATGAAAGTCAGCTGGGAAGTTTGTTGAGTTTCTTCTGGTGTCAGCAGCCTGCTGAGGTTTTGGATGCAGCTGAGTTCTACATCTTGAAAATGGTCAGTTGAGTTGGGTCAGCATAGGGAAACAACATCTGGGGTATTTATGGCAATCCGACAAAGATTCTTGGCGGTTAGGGTTTAGGATCTATGCCTATAAACACCAACTGTATTGATCATTGTAAAGTGTGTAATCCGTCTAAAATTCAGTGCATAGTAAAATATCTCCTCTCTGTCCGTGGAGTAGTCGGCACAACGCCAGAAACCATGTTAAATCTTGTGTTCTTTTTGTTTATGTTATTTCTGCTGATTATTACTCTTATATTGCATCTATTAATTATCTATCTTGCATATGGATTCCGTATCCTGTTATAACAAACTAGTATCAGAGAGTAGGCTCTGGGAATCATCTGTACGAATGAATTTTATCTTCACCAAGACCCTCACCGGTGCTAGGCTTCTACGATAAAAGTTTTGTTCTTTGACAAGAAAGATATCTGCAGTTAACGTAAAATCGATAAATTTATAGGAAGAAACAGTTTTAGTCTGTGGAAAATCAAGATGCGGGCCTTGTTAAAACAACAAGGGTTATGGACTCCTTTATCTGATAAAGGAGATGCCAGTTCAACAGATTATGCCAGTCTGGAAGAGAAATCACATTCAACCTTCATGTTGTGCTTATCTGATGATGTTATCACTGAAGTTGCTGAGGAAGACACAACTACCAAGTTGTGGGCAAAGCTTGAAAGGCTATATATGACTAAGTCATTAACCAACAATTTGCTGCTGAAGCAGAGACTGTTTAGTCTGAGGATGCATGAAGGAGGTCAGCTGAGGGATAATCTTGATTAGCTGAACAAAATATTACTTGATCTCAGGAATATTGATGTTAAAATTGAAGATGAAGATGCACCACTAATTACATTGGGTGTCATTACCAGTTCATATGAAAACTTTGTGCTACTTCATAGTTGGGAAGGATACAGTGGCTTTATAGGATGTAAGGGCAGCCTTGCATGCCAGGGAGCTGAGACACAAAGCAGCAAGCACGAGCAGACAAAGCTCTTTGGACTAGTAGTCGAAGAATGAGTGGGAAAGGATATGAACAGCAGTCTGGGAAGAAGAAATCCTAGAAGTCCAAAGGTCCTAAGTCCACAGATGTCTGTAATTACTGTAAAGAACATGGGCATTGGAAGTCCAATTTTCCAAAGAAGAAAAGGCAGTAGGATAGCGATTCTGGCACAGCAGCTGTGGCTGCTGACATTCTGATGAGGATCTGGTTTTGATGAGAATCTGGTTCTGCTGAGCATTCTGATGTTTGGATCTTAGATTCTAGAGCATCCTATCATATTTGTCCACACAATGAGTGGTTTTCTACTTATGAGCAGATAGATGGTGGTCTTATTTCTATGGCAAACAACAAGGTCTACAAGATTGTGGGACTTGGCTCAGTTCAGTAGAGGACAGAGGATGGTAGATTCTGCACACTGAAAGATGTTAGACATGTTCCACAGATGACCAAGAATTTGGTATCTCTTACTCTACTGGACATCAAGGGGTTCAATTTCAAAGGAGAAGGTGACGAGCTGAATGTCTACAAAGATTCAGTTGTGGTTCTAAAAGGTATCAAGAAGGGAACTTTTTATACATTATAAGGCTCTACTATATCTGGCTCTGCTGCTATGGCATCATCAACAGTTCATCAGTCATAGCAGACTCAGTTGTGGCACATGAGACTTGGTCACATGGGTGAAAGAGGAATGTAAGTCCTTTCTTCAGTGGGTTTTCTTGGGGGATATAAGGTCAAGACACTGGACTTTTGTGAGCACTGTGTGTTTGGGAAGCTACATAGAAGCAAGTTCTCAGCAGGCAAGCACAGTACAATGCATCACTTGATTATATCCATTCTGATTGCTGGGGTCCATCAAAGGTGGAATCATTGGTCACAGATATTTTTTGTCATTCATAGATGATTATTCAAGAATGACTTGGGTGGTAATGATGAAACACAAGAATGAGGCATTCAATAGTTTCAAGCAGTGGAAGGCTCTAGTGGAGAATCAGACAGGCAAGAAAATCAAAAGGCTCAAAACAGATAACGTCTGGAATTCTGCTGGTCAGAGTTTGATACATTCTATAAGGATGATGGTATTCCCAGACATCATACAGTCAGGGATACACCTCATCAGAATGGTGTAGCCTGTGAGAGGATGAATCAAACTCTTGGGGAGAGGAATGTTAGGTGTAGTGCCCGAAAGACAATTTGTGTAATTGTTTTTGGTGACAGAATTTATCTCACCTTATTACTTGCTTTGTACTTGTAAGTAATACACTGCTGCAAACCCTAAGTATATCAGTATGTAACCGCTTAACTCAGTGTATTGCATGCACGTGAGGATTGAGTTAGTGGTGATATACTTAAACTGTTAGTCCGTGGTGAACTTAATCAGAGTTTAGGGTCTCTTGATTAAAACACCAATAATCCGCCCAGAACACCTTAGGGTGTGATAGTCTTATCCGGACTATCGGTAGAGGGTACCTACGTGGGGCATTTATATATGATGGCATTCATATAGATTTGGACCGATTTAATCTGAATTTCTCGATATAATTCCGTGTCGAGGAATCTTATTAAATCATTAGATGATCATATATGTTTCAACCTTAATCCTGAGGTGATCACGAGTCTTTGCTTGTCTCGGGTAGCGTTTGATGTGTTATTTACGGTTCACTTAAATATGTGTTCCAAGCCACTTCTCATTGGCACTATCTCCTGATGAGTGAGTAGTTCTGATTTTCACAGACATGGAATCCATTCCTTCCTGTGGGAAGTAGAGAGATAGTCCCCTTATTTGTTAGCCCTATGAAAGTGATCGATCGGCCGATTTCATATTTAGACTAATTAGCTACTAGTCAGATATGTGAACTAATTGGTCACTAGGGGGTTAATGGTAAATAAGGATAAGATATTCTGAGTCGGGTTCACGGAGACTTCCCACTCAGAATGGACAGTCTATGGAGGGTTAGTCCGTATGTAGTGATTATATCAAAGGACGCTTATTCACTCTATGGTTTGAGTATAAGTATACATCTATAATCGGTAGAGTTCGATTTGGGTTTATGGTGGCGTAATCCCGGAATTAATAATTAATGTACTTATTCTGCATCGATGAATAATTAATTATTGGAGCTACTGGTTATAGGTCCATGGTCCCCAATGTGTCTTCTATAATTCGGGCTGATATTCTTGTTTATTTGGGCGTATCAGTCATAGCTAACTCAGTTGTGGCACATGAGACTTGGTCACATGGGTGAAAGAGGAATGTAAGTCCTTTCTTCGTTGGTTTCTTGGGGATATAAGGTCAAGACATTTGGACTTTTGTGAGCACTGTGTGTTTGGGAAGCTACATAGAAGCAAGTTCTCGGCCAGGCAGTGCACAATACAATCGTCACTTGATTATATCCATTCTGATTGCTGGGGTCCATCAAAGGTGGAATCATTGGTCACAGATATTTTGTGTCATTCATAGATGATTATTCAAGAATGACTTGGGTGGTAAAGATGAAACACAAGAATGAGGCATTCAATAGTTTCAAGCAGTGAAAGGCTCTAGTGCAGAATCAGACAGGCAAGAAAATCAAAAGGCTCAAAACAGATAATGTCTGGAATTCTGCTGGTCGGAGTTTGATACATTCTATAAGGATGATGGTATTCCCAGACATCATGCAGTCAGGGATACACCTCATCAGAATGGTGTAGCTGAGAGGATGAATCAAACTCTTCTGGAGAGGGAAATGTTAGGTGTAGTGCCCGAAAGACAATTTGTGTAATTGTTTTTGGTGACAGAATTTATCTCACCTTATTACTTGCTTTGTGCTTGTAAGTAATACAATTGTTGCAAACCTAAAGTATATCAAGATGTAACCGCTTAACTCGATGTATGGCATGCACGTGATGATTGAGTTAGTGGTGATATACTTAAATCATAGTCCGTGGTGAACTTAATCGAGTTTAGGGTCTCTTGATTAAAACACCAATAATGCGCCTGAAACACCTTAGGGTGTGATAGTCTTATCCGACTATCGGTAGAGGGTACCTACGTGGGGCATTTATATATGATGGCATTCATATAGGACTGGACCGATTTAATCTGAATTTCTCGATATAATTCTGTAATCAAGGAATCTTATTAAATCATTAGATGATCATATATGTTTCAACCTTAATCCTGAGGTGATCACAGGGTGCTACTTGTCTCGGGGTAGCATTTGATGTGTTAGTTACGGTTCACTTAAATATGTGTTCCAAGCCACTTCTCATTGGCACTATCTCCTGATGAGTGAGTAGTTCTGATTTTCACAGACATGGAATCCATTCCTTCCTGTGGGAAGTAGAGAGATAGTCCCCTTATTTGTTAGCCCTAAGAAAGTGATCGATCGGCCGAGTTCATATTTAGACTAATTAGCTACTAGTCAGATATGTGAACTAATTGGTCACTAGGGGGTTAATGGTAAATAAGGATAAGATATTATGAGTCAGGTTCACGGAGACTTCCCACTCATAATAGACAGTCTATGGAGGGTTAGTCCGTATGTAGTGATTATATCAAATGACGCTTATTCACTCTATGGGTTGAGTATAAGTATAAATCTATAATCGGTAGAGTTCAGTTTCGGGTTTATGGTGGCGTAATCCCGGAATTAATAATTAATGTACTTATTCTGTTCGATGAATAATTAATTATTGGAGTTACTGGTTATAGGTCCATGGTCCCAAATGTGGCTTCTATAATTCGGGCTGATATTCTTGTTTATTTGGGCGTATCAGTCATATCAGACTCAGTTGTGGCACATGAGATTTGGTCACATGGGTGAAAGAGGAATGTAAGTCCTTTCTTCAGTGGGTTTTCTTGGGGGATATAAGGTCAAGACACTGGACTTTTGTGAGCACTGTGTGTTTGGGAAGCTACATAGAAGCAAGTTCTCAGCAGGCAAGCACAGTACAATGCATCACTTGATTATATCCATTCTGATTGCTGGGGTCCATCAAAGGTGGAATCATTGGTCACAGATATTTTGTGTCATTCATAGATGATTATTCAAGAATGACTTGGTTGTAATGATGAAACACAAGAATGAGGCATTCAATAGTTTCAAGCAAAGGAAGGCTCTAGTGGAGAATCGAGACAGGCAAGAAAATCAAAAGGCTCAAAACAGATAACGTCTGGAATTCTGCTGGTCAGAGTTTCATACATTCTATAAGGATGATGGTATTCCCAGACATCATACAGTCAGGGATACACCTCATCAGAATGGTGTAGCTGAGAGGATGAGTGTAGCTGAGAGGATGAATCAAACTCTTCTGAAGAGGGAAATGTTAGGTGTAGTGCCCGAAAGACAATTTGTGTAATTGTTTTTGGTGGCAGAATTTATCTCACCTTATTACTTGCTTTGTGCTTGTAAGTAATACATCTGCTTGCAAACCCTAAGTATATCAAGATGTAACACTTAACTCGGTGTATGGCATGCACGTGAGGATTGAGTTAGTCTTTGATATACTTAAATTGTTAGTCCGTGGTGAACTTAATCAGAGTTTAGGGTCTCTTGATTAAAACACCAATAATGCGCCCAGAACACCTTAGGGTGTGATAGTCTTATCCGGACTATCGGTAGAGGGAACCATCGTGGGGCATTTATATATGATGGCATTTATATAGGACTGGACCGATTTAATCTGAATTTCTCGATATAATTCCGTAATCGAGGAATCTTATTAAATCATTAGATGATCATATATGTTTCAACCTTAATCCTGAGGTGATCACGAGTCTTTTTGCTTGTCTCGGGGTAGTGTTTGATGTGTTAGTTACGGTTCACTTAAATATGTGTTCCAAGCCACTTCTCATTGGCACTATCTCCTGATGAGTGAGTAGTTCTGATTTTCACAGACATGGAATCCATTCCTTCCTGTGGGAAGTAGAGAGATAGTCCCCTTATTTGTTAGCCCTAAGAAAGTGATCGATCGGTCGAGTTCATATTTAGACTAATTAGCTACTAGTCAGATATGTGAACTAATTGGTCACTAGGGGGTTAATGGTAAATAAGGATAAGATATTCTGAGTCGGGTTCACAGAGACTTCCCACTCAGAATGGACAGTCTATGGAGGGTTAGTCCGTATGTAGTGATTATATCAAAGGACGCTTATTCACTCTATGGGTTGAGTATAAGTATACATCTATAATCGGTAGAGTTCAGTTTCGGGTTTATGGTGGCGTAATCCCGGAATTAATAATTAATGTACTTATTCTCGTTCGATGAATAATTAATTATTGGAGCCTACTGCTATTATAGGTCCAGTAATCCCCAATGTGGCTTCTATAATTGGTGATATTCTTGTTTATTTGGGCCTCAAATGATAATTAATTGGCTGGGCTAATCAATGGATATGCATGGATATTATTTAGTTGGGCTAAATAATATAATACACATAAAAGACATTTTATGTGGGCTTCTAAACCCTAATATGGCGCCTAAGGTCTTCTAATTAGCACAAGATTAATTTTCTTGTGTTATGGAAAATAAAAGATATTCTTGTTATATGATTGGTTGGATGACTTGTTATTTGATTTCCTATTGGTCAATACATGTCACAATTAGTCATTAAGGAAAATATCCTTTTATTTTATTTCATTAATTATTTATTTAATTAATTAAAACTTGGAGACCAAGGATTTACTCTCCTATAAAAGGAGAGTTATTTCAAGTGTAAAGGGCATGACAAATTTCGACCTGACCACCAAATAAATGGAGAAAAAATTGTTTTTCTTGTCTTGGGTTTTTAGAAGAAGAAAAACTCCAAGTTTTTCTTGGTGTTCCATATCAAGGAGGTTCTCATATCAAGAAGGGTGTCCACCAACCACCGTTTGGAGAACACATTGGAAGATCAAGGCTTCTCTTCCCACTATTGGTAATATGATCTTAACCCCCTTGTAGTAGTTAAATCCTTTATTTATGTATTGTGATATATAAATCTTGATCCATCCGCTGCGCATAGATTTAACTCGTTTAGATCTAAGATCCTATATCCTTCATGTGGTATCAGAGCCAGGTTCCACGATTTATGTAGTTATAATCATAAATAAACGATTTATAGGAGTGAAATTGCATGTAGATAAATTTTAACTTTTTATATGCATAGATAATGATTGGTTGTTGTGGTTGAAGAGATGGATTGGGGTTGACACTGTTTACCCGTTAGATCTATTGTAAACTCATATAAACGAAGAAAATTCGTTCATATGAGTATAAGAAATTATGTAATTTATTTGTTGTTGCAATTTAATTTCCTAGAAGTAGATATGTTTAGTTGCTGTTTAGTTTTTCCGTATTTCCCGTTGATTGAGCCATTGCAACGACGATCCCTCCCGTCAGAATCAAGATTAAAAGTTGATTAACAAGCCATCAAAATTTGGGGTCGATCGGAGTCCGTCTCAATATCTGTTAGTTGCAATAAAGTGGCTGCTATAACAGAAAAACGCAGGATTAACAGAAACCCTAGCTGTGACTTCCTCGAATTTCTGGAAGAGTTTGGACCGTTGAAACGAAAATCCGAACGGTCAGATTAATAAAATTGGAATTTTAGAAATGTCATAAAAATTTCAGGTCGATCGGGTTTCATCTAGATTCCCGATCGGCCTCGGGAAGTCACTGATGCGCTGCTGTAAGAGACAGATTCAGCAGCAAGTTGGGCGGCTCACTGGAGAAAATTGATAAGTCAACACTCCAATCCAACCGTCCATATTCAAGCCCGAGGAGTGAAGAACAGATCTGGAAATTTTCGTCACGATCCAAGTTTCTTTGGTTTCCCGATCATCGAAGAATTTGAACAGCTGCAGATTATGTTAGAAAGTAGTAAACCCTAGTTAGGGTTTGGTTAATTTATTTTCTAATAGGTTAGATACGGGAGTGCCAACGGTCCATCTCGGTGTTTATTTCCCGCACTAGAATACATGTTTAGATTGTATGTGTAGAACCGTAAAATTGCCATTACATGCATCATATCATGAATTCCACTCCATATGCATACATGTAGACATTAATTCAAGGAATTAGTTAGGCATGTATACAACACACGCAATTAGTTTTAATTAATTTTTTGATATTAATTAGAAACTAATTAGGGTAAAAAAACCGAGGATCAAGGGTTTTGTCAATCGTCGAGGTTGAGTGATGGATTCTCGGTGAATCCCACTCTACGAAAGCATAGGGAATAAAATCCCGAAACCTCGTGGTTAAGGTGTTGGATTCTCGGTGAATTCCACCTTACCTAGACGAGATTACGTTTTTTGCTCCGTAGTGTCTTCGTGAAAGTTTGATGTTTAAGGATTGGATAATCACTGGCAAGCTTGGTTCGAAAATGGTTTAACCATGGTTGGGTGGTCAAGAGTAGCTACGGCTCGATCGACTTCACCCTCCACGTGTGGCGTTTGCACGGGGGTCCGGCAAGGCTGAGCCATCCGACGATCCACTACGGCTCAACGGAGCTCCCCTAGTCTTGACCCGTCCGACGGCCACATATGTTCCAACGAATAGGTCGGGTGGGCAAGCCCACATAACCGATACCATTTGGGCTATGATTTATTGTTCCTTAATGTAACATCAAGTCCAAAACGCGTGATCATTAAAAACCCACCACTTTTTCAAAATATTGAGTGGGAGCAGGGAGCAGAGAGGCGACACCACCGACCCCACGACCTCTATTGTTGACTCAAGCACCGTGAGAGAATGGTGGCGCCTCGTGCCGGCTTTGATTTCGGCCCCCTAAGGAAGGCCTTCACCGCTATCAAAATTCAAGGCTTGGTCTCCGAAAGGATAGGATTTTGGGTACTCGCCGGTCACCGACCGACCCTAAGGTGGCATACTGGGGTCTACCTAAAAATCAAAATAGTAGGTCACACTCATAAAGGGTATTTTGGTAATACCTTGGCTGAAAAAGGAAAGGTGATTGACGATCACAAATGAGATGTTCGATTCTCAATCGAATCTTCAATATTAATCGAAACCTCTTTGACTACCCTAAGGCGGCAATTGAGGTATTAGATTAAATCCTTGGAATGGTAGGATAGACTATAAGTACTTAGTTTATAGTTCCTAAAATTTATTAGTAGTGTATGATTTGGATTTATTTTCTGTCAATTTTATTTACAACTGTTATACATATTTCTCTAAGGTGCTAGACTGCTAGTGTAAAATTGACTAGTAATGACTTCGTTAAAAAGTGGTAAGTTACTAGAACGTTGTACTTATTAATCGTTCTTTAATTTTTTGGAAGAGATATTTTGAGCGTTCAGAACTTATGTGACATAAATAAGGATGTCAATGTTGTCAATCATGTTGAATGAGAGACGACTGTAGTCAGTTAGAAAGATGATTGGGACGATAAAATTCTTCTAGTGAATTTTAATTGTGTAGTGTCTACACGAGAAATTTTCTAATAGAAAAATTGGAGAATCATAAATTAAAGGGTCGCTAGTTAGACGGTATTTGGAACCGATAAACTAGTGGGAGCTTTTGTCTTATGTTTTTCTAAAATATTAGAAAATTAGTCCCACTGGGTAACGCTTTCATTAGACATCCCACAGTTCACGAGTAGTGTCTACTCAAACGAATCGCTAGTTCAAGACTATTTCCTTTTAAGGAAAGTTAAGAATGGGAAAGAATGTCTATAAGTGTTAATCATCTTAATCGAATTTTTGAGGCTAAACCAAGCAATAAAATAAAGAAAGTATTGGATAAGAAAAGTGATTTGGATCACTAACCAATGAATCTTAGAGACTTTCTTAACCGAGTAACTTGACTCGGTAGCTTAGTTCTTTGGAAGAACAAGGAAGTCGTGCATTAACGATTAATAGAGTAACAACGGGCGAGTAATTTCAATTAGAATAGTGGGAGTGATATAAGGAAATGAATTTGATTCTATCCTTAAATATCACGAAAAAATTTATTTTTACTGTTTACTGATTCGTTGAAACAAATGGATTCACTTTCAACTCGATATATTGTTGCCTCATAGAAAGTGAATATGACATTTGTAGTACGAATCCGAGACTCGGACTTTTGTTTGATAAAGTCAGAACCACTAAGAAATGCTGAAAAGGTATATGTAACACGTCTTAAACTATTATAGGCAAACAGTTTCCGTATTAAGATAAACGATTCTTCAAAATCTATTAATTAGTGCATATATCCTAGAGATAAGACCTAACGACTGGCTAAGGGTGATTCCTATCTCCCAGTCTCGGAACACTGTCTCAAAGGAACAATCACTAAGCTTCCTTTCTATTAGAAAAGGGTAATAGATCTGAAGAAGTAACGTAGCTTGTTCACAATGACCTTCGGGGTCTAGTGAAAGATACAAGATAATGGGAGCTTTTGAGTGGTGACATTTTGTCTGATAACTACTCGAAACACGATTTAGTTTATCGAAAGAATACGAGGATGTGTATCTGATTTTAGCAGAGAATAGAGTATTCCATGCTCAGAAATAGGCTATCGCATAGTCTTAGGACTGATGCTCGGCCTGCCTCCTAGTGGAATGTTTCTCATTGAGGAAGAAACCATAGACTTGCCCTATAGTGTTATTGATGTGCTACAATACACTGCTGAACTCGATTAAGATAATTGGTTGCAAAATAACGGTTAACATTATAATGTAAACCGAGAAGTCTACCTAGAAGATGCTAGTGAATTTATGGATAAGGAGTGAATTCGGTTCACACAACTTCCATAAATGTAGGCATTTAGCATTTAATGCTTGAAGGTAGGACGGGATATTTTGCACATACGTTCAGATTGTAACTGTTCGTGAAATATCTTAATGTGACGAGTGAAGGTTGGTTATAAGATTCTTGAGATCAGAAAGTGGCAGTTGAACTGTCACAAGGCTTCTGATAGAATCTATAAGTAGCAGCCTTATACATTGGAGTACGGTTACCCAAATATAGTTACTATCTGATTTAATCAGACCACGTCCAACATCGGTTGTTGGTGATTACACTGATAAATACTACTAGATTAGAATGTCAATCCACCCAAAACACAGTGGGAGTATGGTTTAACCATTGACTCATTGTGGTTTGTGGACTTTATAGTTTGCTGGGGTGATTGATAACCTATGGCTCTTAGTGGGCTGTATAGGATTCTGATCATAGAGGTTGGTTTGAAAGCCTTAACTCTGTGAATAGAGTTTTGATACTCCAGTTCTGTTCAGCCTCTTGCAGAACCATCTGAGTGTCTCAGGCCTAGTGGGAGCAATTGTGTCTACACGGAAATGAGTCGAATGAATATTAAAGTTTAAACTTTCAGTGCAAATCCGAGTGGTATAGGGGTGATTCCCTGACAAGTAGAGAGTTAACCAGACCTTGAACTCTCTCACCACTCAGTCTTGCTAGATTTTGTTAGAAAGCAGAAAATAGGGGTGATTCCCTGAGACTTTCTTGCCAAAAAACGGAGTCTGGATTCATTCGGAACAGAAGGGTCTTGGTTAGAACAAATGGCAGGATAACTGCCGGGGCTTATATCCTTTATGGATTTAAGAGAACCTCTCGATTTTTTAAAGTCACGTGTTTTAAATATGTGGATTGACCAGAATATTGATAAGTCTTTCGTAGACTGGATATCAATATTGGTAAAGTAGTAGTATTAGTGTTCATGAATGATAACACTGAAACGGTTGGAAATAACATGGGTGTGCTATCTGAAGTCGGAAACTGACACGCCAAGATTCTCTGGATGAGAGACTTGGACTATATTCGAAGAATCTGATCCCGTCAAATTCACGAGAATGAGTCATTGGCTATCCCACCTATCTTATTGAATAAGATGATTTTGCACATACGGATGCAGCATTCATCAAGAGTAGTCCTACCCTACCTCTCAGGAATGATTCTCTAAATCTTCAGATAAAGAGAAAATGGGATAGAGTCTCTCTTGGATAATGGCAAGTAAGGTTATCACAAGTCAATAGTTGTCGAATCTCGGATTCGAGCATTGAATAGCAGTTTTAGTACGTCCTTAAGTATCTTTGAAGAACGAGGAATAATGTGCTTGTATAGTCGGGTGCAAACTTGAATATGGTTGACTACACCGATTCTGAATTATAGTCCGATTAAGGATGATCGTTGGGATGATCTCGGGCTCAGTGTTTACTCATTGTGATAGAGCTATAGTCTGGAGAAATCCAGAACCGCCAATTCGATTTCAAGATTAATCGGATACGTAGCGACTTTTCGGAGCGGCTAGAGTGGCGATATGGCTTAGGAATTTCCTTTCTGATCTGGGAGAATTCCAGGTCTAGTAAGCCGATATCACTTCATTGTGAAAACAGTGAAGAGATAGCTTAGAAGGATCTTCTCAGTCACTAGAGGACAAAAGCATATTGAGAGAGAGTACCGCCTGATTAGAAGGACCGGCGACGTTTCGATCCTAAAGATCGTATCGATCCGACAACCAAACCAATCAGTGTACCAAGTCGAGTGCTTGAAGGGTACGGCAATGAGGGATATATCTCATATGCTTTTAGAGCAAGTGGGAGAGTGTTGTGAATAAGATGAGAATGGGTGTGCTCTAAAACAATTATTACTTGTCATTTCGTGCAAGTGGGAGATTGTTAGGTGTAGTGCCCGAAAGACAATTTGTGTAATTGTTTTTGGTGACAGAATTTATCTCACCTTATTACTTGCTTTGTGCTTGTAAGTAATACACTGCTGCAAACCCTAAGTATATCAGTATGTAACCGCTTAACTCAGTGTATGGCATGCACGTGAGGATTGAGTTAATGGTGATATACTTAAACTGTTAGTCCGTGATGAACTTAATCAGAGTTTAGGGTCTCTTGATTAAAACTCCAATAATGCGCCCAGAACACTTTAGGGTGTGATAGTCTTATCCGGACTATCGGTAGAGGGTACCTACGTGGGGCATTTATATATGATGGCATTCATATAGAATCGATGAGATCTAATCAATTTCTCGATATAATTCCGTAATCGAGGAATCTTATTAAATCATTAGATGATCATATATGGATCAACCTTAATCCTGAGGTGATCACAGGGTGCTGCTTGTCTCGGGGTAGTGTTTGATGTGTTAGTTACGGTTCACTTAAATATGTGTTCCAAGCCACTTCTAATTGGCACTATCTCCTGATGAGTGAGTAGTTCTAATTTTCACAGACATGGAATCTATTCCTTCCTGCGGAAAGTAGAGAGACAGTCCCCTTATTTGTTTGCCCTAAGAAAGTGATCGATCGGCCGAGTTCATATTTAGACTAATTAGCTACTAGTCAGATATATGAACTAATTGGTCACTAGGGGGTTAATGGTAAATAAGGATAAGATATTCTGAGTCGGGTTCACGGAGACTTCCCACTCAGAATGGACAGTCTATGGAGGGTTAGTCCGTATGTAGTGATTATATCAATGGACGTTTATTCACTCTATGGGTTGAGTATAAGTATACATCTATAATCGGTAGAGTTCAGTTTCGGGTTTATGGTGGCGTAATCCCGGAATTAATAATTAAGGTACTTATTCTGTTCGATGAATAATTAATTATTGGAGCTACTGGTTATAGGTCCATGGTCCCCAATGTGGCTTCTATAATTCGGACTGATATTCTTGTTTATTTGGGCCTCAGCGATAATTAATTGGCTGGGCTAATTAATTGATATGCATGGATATTATTTAGTTGGGCTAAATAATATAATACACATAAAAGACATTTTATGTGGGATTCTAAACCCTAATGTGGCGCCTAAGGTCTTCTAATTAGCACAAGAATTAATTTTCTTGTGTTATGGAAAATAAAAGATATTCTTGATATATGATTGGTTGGATGACTTGTTATTTGATTTCCTATTGGTCAATACATGTCACAATTAGTCATTAAGGAAAATATCCTTTTATTTTATTTAATTATTTATTTATTTAATTAATTAAAACTTGGAGACCAAGGATTTACTCTCCTATAAAAGGAGAGTTATTCCAAGTGTAAAGGGCATGGCAAATTTCGACCTCACCACCAAATAAAGAGAGAAAAAGTTGTTTTTCTTGTCTTGGGTTTTTAGAAGAAGAAAAACTCCAAGTTTTTCTTGGTGTTGCATATCAAGGAGGTTCTCATATCAAGAAGGGTGTCCACCAACCACCGTTTAGAGAACACATTGGAAGATCAAGGCTTCTCTTCCCACTATTGGTAATATGATCTTAACCCCCTTGTAGTAGTTAAATCCTTTATTTATGTATTGTGATATATAAATCGTGATCCATCCGCTGCGCGTAGATCTAACTCATTTAGATCTAAGATCCTACATCCTTCAGGAAAGATATATGCTCTCTAATCCTAGTTTATCAAGGGGATTTTGGGCAGATGCTGTAACCACAGAATGCTACTTAATCAACAGGAGTCCTCACTTAGGGTTCAACCTCAAGACACTATTTGAGATTTGGTCAGGCAAGTCTGCTGACTACTCGCTTTTAAGGGTTTTTGGGACCACAGTTTACTATCATGTGAGTGAAGGGAAGCTGGAACCAAGGGCCAGGATTGGAGTGTTTGTAGGGTATGGAGATGGGGTGAAAGGTTATAGATTTGGTCATCAGCAGAGAAAAGGGTCATACTCAGTAGAAATTTAGTCTTTGATGAAAATTCTATGATTAGCTCATCGATCATGAGTCATTAAAAATCAAACCAAAGGTCGAATCTGAGAGGGTTGAGAAACAGGTGGAGCTTCAAGTGGAGTCAGCTGAGATGCAACACTCAACTGATCCAAATCAGCACTCATTTGATCTGGTTGCTGAACCAGAGTCTGATCCAAGCCAATCAGCTGAACAAGAGTCGGCTGAGCATCTAACAGAGAACATTGGTCAGCAGAGTATAGCTGTCAGCAGAGCTAGAAGATCAAATGTTGGGGTACCTCCCAAGAGGTATGGCTTTGATGATGTGGTTTGATATGCACTTCAAGTTGCAGAAGAAGTTGATGGTTTTGAACCTTCTACTTACAGGGAATGGCTTGCTACCATGGGAGATGAAATGGAGTCATTATTGAAGAATCAGACTTGGGATCTAGTTAAACATCCAGCTGATAGGAGAGTTATTACTTGCAAATGGATCTTCAAGAAGAATGAAGGAATGACTAAGGCAGAAGGGGTCAAGTATAAGGCATGTTTGGTTGCAGGAGGGTTCAGTCATTAAAAAGGGGTAGACTTTGATGAGATATTCTCAATAAAGTGGTCAAACACACTTCAATCGAGTGTTACAAGCAATGGTGGCACAACAGATCTTGAACTTGAGCAAGCTTACATGTGAAGACTCTTTTACACATGGTGAGGTAGATTAAGAGATATACATGACTCAAATTGAGGGATTTCAAGTTCCTGGCAAGGATGATTTTGTGTGCAAGTTGAAGAGGTTCTTGTATGGACTGAAGCAGGCTTCTAGGCAAGTGGTATAAAAGGTTTGACAGTTACATGATGATCCACCAAGTTATAACAGAAGTCCATATGACTGTTGTGTGTATCACAGTCAACTGAGAGATGGATCACATATCTATCTTGTCTTGTATGTGGGTGATATATTGATAGCTGCTAAAAGAAAGTGTGATGTTCAAAATATGAAGAACCTTCTCAGTGCTGAGTTTGAAGTGAAAGATTTGGGTGTAGCCAAGAAGATTTTGGGGATGGATATCTGGAGGGATAGAGGTCAGAAGAATTTTTTTTTATCTCAGCAGGGTTATATACAGAAGATATTGGCCAGATTTGGCATGTCTGCTGCAAATCCAATAGATACTCCTATGGCATCTAATATTCATTTGTCTATTTATTCTTCACAATCAGCAGATGAGAAGGGGTATATGTCAAAATTTCCCTATGCTAGTGCAGTTGGTAGTCTGATGTATGCCATGGTGTGCACTAGGCCTGATCTGGCTCAGGCAGTCAGTGTTGTCAGCGGGTTCATGGCTCAACCTGGAAAAGAACACTGAAAAGCTGTGAAAAGAATGTTCAGGTACCTTAGGGGTACAACTGGCGTTGGTCTTATTTATGGAGGTGATACTGAAGGTCTGATCACAGGGTACTATGATGCTGATTATGCAGGAGATGTGGACAGTAGGAAATCAATGACTGGTTAGGTTTTCACATTAAGGAACTCAGTTGTCAGCTGGAAAGCAACTCTTCAGGCTATAATGGCTTTGTTCAACTACTGAGGCAGAATATATGGCTCTTACTGAAGCAGTCAAGGGGGATATCTGGTTGAGGGGACTAGTCAGTGATTTAGGGCTACATCAAGATCAAGATGAGATTTATTGTGACAGTTTGAGTGCAATTTGTCTAACTAAGGATCAGGTTCATCATGAGAGAACCAAGCATATTGATGTGAGGTATCCTTTTCAGAGAAATGAGAAGAGGGTTGTAGTGAAGAAGATTAGCACCAAGGATAACCCTGCTAATGTGTTCACTAAACCGGATTAGTAGAGCAAGTTTCAGTTATGTCTGGACTTGCTGAGTATTCAAAGCTTATAATCTAGAAATCTGTTACAGTATAAGGGCTTAAGGGAATGATGAGTGCAGTCTGCTAACACACTCAGCTGACACACAGCAGCCTGCTGAGCATAGTTTAGACACAACAGCCTGCAGAGTATAGTGTAGTGCAATATAGAATGTAGAAAACAGCTATTCTATTATTGTTTGTTGTAACCATTTGTAACTTACTTCTAACTGATTCATGAGGTGTATGAACATATAAATACCCCATGATCAGGAGCATTGTAAAGTAACTTGTAACTTTTAGTTCATCAATAATAATTCCACATTTTATCTTCAGTTTATAATTCTATAAACTTCATCATGCTATCAGAGCATAAATTTGAGAATTTCTGAATGTTTTCCTGTGTTTTTCTCTAAGTTTTTGTTGAAGAATCTTGAGAGTGTTCTTCATCTTTTATGTGATTTCAGTTTCCTGAGAGTAAATTGTCATCGTTTTTCCTGAGTTTTTTGATCATTTCTTGATCATTTTTCTGTAATATCACTTTCATTGTTGATTTGAGATCTTTTTTGGAGTTCTTGAAAGCCATGGCAGCTAAGAAAGAAGAAATAAGTCCCTCCAATCCATTTTATGTTCATCCTAATGAAAATCCGTCTCTGGTTCTTGTTCTGCCATTGATGAATGGAAAACTATAATTCATGGAAAATGTCTAAGAGATGGTGTTAATCACCAAGAATAAAATTGGCTTCGTAGACGGCACTATAAAAAGGCCAGAAGCAGATTCAGCAGATTTTCGTGCACGGAGACAATGTGATACAATGGTGAGATCATGGATCTTCAATTCTGTAGAGAACACCATTGCCCAGAGTTTGATGTAATTCAAGAGTGCACATGCAGTTTGGAAGAATCTTGCAGCTAGATTTTCTAATGTTGATGCCTTATGGCTTTCAGATATTCTTGAAGAGATGCAGGTGCTGAAGCAAGGTACTAATTTTGTCAATCAATATTTAACAAAATTGATGGTTCTCTGGGAAGAAATCAAGACTATCAGGCCTATATCAGCTTGTTCTTGTGATCCTCAATGTCACTGCAATGCAATTAGCACACTAATGGATCATATGGGGGCTGAACATGTCATGAAATTCCTAAAATGTTTAAGGGATGATTTTGAGCCAATGGTTTCACATGCAATGTTGATGGTGCCTTTTCCAGAAATTCATGATGCCTTTGCAATGGCCATTAAATTTTAAAGACATAAATTATATGTAGCTAATAGGGCCAAGAATCAAGATTCTATGGTTCTCTTGTCTCAGAAAAATGGACAGGGGAAAAATCAGATAGTCAGCAGACCTAATTACTCTGCATCTGCTGCAAATCCCAGACCTAAGAATCCCAAGAAGATGCAATGTAGTTTTTGTGGATTTAATGGTCGTACTGAGGAGACTTGTTACAAGAAACATGGCTATCCTCCTGGTTTCAATTCAAAAAGGGCTAATTTGGTAGAGAGCATATCAAGCAGGATCGAGCCCAAAACAGTCTCAGCAGGACCGGGTTTCAAAGTCTTACTACACAAAGAACTTGACAAGTTGATGGCTCACAGTGAGTTCTAATCCTCCTAGACATGCGAGGATTTGTTTGTTGGCCAACCTGCTAAGATTGTTACACACTACTCACCTGCAATAGGGATGGGTGATTTAAATTTAGTAAGATCTATACAATGGATCTTGGACTCTGGTGCCACAGATCACATTGTAGGATCATTAGATATGTTAAGTAATCCAAAACCTTCATCTGGTGTAAATATGAGATTACCTAATGGAACTAATGTTTCTGTTACACATATAGGACAAGTAAGGGTAAACCCTCAACTGGTCCTACATGATGTTTTTTTGTATTCCTGGTTTTAAATATACATTTTATCTTTACCTTCTTTTATTAATCATACAAAATGAGCAGTTGTTTTTCTGCTAACAAGTGTGTTTTGCTGGACAAGAACATGAAAATGATTGGTTCAGCTGAGTGACACAGAGGACTCTATGTCATGGATCAACCAGTCATACTTTCTCATGTTAATGCTGTAGAGAATCACACTTTATCTGATAGATTAGATGATGACCTATTATGGCACTACAGACTAGGACACTTGCCAGATAAAAGGCTGCATGTCATTAGTTCACAGTCTGCTGATGTCAAATTTCACGGTCATGATCTTTGTTATGTTTGCTCTATGGCTAAATTAAAGAAAATAACCATTTCCATTAAGTACAACTACTGTAAATGCTGTTTTTGATCTTGTTCATATGGATATTTGGGGTCCTTTGAAACAACATACTGTGAATGGACAACAATATTTTCTTACTGTTGTAGATGATTTTTCTAGATTTACTTGGGTTTTTCTTATGAGGCACAAATCTGAAGCTTCTGACCTTGTTAAATCTTTTGTTAAATTTGTTTCTACTCAGTTTCACAAAGTTATGAAAGTTATTAGATCTGACAATGCAGCTGAGTTCCAACTCACTGACTTTTATGCTCAGCAGGGCATCATACATCAGACACCCCGTGTCAGCACACCTGAACAGAATGGCATTGTTGAAAGGAAACATCCGCATCTACTAAATGTTGCTAGGGGACTGAGGTTCCAGAGTAATTTACCCATTGAATATTGGTGTTTCTGTCTATTACATGTTGTAAAATTAATTAATGTTACACCTACACCACTGCTAAATGAAAGCACTCCACATAAAGTGCTCTATGGCACTAAACCAGGCTATTCTGTGTTTAAGGTTTTTGGTTGCTTAGTTTTCTCTTGCACACTTCAGCACTACATGACGAAATTTGACTCAAGATGTAGGACTTGTGTCTACCTTGGGAATTCCAATACATCCAAGAGTGCTATTCTTTTAAACATTACCAACAAATATATCTTTGTTGGTAGAAATACTCAATTCCATGAGACTTATTTTCCTCTGTTTCAACAGGTATTAGGAAGGGCTAGATATCTTGCTGACATGCTAGTTACTTTACCAGTAATGGACAGCTTTGATGATCTATTGAATGAGTCAGCAGACCACCTAGACACAGGGCCAGCTGCAGCTGAGGCATCTAGTGAAGAGCATGCACCAATTAATCAGGCACATGAACCCACACAATTAAGAAGGTCCATAAGAACAAGGAAATCGCCAACCTATTATCAAGAAGGTGCTCATACTGTTCAGCAGACCCCGCACCTACTGAGTGAGGTCATGAGCCGAGACAATCTCTCAGCAGACGATGCCAGATTCATCAATGCTATTAATTCCATTAAAGAGTCTAAGACTTATAATCAAGCTATCAAGCATGATGAGTGGAAAGAAGCAATGCAAAAAGAGATCGAAGCTCTACAAAAAGACCCATACATGAGAGATAGTTGATCTGCCCCCAGGCAAGAAACCTATTAGGTGTAAGTGGGTATACAGAATCAAATACAATCCTGATGGTTCAGTATAAAGATACAAAGCTAGACTAGTAGAAAAAGGCTACACGCAAACATATGGCATTGATTATCAAGAAACCTTTTCTCCTGTTGTCAAGATTACTACAGTCAGAACTTTACTTGCAGCACCAGCAGCTAATAATTGGCATCTACATCATATGGATGTCAACACTACCTTCTTACATGGAGATTTGAATGAAGAAGTATATATGCAGTTGCCACCAGGTTGTGCAGGAACTAAACCAAATCAAGTTTGCAGATTAACCAAATCATTATATGGCCTCAAGCAAGCCAGTAGACAATGGAACTGCAAGTTAACTGAGTTTTTGGAGACTCAAGGATTCATTCAGTCTAAGAATTACCACAGTTTATTCACAAAAGGTCGAGACAGATCCTTTTTATTGCTTTGTTGGTCTATGTAGATGACATCATAGTAGCAAGCCCCCGTGAACAGTTAATTCAGCAAGTAAATGATGCCCTACATAACCAATTCACTATCAAGGATCTTGGAAATTTGAGATATTTCTTAGGCATTGAAGCTGCTAGAACTCCTGCTGTCATATCAATTACTCAAAGAACATACACTCTTAATCTCCTTGAAGAATATGAATTTTTTGGAGCAAAACCTGCCAAGACACCTATGGAGTCCAAGCAAACTTTACTGCATGGTGATTCGCCACTTTTGGAAGATAATACTGATTACAGATCGTTAGTAGGAAAACTTATCTATCTTACTTTTACCAAACCGGATATTGCCTTTGCAGCTCAGCAGCTGAGTCAATTTCTAGACACTCCTACTGAAAATCGTATAAAGGCAGCACACAGACTTTTGAGGTTTTTGAAAGCCAACTCTGGTCAAGGAATATTGTTCCCAGCAAACAATGATCTTGTACTCAAAGGATTTACAGACAATGATTGGGCTGGTTTCCCTGAAACAAGAAAATCAATATCAGGCTACATGATGTTCCAAGGAGATGCACCAATCTCTTGAAGGCAAAGAAACAAACAACTATAGCTAGAAGCTCTTTAGAGGCTGAGTACCAGGCTATGGCAAATGCAGTTTGTGAAATTTAGTGGCTGATCTATATACTTTAGGATTTGTAGATTCCAGTTCAGGTTCCCGCTGTGTTATTTTGTGACAATGCTAGAGCCATGCATATTGCTCATAACCCAGTCTTTCATGAAAGAACAAAACATATTGAAATTGACTACCATGTTGTGAGAGACAAAGTCAAATCAAGACTTGTAAAACTTCTTCCAGTCAACACAAAAGAACAAGTGGCTGACATTCTCACCAAGGCCTTGGATGCACCTATTTTCTCTTATCTACTAGAAAAATAGGGAATTTCAAAGATCTTCCAAAGTTCAAGTAGCTGAAGGGAATGCTGAGTGCAATCTGTTCATGTACCACTCTCAGCTTGAGGGGGTGTTACGGTATAGAGGCTGAAGGGAATGCTGCGTGCATTCTGCTGACACACTCAGCTCACACACAGCAGCCTGTTAAGCATAGTGTAGACACAGCAGCCTACTGAGTATAGTGCAGTGCAATGTAGAATGTAGAAAACGGTTATTCTATTATAGTTTGTTGTAACCATTTGTAACTTACTTCTAACTGATTCATGAGGTGTATGAAGATATAAATACCCCATGATCAGGAGCCAGTTAAAGTAACTAGTAACTTTTAGTTCATCAATAATAATTCCGCATTTTATCTTCAGTTTATAATTCTATAAACTTCATCAAAATCTGGAAGCTTAGCTGAGGGCAGGTCAGCTAAGTGGATTATTTGGAGTAATCTGCATAAGACATCCGGCATTGACGAATGCATCCGCATGCAGTACATCTGTTTATGCAATCTGGTTGGTCGTGAATGAGAGTTCAAGTCAAGGTGAAGATTTGTCGAAGAAAGTGACTTAAACTCTATAACTGTAGAACTAATCTGGTAGTCAGCTGAGTGATGGTCAGCTGAAAAGTGTATCCAAGTCTGTGAAAGTCAGCTAGGAAGTCTACTGAGATTCTTCTGGTGTCATTGGCCTATTGAGGCCTCATGAGAGGTTTTGGATGCGATTGAGTTCTACATCTAGAAATGGTCACCGAGTTGGGTCGTGAGGGACCCAACATCTGAGGCATTTATGGCAATCCGACAAAGATTCTTGGCAGTTAGGGTTTAAGGATTTGTGCCTATAAATACCAACTATATTGATCATTGTAAAGTGTGTGATCCGTCTGAAATCAATGCATAATAAAATATCTTTTTTCTGTCCGTGGAGTAGTCGGCACAACGCCGGAAACCACGTTAAATCTTGTGTTCTTCTTGTTTCTGTTATCTCTGTTGATTATTACTACTAGATTGCATCTGTTAATTATTTATCTTGCATTTGGATTCTCTATCCTGTTATAACATTATACATGTGGTCACTTAATTTGTGTCCTGAAACATGATCATACTTAACTACATTAAAGATTATAAGATGATGCACATACTTCATTCTAATAATCTTTGTACATGAATTCAAGTTTATATAGTACATGATTTCTAATCAACATTTTCGCAGATTTCCAAATTTCAACTTTCACACATTATTACTAATAAAGTTATTTATCAACAAATCTACAACATAAATTACAATTAATATGAAATTGACTTAATAGACCCTATAGGCATGATATTTTTTCAGTAAAATCATGATCAAAAGGCCAAGACTACTGACTGCATTTAACATGACTAAAGCATCACATACATAAGAACACTAATATCATGATTTCTATCATACTATAAATTCCAAAATTTCACAGAAAATAGCTTTAATCATGAATTTTCACCATTTCATCACTTACATATCATCAATTAATTCAATAAAGAGAAACTGTAATTGTTGTCAAGTGTGACTTGATCTCTACATAATCTGGTGGAACTAATATGGTGCTCAGCTGAGTATATTCAAGTCCGGGAGGTCAGCTGAGTGGAGTGTTAACTGAATCCATCTGTCAGCAGAGTGAAGTCTGCTGAGCTGTTGAATATTGCTGGGTTCTGCATCTGAGCTGCTTGGTTACTTGGTTGGTGCCTCAGCTGAGTTGAGTCACATCTGGGGCATTTATAGTAATTCCGACAAATATCCTTTTGGCGGTTAAGGTATAGGGATTTGTGTCTATAAATACGTTGTTGTAATCAATGCAAAGTGTGTAAAACCTCATATATTTCAGTGCATAATAAATATCTCTTTTCTGTCCGTGGAGTAGTCGGCACAACGCCGGAAACCACATTAAATCTTGTGTTCTTCTTGTTTCTGTTTGTCTTGTTGATTGTTTACTTGTTAGATTGCTTTTGTTATTATCTTAATTGCCATATGGATTCTCATCCTTTTATAAAAAAACTGGTATCGGAGCGTTGGTTCTGGGAATCACCGTACTTGGAATGATATATTATCTTCACTAAGACTGTCACCAGTGCTAGGATTGTGATAAAAGATCTGTTCTTTGGAAACTAAGATGTCTGTAATTAACGTAAAAATTGATAAGTTTACAGAGATAAACGATTTTAGTCTATGGAAAATCAAGATGTGGGCTCTGTTAAAGCAACATGGATTATAGGCTCCTTTATCTGGTAAAGGGGACTTCAGTTCCGATGAGATGGTATGTCTGGAAGAGAAAGCACATCCAACCATCATGTTGTGATTGTCTGATGATGTTATCACTGAAGTTGCTGAGGAAGACACCACTGCCAAGTTGTGGTTGAAGCTTGAAAGCATGTATATATTTAAGTCATTAGCCAACAAACTGTTGCTGAAGCAACGTCTGTTCAGTTTAAGGATGCATGAAGGTACTCAGCTGAGAGATCATCTTGATTAGCTGAACACAATGTTACTTGATCTAAGGAATATTGATGTTAAGATTGAGGATGAAGATGCAGCTATAATCATGCAGGTGTCTTTACCGGCATCATTTGAGAACTTTGTACAATCCTTTATTGTTGGGAAGGATACAATGGCTTTGGAAGATGTAAGGTTAGCCTTGCATGCCAAGGAGCTTGGATACAAGACAGCAGGCATAGTCAGTCAGGCTACTGGACTAGTAGTCAGTAACAACAGTAGGATAGGGCATGGACAGAAGAAGAAATCTAAGAAATCTGGATCCAAAGGTCTTAAGTCCATAAATGTTTGTATACTGTAAGGAGCAAGGACATTGGAAGTCCAATTATCCAAAGAAGAAAAGACAGCATAAGAGCAATTTTGGCACAACAGTTGTGGCTGTTGAGCACTCAGAGGAGGATCTGGTCTAAGTAGCTGGGGATGCAGCACATCACACTGATGTTTTGATCCTAGATTTTGGAGAATCCTATCATATTTATCCACACGTAGAGTGGTTTTCTACTTATGAGCATATAGATGGAGGGCAAATCTCTATAGCCAACAGCAAGGTCTGAAAGATAGTGGGAATTGGCTCAATACAGTTGTGGCAGAGGATGGTAGATTTTGCACACTGAGAGATGTATGACATGTTCCACAGATGACCAAGAATTTGGTATCTCTTAGTCTACTGGACAACAAGGGGTTCAATTTTAAAGGAGAAGGTGTAGAGTTGAATGTCTACAAAGACTCTACTGTGGTCCTCAGAGGAATTAAGAGGGGAACCTTGTACACATTGTAAGGCTTTATTGTATCTGGCTCTGCTGATGTGGCATCCTCAGCAGTTCGTTAGTCACATCAGACTAGGTTGTGGCACATAGAATTTGTCACATAGGTGAAAGAAGAAAGCATGTTCTTTCTTCAGCAGGTCTTCTTCGGGGATACAAGGTCAAGACTTTGGACTTTTGTGAGAACTATGTGTTTGGGATACATAGAAGAAAGTGCTCAGTAGGAAAACACAACACAAAAGCATCACTAGATTCTGATTGCTGGGGTCCATCAAAGGTGGGATCATTGGGTTGTCACATATATTTTGTGTCCTTCATAGATGACTACTCAAGAATGACTTGGGTGGTGATGATGAAACATAAGAGTGAGGCATTCAATAGTTTCATGCAGTGGAAGGCCCTAGTGGAGAATCAGACAGGCAAGAAGATTAGGAGGCCTTGAACATATAATGGTCTGGAATTCTGCTGGTCTAAGTATAATGAATTCAACAGGAATGAAGGTATTTCTAGACATCATACATTCTGGAATACTGCTAAGCAGAATGGGGTATATTAGAGGCTAAATCAAACACTTCTGGAGATGGCAAGATGCATGCTCTCTAATGCGGATTAGTCAAGGAGATTTTGGGCAGAGGCTGTCAGCACAACATGCTACTTAATCAACATGAGTCATCACATAGGGATCAATCTCAATACACCAATTGAGATGTGTCAGGAAAGCCTACTGGCTACTCAGTTCTAAGGGTTTTTAGAAGCACAGTCTACTACCATGTTAGTGAGGGTAAGCAGGAGCCAAGAGCCAAGAAAGGAGTGTTTGTAGGGTATGGTGATGGAGTGAAGGGTTATAGAATTTGGTCATCAAGAGAGAACATGGTCATATTCAGCAGATATGTGGTCTTTGATGAAAATTCTATGCTTAACTCATCGGTGAGAGGGTCTGCTGAATCAGAGAGAGCTGACAAACATGTGGAGCTTCAAGTGGAGTCCGCTGAGCTGCAATACTTATGTGGTCCAAGTCAGCACTCATCTGATTTGGTTGTTGAACCAGAGCTGAATCCAAGCTAGTCAGCTGATAATCAAACAGCAGATATTGGTCAGTAGAGTATAGCTGTCAGTAGAGCTAGAAGAACCAATGTTGGGGTACCTCCCGAGAGGTATAAGTTTGATGACATGGTTGGGTATGCACTTCAAATTGCGGAAGAAGTGGATAAATCAGAACCATCTACTTACAGGGAAGAAGTGACATGTTTTGAGCCATCTCAATAGGTTGCTTCCATGGGAGATGAAATAAAGTCATTGCTGAAGAATCAGACTTGAGATCTAGTCAAACAGCCACATGAAAGGAGAGTTGTTACTTGCAAATAGGTCTTCAAAAAGAAGGAATAAATGACATTTGAAGAAAGAGTCAAGTATAAGGCATGTTTGGTTGCAAGAGGATTCAATTAGAAAGAATGAGTGGACTTTGATGAGATATTTTCACCAGTGGTCAGACACACTTCAATCCGAGTGTTATGAGAAATGGTGGCACAACAAGATTTTGAACTTGAGCAGTTAGATGTGAAGACATCCATTCTACATGGTGGGGTAGATAAGGAGATATACATGACTAAGCCAAAGGGGTTCCAAGTTCCTGGCAAGGAATGATATGTTTGTAAGTTGAAGAACCTTGTATGGACTGAAGCAAGCTCCAAGGCAGTGGGATAAAAGGTTTTACAGTTACATGATCCAACAAGGTTATAATAGAAGCCCATATGACTGGTGTGTGTATCACAGTCAGCTGAGAGATGAATCATACATTTATCTTGTCTTGTATGTGGATGACATGTTGATACCTACAAGGTAGAAGTCTGAGATTCTGAGTCTAAAAGACCTTTTCAGTGCTGAGTTAGAGATGAAAGATTTGGGTGCAGCCAAGAAGATTTTGAGGATGGAGATCTTTAGAGACAGGAGTCAGAGGAAGTTGTTCCTATCTCAGCAGGGTTATATACAGAAGATTTTCTCTAGGTTTGGCATGTATGCTGCAAAACCAATAGATACTCCTGTGACATCCAATCCTCATCTATATGTTTATGCTTCACAATCAGCAGATGAGAAGGAATACATGTCAACAGTTCCATATTCTAGTGCTGTTGGCAGTCTGATGTATGCCATGGTTTGCACTAGGCATGATTTGGCTTAGGTAGTTAGTGTTGTCAGCAGGTTTATGGCTCAACCCAGAAAGGAACACTGGAAATCTATGAAAATAATGTTCAGGTACCTGAGAGGCAGAGTTGAGGTTGGTCTCATTTGTGGAAGTGATAGTCAAGGTTTGATCACAGGGTATTGTGATGCTGATTATGCAGGACAACAGGAAATCAATGGCTGGTTTTTTTTTCACTTTGAGGAATTTAGTGGTTAGCTGGAAAGCAACTCTTCAGGCAACAATGGCTTTATCAACTATAGAGGCATATATGGTTCTTACTGAAGCAGCCAAGGAGGGCATCTGGTTGAAGGGACTAGTCAGTGATTTGGGGCTACATCAGGATCAAGCAAAGATATATTTTGGCAGTTTAAGTGCAATATGTCTGGCTAAGGATCATATTCATCATGAGAGAATCAAACATATAGTTGTGAGATATCATTTCCTCAGGAATGAGATGAGGGGTCAAGTAAGGAAGATCAACACCAAGAAAATCCTGCTGATATCCTTACTAAACCGGTTTAACAAAGCAAGTTTCAGTTGTGCCTGGACTTTCTGAACATTCGAAGATTATAATCTATTTTCTGGATGCTCACCAGGCGGTCAATCAGAGTGAATTCAGTAGAAGTCCGGTCCAAGACATCCTGGCACCGATTTAATGCATCGGTATAGTACTTCTAGTTACGCAATCTGGTTGATTTGAAGAAGAGTTCAAATCAAGGTGGAGATTTGTTGTCAAGTGTGACTTGATCTCTACGTAACCGGTCAGCTGAGTAAAGTATTCAAGTTTGAGAGGTCAGCTAATTGGAGTGTCAGCTGAGTGAAGTCTGCTGAATGATTGAGTTAAAATTTACCCCAACAAAAACGATTTATAAAGACTCGAAAACATGGGCAAACTAACTCTCTAACCGGCAGTGTACCGGGTCGATTGCTAGCGTAGCTACAGGAGTACGAGGTCGAACCCAAAGGAAAAGTGTTTGTGAGTACCAAAGCGAACGTGTTACTTAGTCTAGGTGATCAATCTTTTTAAAGTGCTTGTTTACTACAACGACACTAAAGTGATTTCTATTAACGAGTCTAAAGATAGAAAAGAAAGAAAGAAGATTGACTACTCGGTTTTTAACGTAATACTAAGGGACATAGCCGAACCATAATCAAAGTAGCTAGTTTCAACCCTAAGGGTAGACAAAACCGGGAGTGTGCATTATAACAAACGAACTCTCGCATTCAATTTCACGGGTGCGTGCTCCTAATTCCGGTGCTAAGGTTTGAACAACTCTCTCCTAATACCTTATGCCATGTTAACTACCCTTCCTTTTAGAAGATTCACTAACAAAACATGTTATGCACTAGAGCCGCTTAAACATTAAAACGAGTAACCTCGCATTGGGCTCAGGCTTAACAACTAAGCCGAGTCTACGCCGTGATCTTAGAACCCATTTTCCCATACCTCCCCGCAAAATACATATGTAAGATTGGTATGTGAGATTACTAAATTAGGTGATCAATCTAATCTAGCGATGTTATAATAAGTTCTAAGACATGAAACAAGCAAGATTAAACAATAAAAAGCACTACCCACTCCCAATTTCGTCACCCAAAGGGTGATTTCACCAAATTTCACATGATTCGACTATGAAAAGGAATTAGCTACTCTTTATACTAGTTAAAACATACATAAAACAGTAAATGAAAGCCATAATAAGTGAAAAAGAAGAGAAATTTACCATAAAAGTGAGAATTTCAAAATTTAGATCCAAAACGTACACTATGAAAAACTAATTAAAAGATGGTGTCTTAGTGTTTGAAGTAGAAATCTGAGCTAAGAAATGGAAAGATTAAGCTAAGATTATTCTAAGCTATTACAAAATTCGAGCTAAGAAATGGGTAGGGTTTTGCTAAGAGAATGGTTGTCCCCAAGAAATAGTCTAAAGGGGGTATTTATAGGTGGGGGAAAATCTGCAAAATTCTGTCCTCAAACGCACGTTGGGGAGGTTGAACTTGGCGTTTCACATCTTCAAACGCGCGTTTAGCTTCATTTCTGGGCAGGCTCTTGTCTAATCTTCAACTGGAACGCACGTTTGGAGAGGTTGAAACACGTGTTTGGAGGACTTGGAACGCGTGTTTGGAGAGGTTGAACTCTGATCAAGATGAAAGCTTTTGAAACGCCCGTTTGGGGGTTCAAACGCGCGTTTGAACCCCATTTGCTCCAAAACTTCAACTTTTCTTCCCTTTTGATCTCTTCTCTCGCCTCGATCATACTTTTCACCATGAATCATCACCTTCCGGGTCCTTAAGACACTAATACCCTACAACATCATGAACGACCAAAAACATCCAAACAATTCCGGAGGGTAAAAGTTCTCGGGAATAGGGTTAATATCAACAAAAAGGGGTAATAATCCATCAAAGTAACGGATTCACTCCCCGTACCATAAACTCACGATATCGCCCCGAAAAACGGTCTAAATAACCCAAAAACGTGCTAAACATGTGGTAAACGGGGGTGGGAAATGCACCGGAATCACGTAAAGTTGACTCCCATCACTGAGCTATTGAATATTGTTGGGTTCTACATCTAAGCTTCTTGGTTACTTGCCTGGTGACTCAGCTGAGCTGAGTCACATCTGGGGCATTTATGGCAATTCCGACAAAGATCTTTTTGACAGTTAGGGTTTAGGCATTTATCTATAAATACCAACTGTTGTAATTAATGCAAAGTGTGTAAAAATGTCATATATTTCAAGCATGATAAATATATCTTTGCCATCCGTGGAGTAGTCGGCACAACGCCGGAAACCACGTTAAATCTTGTGTTCTTCTCTGTTTATCTTGTTGATTGTTTATTTGTTAGATTACTTCTGTTATTATCTTAATTGCCATTTGGATTCCCTTCCTGTTATAACAGTAATACTTTTCCCCACCGCAGGGCCGCTGCATGAGCAGCGTATCCGTGGTACAAACAAAGTACCACAGATTAGTGCAGGCCCTATTTTGGGGATGAGATCACCTGTCCAATTTGTGTGTCTAATTCGGTGTCTAAGTAAAAACGATGTCATTTCATGTGGGTTTTATTTCTTGAAGAAAATAAAATAAAAAACAAAAAACCAAAACCAAAAAAAAAAAAAAAAACACTCATGAAACGATGTCACAACACAAAAATATTCGGAAAAGACGTCACGACACAAAAATATCCGGACTTTACATCCTTATTCTCAAAATGATAACAAGGGTGTGAAATGCATCAAATACAACCAAATGTCTCCGGAAACATATAAAACAGGGTATAATCACATATGAAATGATAGCCGAGTTGACTCTCATCAATCGCATAACTAGAAATTTTAGCTTACAATTGTCATGTGAAACTCCGAATTTCTAAGTAAAAATATCCCTTTAATATTTAAGAGTATTTCCATGTTTTCAAATTCTTCCTTTAAGCTTTTCTTTGGACATTAGTTGAGGAAACCAACCTGAGGTTCTTAAATGTCTATAAAAAGGGCTCCAAGCAGCCCTAGACTTCAGAATTTCACGTTTATTGCTCCAAATAAGCAGCTACAGTCGGTTTCCCTGAGGGTGTGGTCGGGAAACCGACCATGTCTAATCGTGCAGCTCGATCTGATTATTTTTGGGCTCCTTTTACAGATCATAGTGGTGAACTTAAAGCAGATAAAGTTCTAGAAATTTTTTCGGGTCCGGATTCATCTTATAAAGGTAAAAAGTCTAATCTATTCGTTCAAATTCTTAGCATTGATCTTGATTATGTTATATTTTCGTAGTACTCATGTTAGATTAGTTTTTAGTTCGTTGATTCATGTAGATTTGAGAAGTAGTTGTAGTATTCCTTTGTAGATTCAGCTTCTAAAAAGGTAATGAGGTCTTCTTATTAAAAGTGACTCGTTTTTACTTTAAAGATCGTGTTTATAAATTGTTTATATCCTGTTTTTTTGTTAAAATGCATGAATCATGATATATGTATGTGTGTACAATAGTTGCCAAGTATTTGTGGTTCAGGAAACAGGCTTGAGAGCCTGGTTAGGCCGGTTTCCCTATCGTACTGATCGTTAAACCGACCCAACTAAACTTTAGATCTTCGAATTCTGGCAGTTTCTGTGATGTATGCATTATCTTCAAGTATTGTATGTTTTTTTTGGTAATTCCTACAATAGTTTTATGTGTTTCTCTACGAGTGGTGGAGATAAGTTGGTAGTATGATCACATATTGTAGCTATGGATTTGAACCTGAACTTATGTGCTCTTATGTCCATTATAAGAATGCCAGATTTTCTTGGTAAGGTAGAGTTACATATATAAACAGCACAACACAACACAACACGACACAAAAATATTCGGAAAAACCTAACCATGTGTCTGTTATACACACACACACACACACACATATATATATATATATAACAAGGCTCCCATGTGTATATACATATATATATACACATTATACATGTACATATACATATATACACATATATACATATATATATACATCTACGCGCACACACACACACACACACACATATGTATATATGTGTATATGCGTATATGTGTATATATGTGTATATGTATATGTATAAATGTATATCTATATATGTGTATATATGTATATGTGTATTTATGTATATGTGTATATATGTATATGTGTATTTATGTATGTGTATTTATATATATATATATATATATATATATATATATATATATATATATATATATATATATATATATATATATATATATATATATATATATATATATATATATATATGTGTGTGTGTGTATATATATATATATATATATATATATATATATACACACACACACACATATATATATATATATATATATATATATATATATATATAAATACACATACATAAATACACATATACATATATACATATATATAAATACATATATATATATATACACATATATATATATACATTTATACATATACATATTCATATATACATATACATATACACATATATACACATATACGCATATACACATATATACACATATACGCATATACACAGATATACATATATACATACATATACATGTATACATACATATACATGTATATATATATATATATATATATATATATATATATATATATATATGCACACACATTATTGTTCAGGGTATGTACACAACACAACAATATTCGAAAAAAATCTAACACTAAGCAATGCAACACTAAATACTTACACACTAAATATGTGTAAATATGTATATAGTTATATAACAATTTTATAATGACTCGCAGCTTTCCGTTGCTGGGCCCCATGGAGAATTTATTCATTCACGTGAAAAAATGTTTGACGGCCAACTGAGGTTCCCATGCGGAAAAGATTATCTTACAATGACTAAAATCCTTATTGGCCGAGTATCGTACACCAGAAGTTGACTTGTTTCAAAGATTGAAGAGTTCAGTGTTTGGTCGGTTTATTGATTTTTATAAGCTTAACTGGGAGTACAAGGGGCGGCTTATACTATTCATGTATTTCCAGATGGTTTATCCAGACCGCGACGACGAACTTCCTTTTAAGGTCGGCGATAATAGAGTGAAGTTTGGAAAAAGAGAGTTTGCAATGAAGATGGGGTATAGATTTGGAGATTTGAATGTTCAATTGACTGGAGAGTCAATGTGTTTGTTGAACCTTGTGAACTTAAGGATTGCACATCGACTCTCACGTTGGCAAAAATCGAAGCAACGATTAAGTCAAAGAAATCTGACATTGAAACTGTATATCGGATGGGTTTGGTGTACCTAATTTATGGCCTACTAATCAGACAAGACCCTGGATTAGTAATATCGAGCCAGATTTTTTATATTGTTGACAACCTACAGCTTGTCAATATTTTTCCATGGGGGGAGTATTTGTTTCAGAATTTGATCTGGAATTGGCGTAAGATAAAATAGGTGTTTAGTTTACTTGGACCTAGGGATAATGGGAAACCGCAAAAGACAACAGTATCCGGTTGTTTGTACGCGTTACAGTTGTGGTCTTTTCATGCCATGCCGAACCTTATTACGAATGGGAAATTCGCATCGGTAAGAGACGGACATGCTAATGATCTTCCAGCTATGTTGAGATGGAAATGTTTGAAAAGCGGGATGTATTCTGATAAACTGAGCTCCAAAGATGTTAGTCCATGGGCATGTACCGTATTTTCAATTCTATCAGTCTACATTGTCAGTAATACTTTTAATATATTGTATCTAAAAACGTGTTTTTTTTTCTATATACAGAATGGAATGCCCGATGATGTTTTGAGAACCGCCGCTGACAAAGAGTATGTAATTTCATTAGGGTTGCCGGCAGTGGAGGTTACAGCTCCACCTCGTTTATTACCCGTCCCTCCCGTCGTAGCCCCGCCCCCTGTCAATGATCCGGCCCATGCCCCTGGTTCGAGCCATGTTTCCACTGGCTATCCTGTGCATGTCCTTGTATGTGATCGTCCGGAAATCGATGACGAGGACGTGCGACATAGCCAATCCCGTCGTGTGGATGATCTGTCTACATCCGCACAACCTCGGGGTAACCTGCAAGAGGATATAGGCGATGATAGTGTACTTATTGTCGCCGGTGTGCGGTTGGATTCACTGATGCCAATAATAAATCATATAGTCAAAAAAGAGTTAGAAAAAAATAATTCTGAGTTAAGAGACGTGAAGACTCAGTTAAGCAAAACGAATGTTGAGTTAAGTGAAGTGAAGGCTAAAGTAGGGCGTGAAAAGTCAGGCCGAGAGACAGGTTCGAAATAACTCCTAAATGCAAATTTCATTCATCTGTCTTGTTAACATAAATTTGTGTTCACACTCTTCCCTTTAATTGATAGGGGACGTGAGGCTGGGGACAATTGTATCAGAAGGCTCCCGTGGTAGTGACTCATATCCCAACAGTACCCAAAGCACACCAGTCACTGTGAGGGAGCCGTCTTCAGTTCCACAAGGCAACCGTGATACTGAGACACCTCGAGGCTATGACACAAATGCGGCCCAGGTATGAATCAACTCTTAAATAGAATTTTCATTGAGTTGAATTGTTAACATAAATTTTCATCTGACAGTCTTTATTTAATTTACAGGGTACACCAGACACTGCTCAGCCGATATCAGGGTCCCAAGCTGGGCCTTCTTTGGGTCTTCGAGTATCAGGGTCCTATGCTGGGCCGTCTTCAAGTCCACAAGGCACACCATCCATTCAGGGTCAACACCCTGAGACAGAGAAAAGCACCCATCTTACCCATTGAGTGATGATTTTTCGTTTGAGTGTGCTGGTCTAGGTCGAGAATTTGATATTGATGATGTGCAAGCGGAGATCAGTTCGACGGACACTGGCACTATTTTAGGGCACCAAGCGATGCCAGGTATGAATAGAATGAGGGGGAGGGGGAGCTACAAAGAGCCTGCTATTCAAAAAAAAATGGCTCTTCGATCGACCCTGAGGCAAACTGAGTACGTTAAAAAGACTAATACCCAGTGAATTCAGCCTAAAAACGTACTGAGGATGATAAGCACACATCCGGCCGGAGGACTATCGATGAGGACCTGAAAGAACTGAAAAATTGGATCGGATCAAAACTAGATGATAGAACCAAGTTATTAGTAGGGGGATGAAATGCGACGACGAAATCTTACCTTACCCTGCGGATCGAGAATTCTTCAGCTATATTCGCAGGTAAACTCATTTAACTTGTATTCGAATTTCTTTAACATGTATTAAGGTTTTTTATTTATCGTAATATTGTAACTGAGTAATAAATTTCATTTGCAGCACATTGACGCGTGTGTGAGACTGTTGTCTGCTCGTATGGCAGCTCACTCTGATAAGTATGAAAAATATGTGAGATTGTGTTATGCCTCATTCGCAAGTACTCTTGTGCCTGAACTAGAGAAATGAGATGGTGACATGGATGTGGTGGTTCCGGCTGTTTTGACATTAGAAACTGCTACATGGACCAAGAAAACAAACACCTATGCTATCTGGATGATTAACCCGCAGCATTGGGTGCTTGTGTGCATGTCAATTAGTGAATGACAATAACTGTGCATGACAGCCGATACAGACACGGTGACTCGGCCCACATTGACCTGATCCTACAGAAATGGGCTCGATACATGAGGTTACTGTTATTGGCATCACAAGAATGCAGGACAATACAATGGATGATCCATCCATCTCAAACACAATTCTGTACAGTGCGGATGATGAGACTGGATGTCCACAGAAGGAGAAGTGGTACGTATAAAACCTTATTCAGTTTGTTAATTTCAAACATTCAGTTGTAAAATTTATGGCTTTAATATACAGGGAACGCTGTGCGTTTTTTAGCCTGAATACTATGGAGCTTATAATCATCAATGACGCAAGCGTATTTGAGCTGAGTGATGAAACTTTTCACAGGCTCAAGATCAAAATGGCCGTAGATCTATTTTGTCAACGTATAGCGGTGTAATTTGTATATTAGATGTTCGGTACGTCCAACATTTGACATTTTATTGGTTTTATCTCAACTTATGGCGTTGTAATATTTATATTATAAATTTTGTTTGCTTTTTATATTATATATTTATAATATTTATATTATAAATTTTGTTTGCTATTTATATTAGTGTTAGATCTAATTTGTCAAACGTATAGCGGTAGATCTATTTTGTCAACGTATAGCGGTGTAATTTGTAATTTGTATATTAAACGTATAGCGGTTAATTATTATTATTTCAAAGATTATGAATATAGTTAAAACAATAATTATTTCGATTATTATGAATATAGTTAAAAACGAATAATTATTGTGTAATTGTCGAAGAAAACGTAGTAGATAGAAAATTATAAGTACTAAAAGCAAACATAAAAAGAAAGAGTAATGATATATTGAGATAACAATAAGATGACGCTTAAATAAACCAAGGGTGATCATTAAATACGATAGCTGGGGTTTGCCAAACAATGTCATCCGTGTCAATTTCCGGTACCCCAAAGCTTCTTGCCATGGCCGTGATAAGAAATGGGAAAAAGATATTACCATTACCATGTATCCCCCTCGCTATCCTGTTAACCATATCCACGATGTATCTTGCCACGTTAACTTGATGATATAAAACTACGTATGCAAGGATGTACATATCCAAGTTTGGTTGAACGTGATGTATGGTACCGTGGATTCGCAAGAAACATAAGCATGACACGTACCCATTCGGCATTTAATTTAGCAGGAATATATTCAACCAAACCATCATTTGTCCTTTCGTTAGGACCCCAAAGATGAGTCCCACCAAATGCATCAGCCAGTTCATACATCAAATCCATCCCATTGTCCAGCACAATCCTAGGACGATGCCTGAAAAATTCTTCACCCTCTGGGACTTCTGGAAGGCCATAGTAGCGGTTGATCCACCCTAAATCCAAACTAACGGAAAAGCCTCCCAGTCTTCGTGGTGTGATTGCAGTCCTCCTCCAAATTCTCCCACTCTCAAGAATTGTATAGTACTCACGAACGATAGACCGATTCATACTCACTGTTCCATCGGGGGTGTTTGCAAAACCAGACCACCCAATTCTGAGTAATTTGTTTCTCAAGAGTGTAGGCAGACTATCCCACGATAACCTCCTCTCTGCAACTACCGCTCAAGCAATCCAATTTGTCTCGAAATAGTGTCTATCCCCTTCATCAGGGAACCTAGTTAAGAGTGTCTGCTCGTTATAAGATGCATCTTCCCTACCCTCGTTATCAAACACAGGGGCATGCGGGTCCACGTAAAGAGGGAATAAATAATCCGAGTTAGACATTTCAATGGAATCAAATAAACAAATGTATTTGTAAGGAGATTTTGAGTGAACAATTTGTTCGTTCTTGCATTAAATTAGGGGATGTCTCATAGTACATAGGGAGAATAGGGCGGGACTAAATATGTACAGTGTGAGAATGGGGATGTCATGTGTGGTACTTATCGGCGGGTCCCGCACGTCAACTGGTGGTGAGTTATGACTATAGGCAGGACACATATGTACAGTGTCAAGTCTTTTCTTCAGACTGCACAACATGGCTAGTCAAAACAAGCATTGATTGGATTCCATCTAAATAAGGATGGATCCGTCTAAATTAGGACGGATTCCGTCTAAATTTAGACGGATCCATTTAAATGGAAACATTTCCATCCTAATTTAGACGGGAATAGTGGTCTTTCTCAAATTGGACAGATTTCATCCAATTTCGATGGAACAGAGGCTTTATGGCGACAAAAACTGCACCCCAATGACCCCTACGACGTACGACATCGACTGGACAACATGACTAGTCAAAATAAGCATTGATTGAGAAGGTCGGTAGGTGGGAACTCGTGTAAATTGGACGGTCCGTGCAAATTTTGGACGCTCCCACGGAAATTTTTTGCCTCTGGCTCGATGGTGACAAAACCTGCACTTTTACACACTTGACAACTCTATATATACCATGAGATTTTACACTACCTCTGTATAACCCTCAGTTTTACTTCGCCTTAATCACAATGTTCGAACCGAATTCCTTTAGCGTCTTCGGTCCTCCGGAATGGCAAGAACCAAATTCCTCGGTCCGATGATTCTCCAAAGATGGAATCCTCAGACATATCGCATGGCAGAAGTGGTGATGGTTATATCTATTATCCATTTCTTATCACGGCTATCGCAAGAGATTTTCACGTACCAGAGTATGACACGGATGACATTTCTTCGGAAACCTCCCATATCATCTTTAATGAGCACCCTTAGGTTTATTTAAGTACTTTATCATATTTTCCCGTGCAATTTATTTTCCCGTGCAAGTTATTTTCCATCAAGAATGAAGAAAGTTATAGACTTTATTGAATTTGCAGATTCTGCTTTATGATTTTTGTTTTTCTCTCTTCTCGTAAGTAAAGATGTAAAAGACCTTGTCCGATGTTGCACATTTTTTTATTGGTTTCTTCCTTTGCTTTGTTATTCTCGCAATTAAAGAAAAAGCTAATGGATGATCTTTCCTGATCACATGAAGCGGTTCTTGCATCTCTAGTAGAGGAGACTATCACATTGATTTGCAAAGAAAGAAATCAAGAACCTCCAAATCAATAAGTAAGGCAAATGCTAGTTGTGACTAGTCTCTAGTGTATGAAACGGACAATGAGCATGATTAAAGATTCTTTTCTAAACAAAGGATAATTTTTATACAAAAACAATATAGTCACAATCATATCATAATAATAATAAAAAGAAACAGAACATATAAGATAATTGTTCAATGAGGAACAGCTGTACGAAACGGACATCTAGTCTTTCTGTGACCGGGGTTACCACACAACGAGCAATGCCTACCGGAACCTGGGACTGTCTTGTCAGCAGGCATCCTGCTGGTCCTACCGCTGGGAGGCTCACCTTGAGAAGCAATCTTGAGGATCCTGGGTCAGCCCCGCCTCGCTCCCGTACTTTGTGTTTTCCCTCCTACGCTCACTCTAGGCTCAGGCGGAGGAATACACTGAGTTCTAATTGATTTGGGAACAATCCAATCATCCTCGACTGGAATGGGATATACGTGTCCTTCATAGATACGTTGGAAACATTGAGCTTTGTAGTAGTCAGAACAATAATCGTACGGACTTGATCGCGTGCAAAACACTTACTAGCAATAGGACTAGGTCTATCGTAGTAGAGTACTGGCGAGTCAAGGTCGATCCCAAAGAGACTCGTAAGAATGTCTAATTATCAAGATTGATCTTGTCACGAAAATGGTCTACGACCAACTATAATATAGACAGTAGTAAATTTGATTCCTTAAACTAACAAGGTTATGCTAGTCCACACGAAGCAAAATGAGTTTCTAATTTCAATTATGAGTAATTAGTTATTCCCCCCCACACATGCAACAGTCCTCCCCATTGGTGAATTTATTCATTGTTCAGCCACGGGTACAACTCCTAACCCTATCTACTCCGACAATGGTAGTAGACAATCTATACGCAAGCTACCCTCCTTAATTGGTCCGTAATAGCCCATACGTATAAAGAACTAGAGCTGTCGATATTGAGCGCTAACTCATACCGCAAACCCGCCTAGACAGCTGTCGACATTGATCAGCACGTTCCTAGGGTCCATTCAAGATAATGTCCAAACATAGCACTTCACTATTCGTATTTCATGCTAGTTTACGATGACATGCAAATAGTTGATCAGGCTACTAACATGTAAATTAAATCTATCGATCAACGTAGCTGACGCCGATTATCATGAATTAGTAGGTATTCAGATCTAGTGATATAGACCGTCGTAGATCTGAAGAACACAACTACTATTTCATGATTTCTACACCAATGAATCAGATCTATAACACATGGGGTAAAATAAACTAACTACTACATAATTAAACTAAATAAGCAATTAATTAAAAAATACTAGTCGAATAGAAAAATGATAGATCTACATCTTGGAAAAGACAGAAAATCATACCCTCAAAGATGAGCGTAGATCTCCTTCGGATCTCTCCCTAGGCGGCGACTCCGTCGTCTCTCCGACCAGAACTCATAAAATAATAAAATAAAGAAAAAAGAACTTTTATTGCATAATTTGCCTTGAATAATTTGGGTACATTGTGTTCTGAGGCGAAGCCTCTTATTTATAGCTATCTAAACCGACTTAGAAACATCTAGTTCTACCCCTTGTCCAAGAAAACGTGTTTCTGAAGATTCTGGAAGCTCGGTCGGCACTGCCTCCCGGGTTACCAGGGGTATTTTGTCCTTTTTCTTCAGCCGACTTAACTTGGAAGGTTCTGGAATACCCTAAGCCCATTCTTTTCGTTCAGTCCACTCCAGATTCGTCCATCAGGCTCAGCCCAATATTCCGTATCCTAAAAATCATCAAATAATGCACGAAATAATATCGAAATAGGGAAAATAAACGCTAAGTGTAGATTTCTCGACTCACGAACCCGACATATGCTATTCAACTCTAATGGTTCATATTTATAGGTCAAAACTACTTTTTTTAGCTTATAATGGATAGAATGTTGATGCCGTAGGATAGACTATTTTAACCGTCACCAGGACTCTCGCAGCGCTCACTTATAGCAGCGCAAGCATGTACGCAAGGCATCCGAAGTCCCCGAAACTCGCCGCAATAACAGGTCCATTTATGCATATTTACCCTCGCACTAGTATCAATGTCCCCAACTTGGTACTCGTCCTGGTCGATCGGCTTCAGTGTGAAGGTTCACCTGGCATGCGAATCTTCATTCATGTATTTTTTGACTTCAGGGGCTAACACGGTGCGACACGAGTATGCTGTTTCTCTCCTCTTACAATACCAATCCTGCAACATTGCCCAGATAAATTCAAGCAGATCCACGATACTCATATTACGCACATCCCTAATCATGTTGTTAAAACTTTCAGCATAGTTGCTTGTCATTATTGCGTAACATGTCCCCGGAAAATACGATCGCACCCATTTGTCAAATCCAATATTCTTCAAGTAACGCGATACTGGCTTGGTTGGATCTTGATCCTAATCTTTTATGTGCTGAAATATTATTGTGAATCGTGTTTCTGAAAATGTATACGCAGCTTCCCAGAAGGTGTATGGGCAATATCCCGTGGTTCCAAATTTTTTATTGAGGTTCATGACTAAGTGGTGGTAGCAATACCATGGTGGGCATTTGAAAATACATCCCTAACAGCTCCAGTGATGCCTAGCCCTCTATCAAACACCATGTCTCTACGTTCTCCGATTAACGACTTCACTTGAAGCATGAAATACGTCCACACCTCGATGCTCTCTCCGTCGGTCACGGAAAACGCTAACGGAAAGAGATGGTCACCCATGTCTACACCGGTAGCGACTAACAATGTCCCCATGCATTTTGTTTTCAGATGTGTACCGTCCACAACTAAGATAGGCCGACAATACTTAAACCCCTCGATACTAGAATTCAAAGCCATGAAACAATACTTGAACCTGCCAAGTGCATCAGGCTCTATGTCAGAGTTCCAGGATTTTCTTTCTTCAACATGTAAAAGTAGGCGGGTAGTTTAGAATACGATAGTGTTACGCTTCCGCCGATGAATTCCAAGGCTTTCTGTCTACAATGATACGCACGCTGATAATCAAGGTTTATGTTGAATACTCTTTTGACCTCAACTATTAAATGTCTTGTCGTGAAATCAGAGCCGAGTTCAATGAGGTTCTCCCATACAAAACGACCTATAGGTCTGGGCCTAGCTTGCCTATGATCGTTGGTTAATCGCTCCAAACCACAAGTGTGAGTTTCAGTGTACGCGGTTATCTCGAAGTTCTTGCAACCGTCAACCTTCCTACCGTCAGCCATTCAATCGCATTTGTCCAAAGTATAACATCGTAGTTTTAACTTCTCATTGTCGGATCTTAAAAGTTTCCACATGTAATTATTTTTCAATGCGTGGTAAATCATTTTCATCTGCATATCATCCTTTCCTTTGAACTTTTTACCAATATACAACATTCCTGAATCTTCCTTCTGAAACGTTCCAGCCCGTGGACACGGAGGAATTTCGGAAGACAGAATGCCAGACCCGAAATGAGCACCTTTATTGCGATTAATACTTGCCATACTAAATGTGTGACCAATGTCGTGGTTACGCTCCAAAGGTGCTCTCAGATAAATCATAAAAGATCCACCGATATTCAGGCCCGCTTGCATTGGTGATGCCCGTAAGAGGAGGCGGACCGTCAAAACAAATGGCTTGTTCCATGTATGTGGACATTATGACTTGTCCGACCAAAATGATTCCAAGATGTTCCAAACTTCATGCACCGTTCACGCCTCTACCACTAGGTTGTTGGATGTACGGTATGTGCGTTATCCGACCAAAATTATGCCGAGACGTTCCAAATCATTCAATGGTTCACACCTTGTACCAATAGGTTGTTGATCATGACGGTGTGTGCAATGGTCGACTAATCATATTCAAATTATTCCCCAATCGTAGTCGTCTTCACTTGTGATGTCAATGACTTGATCACCTAAAGTTGCATTCGGTTGGATGGCAATTTCATGAGGGGCTAAGATTGATGTAGTAGGTACAACATGTTCTTGGGAATGTCCACAAAAGTCAAGTTCGGGTGTAAAATCCTCAATTCTTGTATCATTTTATCGAACTAGCGGTTGTTCATTTAAGTCAAATGCGTTGTCATTCATGTCTTCCGAATTGTCCTCGTCCATAACCGGTTCAGCATTAACACATAGTTTGACGGTCTCTTTTCTCAATGTATCCTAGCCATGTATCATCGTCCAAAACATCAATCGGCCCCTTGTAATCTCCGTACAAAAGTTTCATGACCAATGTATTGTTTGATACATCAATTCCTACTTTCTCACACACTTTCTGCTTCACTTCATCCAATGTCATATCGGTTTTCACACGAATCAAATAAAATTTTCCTTTCTTATAAGACCATTTGTCGCTTTCTTCGTGGTACCACTCTCCGTCGAATACAAACTTAATGGACACCATGTTGTTATCTGTGAAAGAATTATTAATTTACATCAAGATAGAGTGAAATATGAAAATAGAATAATATTTACACAATGATATATATATATATATATATATATATATATATATATATATATATATATATATATATATATATATATATATATATATATGTTTGTATATATGTAACCATATGTTTGTATATATATACTATGTACTTTATACATATATATTACACACACATATGTTAAGATTTTTATACATACTTGTATATATATTTGTGTGTATATATATACACACACACATTCTTAGGTTTTTTTTTCTTCAAATTTCGTTGTGTTGTAACAGTAGACGGGAGGTGAAAGAAGAGAAGATTGTTTTTACCAATGTCATGGAATATTTGATGATGACGTGGGAGAACAGATGCTGGACAGAGCCAGCAGAACAGTGTTTATTTTTCAATCTAACGGATTCCTCACTTCCGGCGGAGGCTTTACCAAGCTGCTGAGAACGGGAAAAGATGCTCTATTGAGCAGACCTATTGAAATTTTCTATGAGCTACGCTATATAAGGAGCCCCAATACAATGCCTGGGGATTAGGCCGACACAGCGGATCGGAAGGAATCGAAAACGCCCTACGGATGCATGCATTTCTAAGAACCTCATCAGGTCGAGTAGTACCATAGAATAGGTCAAGATTCACTATATGTTTTATTTTCTTAAAATACATCATTATGTTGTTACCGATAATTTCATGGGATGTGCTCATACGATCACAAAATACGTAATAAAATACAGATATATTTATCAGTCTCACATGTGAATTGAATTTTTATCGTCAACTACAACAACAACATAATCAACTTATAACCAAACCAATAAAACACAATTGGTATACAAGTTTCGTTTATTACTACGAGCAATGACATTGACATAAACCAAAATACAAATATATCAACTACATATTTCTCTAACGAATGTCGTTATCGAACTAATTGATGTCAATTTCATTATCGAACTATCTCATACAAATATATCGAACTACCTCAAAAATCGAAACTTTATCATTTCACTACCCTAAAAATCGAAAATTTATAACTTTACCAAGTTAATCATATATACAAAATTTTAAATTATTGAAACAAAAATAAAATTAAGTAAGATGCTTACCTATTTGTTTAAAGACTAGTGAACGTGAGCCGTGCAAGGCACGGCGGGCCCAACATAAATCGTTACCAACGAAAATATCAAAAAATAGATCCCCAACGTGAAATAAATCGCGTAAGTTTAAACCGTAACAAATTCAAGACACAAGACAAATAGAGCAAAAGAAACATATCACATTCACAAGAAGTAGCTCTTTCTTAGAAACGTGAAGATTGTGAATCACTTCTCTTCCAGCCCTATCAGGAGTTTCCACCTACAAAATAAACCACAATATGATGTATCGGAGAACAATGTCATAAAGCCGATCCCTTTAGCTTCGACTTTACGTAATGAAACATTATAGAAAATCAATAAGCGGACCGTAACTATACGGTCAAATCTCCCGGGACGCCTTAGCTTCCAGATCATTAATATGCTTGAAAATATGTTTCACTCATTTTCTATACGACATTTCTCTTTCTCATCATTAATGAATACGTCATTGATCTCATTTTCATTCATTTGGTATTCCAACGTCAATTTTAGTGACGCTTGTACTGCAAACGGCCGTCGGTTCCACCGACGTTATGTTGTTCAAAATAATAAAAACATTTAATGTGGTGTCCACGTGGCCACATGTGGGCACACCTTTTTGGTGCGGATATTTGTTTGGAAATATTTTTTTGTTGTATTTTATAGATAAACTTGGTTCATATTCCATCGTACACTACACAGTAGAACTTCAAATCCGTCGGTCTTTTTTTTTTCTTTCCCTTTACTGCACAAACTACTAACGGTTCACGTTTGATAAATAAAAGTACACATGTTGATGATTTTATAGCTAAACTTGGTCTATTTTTCAACGTACACTACACAGTAGAACTTCAAATCCGTCGGTTTTTCCTTTTTTTTTCTCCCTTTTTTCGCACAAACTACTAACGGTACACGTTTGATAAAAAAAAAGTACATATGTTGATGTATTTTATAGCTAAACTTGGTTCTTTTTCTATCGTACACTTCACAGTAGAACTTCAAATCCATCGATCTTCCCCTTTTCTGTACAGACTACTAATGGTACACGTTTGATAAAGAAAAAAAAGTACATGTGTTGATGTATTTTATAGCTAAACTTAACTCATCTTCCATCGTACACTACACAGTAGAACTTCAAATCCGTCGGTCTTTTTTTTCCCTCTTTCTGCACAAACTATTAACGGTACATGTTTGATAAAAAAAGATAAAAAATATATTAAAAAAACACAAAGGTAAAAATAAAAAAATTAAAAATTATACACGTGTCAGCTAAGAAGGGTGCCATGTGGCCTCTTGGAGGCTCACCTCCTCAGCTTCTTATAGATATAAGATAAGATTAGAAACTAAACTTAGCCCATCTTTCATCGTACGTACACTACACAGTAGAACATCAAATCCGTCGGTCTTTTTTTCTCTTTTTCTTCACAAACTACTAACGGTACATGTTTGATAAAAAAAACAAAAAAAACCACAAAGGTAAAAATAAAAAAAATAAAAAAAAAACTGTACACGAGTCACCTAAGAAGAGTGCCACGTGGCCTCTTGGAGGCTCACCTCCTTAGCTTCTTATAGATATAATATATAAGACCGGTGTAATACAAGACCGAGCTTACACCCTGCTCAACCTACGTTTTTTTTTTTTTTTTTTGCTAGCAGTGGTGAATATTTGGCAGTAATGGTGATTTTTTGGGTGATGAAACGGTGAAGAGGAGATGCTGGCTGAGAGGGGTGAAAAGGGTGAAATAAATAAGGATAAGGTTTTAATGTTTTCAGTTTGGACGAGACTTTTTGCATTTGGACGAAGCGAAACACCAATTCCGTCCAAATTGGACGCAATCTGTCCAATTTGAAACCCCTCCCTAATTAAGACCAAAAAAGACGGATTCGTCTAAATTTAGACGGATCCGTCCTAATTTAGACGGATCCGTCTTTTTTGGCCTGCATTTACTTTTTGACAGGAATTATGTTAGAATTGGACGATATAATATATATTTTGACGAAATAATCTAAATTTGGACGCGAAACCTGAAAAAAAAAAATGTCAGGTCTAACCCCACCTAAAATGAAATATGGAATGCTACAGTGACCTGATCTTATATTTTCTCCATTAAATCTTTATATTACAGAGCTCGTGTTTGATGAATTTAAATGGCTGACATTCTGATATCGATAGATGAATGTCCCGTGTAAAAAATACAATAACTTACATGGTTTGATACAATATAGACTTTGAGTATAGATAGTTTCACAACAAAACATACAACACATTACATTATTGATTATAGTAGTAAATAATGTAAAATAATATTCTGAGTTTTGTGACATTTTATTGTAATCATTTTCTTAGAAAATAGACATTTTATTTTTAAATTTCATGTAACTATGCACTAGAAAGATAAAAAATAAAAAATAAAAACCCCTACACTACGTGCTTATTAAGAAGTTTTGGATAAACACTGCCAAAACATTTGCAATGCAAGCGCATAGAGTGGTTTTTCATGTCGGCAAAGATGTCAAATATTCCCTCCGTCCAATCTTTTCACACGATTAAAAAAGTCTAATTAATATTTTAAATTTCATTAAATGATTCATTTTTATATTTATGTTATTTAAATAATATTTTGTCATTAATATAAACATATTCAATTATTTAATGAGATTCAAAAAACTAATTATAATTTTTTTAATGGTTTGGAAAATCAAAGATAACTATTAAAATGAGACATAGAGGAAGTTTTCAACATACAGTGTACTCTGTGGCACCTTACTACTATTGCTTGTAAGTCACGCGCCACCGGTGAAAAGTGGAAATAAAATTTGGCGGTTCTAACAATAAATAAATTAACGAATCGATATTGCCGGATTAAAGATGTGATAAAGAGGAAGCAACAGAAACCAGTACACCCCCACAACAAAGTGTTAAGAAGAGGCCAAGGCATTTTCAACTGCAAACCCATCAAAATTAAAAATCTTGTAAAGGTTTGGAAAATGTTTAGACGTTGCTAATATCCATTGGGACTTTCTTTATAATTGCACCAATCAAAACGCAATGAAAAGTGACCATAGATTTGCATCAGTGAAGTGCTGTAGCTTGTTAGTCGGGTTTATAGATCCATTACATCCGTGAAGTGAAATTGTTTTCCTTATCCAAAATATTAAATATCAAGCATACATAACACGGGTAACAACAAGAAAGCCGGTTGAAAAAAAAAAAGGTCAACTTTGGGGTTGATGTGGATTGAAGTACGGATTTTGAGCTTGTTTAGAAGTGGGTTTTTGGATTTTCAGCTTGTTTAGAAGTTGGTTTTGGATTTGGAGCTTGTTTTGAATTGGGTTTTGATTAGAATCCAGTTCGTGAAATGGATGATGCAGCAGGCGCAAAGAAGTCAAACACTGCATCACCACCACCAGAGGAGCTGCTGAAGAAGATTCAAGAACTAGAAACAGGTCATGCCCATTTGAAGGAAGAGATGTCAAAGCTCATGATTGCAAGAAACGATTACCAATCTCGGAGAAAGCATTCACATAGGTCTCATTCTGTTTCACCTCAGAGGTCCGGTACACGGCGGACTGGTGGTGGTGGTGGAGGAGGAGGAGGAGCTTTTGATGCTGGTGTACCAGGGGCGTGGAAAATTGGGTCTGCTTCATTTCGGTATTCTTCGCCTTTACAAAGGGAGAGTCGGAATAGAGATGTTAATTCTGATTGTGCTAATGAGAGTTATACTGCTGCTACTGCTTCCGGTGGTGGTGGTGGTGGTAATGGGCCGGAGGCGGCGGCGGCGGTGAATTTCACGGATAGACAGTATTTGAACATATTGCAGTCAATGGGTCAATCTGTTCATATGTTTGATCTCAATCACCGGATTACTTATTGGTGAGTTTATTCAAGTGAAAAATCCCCCATTTTTCTCATTGTTAGTTATGAAATTTAGCTTGTATTGTGCATTATAGTTGTGTTGAAACAATTCTTGAAAAACTTCCACAATATCTAACTACAGAATTTGGATACATGCTTTGAGCAGGAATCGAACAGCTGAATACCTATATGGTTATTCAGCTGCTGAAGCATTAGGACAAGACGCCATGGAACTTGTAGTTGATGTTCAAGACTTTCGTGTAGCTAATGATATTGTACAGCGTGTCGGTGTAGGAGAGAGTTGGACAGGACATTTCCCTGTGAAAAATAAGAGAGGGGATAGGTTCACGGTTGTTGCAACGAATACCCCGTTTTACGATGATGATGGCAAATTAGTTGGAGTTATTTGTGTATCTACTGATTCAAGGCCTTTCCAAGAAGCGAAGACGCCGTTGTCAGAAGTGAATTCGGGTTTTGGCCGATTCAGAGTAAATTCTTCATCAAGACTTGGACTTGGACTTGGACTTGATCACCAACAGCCTCTTCAAGTTGCGATTGCATCAAAGATATCGAATTTGGTTTGCTCCTAAAAACTCTTAACGTTCGTGTGGTTACTAAATTGTCTGTAGCATATGCTGATTGTGTGTAATATATAACCTATGTGTAGGCTTCCAAAGTGACAAACAAAGTGAAATCGAAAATGAGGACCGGAGAAAATACGGTTGATAGTGAGGGTGGTAGCGGAGATAGTCAACAATCAGATCACGGTTTCACTGATACGGGTTTCTATGACAATAGAGACGATGCAGCTTCTAGTGGAGCTAGTACGCCTCGAGGTGACGTGCATCCGTCTCCCTTTGGTAAGTTTTCTCCTGCAACCAATGAAGAGGTAATGGGAGATGACGGTGAAGGAAAATCCGGGATCTCGAAGATTATTACCACTAAAGCAGAAGCATGGATTGTTAAAAAAGGGTTATCATGGCCTTGGAAAGGAAATGAAAGAGAGGGACCAGAGACAAGGACAAACCGTTTCGTTTGGCCCTGGTTACAGAATGACCAAGAAAATGACTCGAATCAACCGAACACATCAACTTATCCATCAAATCCAGACGGTCAAGACACTACTAGGGCAGCAAATAACGAGGCTTCTGTTTCTTGGTCATCGCCGTTAAATGTAAACAGCACAAGTAGTGCCAGTAGCTGTGGGAGCACTAGCAGTGGTGCTGTTAACAAAGGGGACTTTGATGGTGACTCGTTGGAGTGTGAAATCTTGTGGGAGGACTTGACTATTGGTGAACAGATTGGACAAGGTAATCGACCTAAGATTGTATATTCGGTATTTATACTGTCAGAGCCAGATTGGTGCATAATTTGAATGTAAAAGAAAGAAGGGCTTTGATGAAACTTTGTTCTGTTCATTCTTTACATATAATAACCTTGTTATTCACTTTTCTTTGAATGGTATTTGTTTTGCAGGGTCTTGTGGAACTGTGTACCATGCACTGTGGTATGGATCTGTAAGTTTTTGGCCTCTAGCCTGTTACTTTATTTGTTGTTAAAAGTAGATTAGTTGCATGCATATCTTGTTCTTGAATTAACTAAAAGGTCGTTTTCTTTGTTACTTGGTGATGAATATTAGTTCGAATGTCGTGCAGGATGTTGCAGTCAAGGTATTCTCCAAGCAAGAGTATTCTGATGATGTGATACTCTCTTTCAGACAGGAGGTAGAAATTTTTAAGTTTCGATTAACATTAAGTCTTGCATTTTTTGTGTACACGTTTTAGACCGTGGTTCTGTTGCATTCTTGGCTTATAACCTTTCATAACGTATTATTATGTTCAAGTAGCCACTTGGTAGGTGGTTTTTAGATGATTACATGCTTTTTCTTATTCTAGGTGTCTCTAATGAAACGACTTCGGCATCCCAACATACTACTTTTTATGGGTGCAGTAACTTCGCCTCAACGTCTTTGCATTGTTACAGAATTTCTTCCTCGGTTTGTTTTAAATTCAATTTGTGCTTTGTTTTGAAAACATTCTTCTTGTTTTCTTCTGAAACCCATGTACTGATTGGGAGATCTTCACTCTGATTTGCATACAGAGGAAGTTTATTCAGGTTATTACAAAGAAACTCAGCCAAATTAGATTGGAGACGGCGTACTCACATGGCTTTGGATATTGTGAGTAGAGTACTTTGATAATACCTGATTGACTATGGTAGCTAGTTGTGATACTACACATATGTACACATATCATTTATCGCATTTTTACGCTCTTTTATACATATGAATTATGGTTATAGGACATGATACATGCCTTCAGACTTATTTGTTCTGTTTTGTGCAATATAGTTCAAGACTCAATTTTTCTGTAGAAAGGAAGCTTTTGTGTGTGTGTGTGTGTGTGTGTGTGTGTTCAGAAACGATATAACTACATATTACGGACGTCTCATACGTAGCAAGGTTTGAACCATTTGGGCAAGCGTCATTAGCACTGTAGAAAGAAAGCTATGTTGCAGTTTTTCCTTATAATTCTCAAGGAATAAAGTATACTGATATTTTAACAGGCAAGAGGTGTGAATTATCTTCATCATTGCAATCCACCTATCATTCATCGCGACTTGAAATCATCAAATCTTCTTGTTGACAAAAACTGGACTGTGAAGGTTTGAATCGATTATTATTATGTGTCAGTCGGTCAATTTTCTCTTCAGTCGTCACAACTGGTTTATTGCCTTTGTGTGTAATTTGTTTTGTTGTTTCACCATGCCAAACAGGTTGGAGACTTTGGTTTATCGAGGCTTAAACATGAAACATACTTGACTACAAGGACAGGGAAAGGAACGGTATTCACCATAGCTTCGTGAGGATGAAGAATTCTATATTGCACCGGACCCTCAGATGGGTGCCATGTGTGCAAAAAGACCAAAAAAAAAAAAAAAAAACAACAACAACAACAACGTTGTCTTTTTGTACTGAGGATGATATCTATCTGACGGTCCAGTGCAATAGAAACGCTATACTTAAGATTCTAATACAATCTTTCCTCCTCGTTGACAAAAATCCGATTTTTATTGTTTTTTTTGCAGCCTCAATGGATGGCTCCAGAGGTTCTTCGGAACGAACCAGCAGATGAAAAGTAAGTCTTGATTGTAGAGAAAGCATACTTTATATACCTTGATCCTTTGACTTAAATTAATTATGATATCCGGTTTTTATTTGAAATGAATAGATCTGATGTATACAGCTTTGGAGTGATATTATGGGAACTTGTCACTGAAAAAATCCCTTGGGATAATTTAAATGCAATGCAGGTAGCAATTCTTTTTCAGATTTTCTGTGTGTAAATAATTCTTTTCCCTTGGGATAATTTATGGGCATTTTAGACTTTAAAAGCAAAAAATTATGACGTTCATCCACTTTCTTAATCTATGTGAAAATCTCTGAAACAAACTTTATTTATGGATGGAGAGAGAGTAGTTGTATCTCGGGGATGGTGTTGGTGCGATATTCTTGTGTATAAAGTCTCTACTGTACTAGACCGTCAGATGTGTCATCATTTGTACGAATAGACAAAATACGTTTTTTATTTATTTTTTTAATTTTTTTTTAAAAACAGTTGGTCACTCATCTAGTGGTGTGTAATGCTATAGAGATTCTTCATACAGTAATTTCCAGGTGTTGGTGATGTGAATTTGATAGTGCAAAGTACTATTTGCTCTATGTTGTTCATTACAGGTGATTGGAGCTGTAGGCTTCATGAACCAACGACTTGATTTTCCTAAGGATGTCGACCCACAATGGGCCGCATTAACTGAAAGCTGTTGGCATAGGTATGCGCATGTTAGCATTTTTTTTTTCTTTTTCCGTAGCATACGATTTGGATGGTTTCGGCCCTAGACACCATCTCGGGCCCACCTAGCGAGCCGCCTTGAAGCTTGTTAAGAGCTTACATGGGATACTTACATTTTACCCTCCAACACAGTCTCCGCCATTTGTTAGTAGGAATCGAACCCACGACAGTTCCTATAATAAGTTTTCCATGAATTGCATGTAAAATCCCTCTGTGAAAGTAATAGAATGCTCACTCCCATTTAAGTCTGAGACATAAAGGTCTTGTCAACTCGGGTTAGCCCTTTTAGACCAAGCGAGGACGACGGTCTAAGCAGTTGATCGGATCATTTATGACTCATTTAGCGCTACCAGCCCCGGGGTCTTGAGGCGTTACAGAATGGCATTCAGGTCCGACTATCAAGCGGACCTAAGTGCCACACCGTGAGAGACGAGTTGGGGAGGGGATCACCTCTAGAAATCCTCTGGTAGGGGCGACACTGAGCCAAGTTCTGGGGCCAAGTCCTGGCGAGGACGATGGCGTCCCTTATAAGGGGTGGGGTGGGGGGTGGGGGTGGGGGAGAACGGGGACGAGGGACAAGTCCAAGCGAGAGGCGCTACTGGACACTGGGTTTGAGGGGCGAACATTGCATAAGACTAATGGCTTTGCATAAAGACTACTAACCTAATTGGCGTCCAATGCAGCGAACCACAGTGCAGGCCGACGTTCCAAGAACTAGTTGAGAAGTTACGAGAGATGAATCGCCAGTTTGCACTGCAATCTCAAGCTAACCGTGCCGCCACTACCGCCGCTGCAAAAGAACTGTAAAGCCCATAATAGTTAGCCGGAAATGAACTTTTGAAAAATAAAGAATTCGAGTTGCACGGATTGCCCAGCAGTGGGGAGACAAACTTAAAACCGCAAAGAGTCCGGTGAATGTTGATATCGATTGATCTTTCAAGCATTGAGAAATTCATGAAAATCATGAACAAGTTGGTGCTTAAGAGAGAGAGGGGGAGATGGAATCCTAGCTATAGGTTTCTGTAATATTTGTAGCTGCTGATGCTGATGCCAACTGTAATACATGTATCATTTTTTCTTCTGGCAAATGATGCATGTTAGCAATTAGTCCCTCCATTTTCTTTTTTACACGTAATGCCGAATCACCGACACAACGAATATCATAGCATAACGTGTCAATGGACTTCAGCTGATGTGGCATTTATTTAAAACAGATCTCATTGCCACATCACAAGTGACCCCGAATCCCACTGTTATATCATTAGTGACCGACCCTACTGACATGTCAGGTTATGACACTCGTTGTGTCAGAATGATTATGACAGTAACACTACTCATTTTTTATATGCGTCTTACAGATTAAGATGATTATTGATATTAAGACTGTGAATTGAAATACCCATTGGGGGGAATTATTGAATTGTGTAAAAGCAACTGAAACCCTGATTTAGTAGAATGATAGTGATTAGTATGTTAAAACTGGAGAAACTTTTGTGGCTTGTTTAAAACATACTAACTCATTCAAATTTCCAGCAATTATGAAGTACATCATCTTTTGTAGAAAAAGATTATCTATAAATATTTCATTTTCAACACAACTTTTGAGCCAAAACTGAATAGAAACCAACAACAATTTGATAACATTTTTAGTATGGACTGAAATAAAATCCAACATGTTGCATACAAGGGTTCTATTGACACCACTCTTCTATTTCGGACACCACATTCTTTGATTACTTCTGACACCACAAGTAAAAACGTCACCACACTGACCTTTCTATCAATGTCACTTACACCGACATTTGTTATGTACAATAAACATGAACAACAATAACAGTGATGTTTCTTTTAGTGAAAAAAATAATCGTAATGCCTAAAACAATCACGGTGCTCGAAGCAAAAACGTGGTACCAAATGCCTATCAAGACTTTAATATGATATATACAAAAGTCTAAAGTACACAGGCTTAGGATATCTTTTCTATTAAACCATATGTCCCATGACTCCATACAAAAGTACAACATACTCAAATTTTGTAATATGAGGCAAAGATTTCTTCCTAACCTTTTTATGGATAAACTACTTAACAAAACAATGCAACAATAATGCATTTGTTTTGGATCTCTACATGGATTTAATGACCAAGATTTCATATATCCTACCAAACTACATTCAGACACCATTAATGTGCCAAACAGAGATGATTCACTCCACTGTTTCACACAAGAACTTTTTGGACAGTGACTAGTTGCAGACAGTCAAAAAGCAAAACACATTGACGTATATAGCGTAAAACAACATGAAATTAAAACGCACTGATACTTTGTTTTGCGACTGTGCATGTGGAGTCACTAGGCAAAAAATTCATGTTTCACAGCCATGCAGGTAGCCATTGCTTGCCATCAATAAAGTCAATAGACAGGAATGGAGCTGCTTCTTCGTCACTGAGCTGTTTCGACCATGAAGCGCGATCTTTCGACGTAGAACCGGGTCCATGACATTTATACTCAGCATAGTAAATATTCCTGTTCCAGTTTCACAGTATAAAATTCTTATATGATGTCATTGGTTACGTACAGCATTCTTTTTCCATACTTGAATCATAAATACGGAAAAATCTTAAGCAATGCAACAATTCGGTGCAATAGAGACTCTTCACACAATAATTTTGACGGTAAATAAATGGCGTAATAAATCAATTAAATTTCTTACTCTGTGCTGCCTGAATGAGTCCAATTTGTCCATCCTTGTGGGGCAATTGCCCTGGAGAGATAGGTGTTTGCAAATACTACCCTGGAAAAAGGTCCTTTAGGCCTACCCAAATATACATCTCTAGTTCCATATACCTTCCCATTAACGAATACAAAACCACTGGTTTCTCCTGTACTCTGCCTCGTGTGAGCCGTGATAGAACCTTGAACCTCAGCCATTCGGTCCAGAATCACAAATATCTCACAATTCTGTGTCCAAAAAATAGAACTCAAAAATCATCTTCCTTGTTTTGATAGCCTTGAAAATGGCTCTGTAAAATAAAGAATATGTTAAAGGGACACTAATGGATGTGCCCTAAGGTGAGAAACTCACATGGAACATGGACTGGCCACGTCCGAATATGATGTCTATGGATCCTTGAATGTAACAAGAATCGTAGTAATGCCTGCCCTTGTAATCAAAAAGTGTGTTATGCGTGCTATAGAATGCACAATGATAGAACGCGATTTTATCTGCTCCAGCCAATGCTGCAACTGATTGGTTCTGTGAGGTTTGAGCAACTCCAGTTGGAGCATCATTCTATTTCAACAAGGCCACAATCAAAGATTATTAGCTTTGACATTGAAAAGTTCAATTTTTAAATTCAAAGCAATGCATTTTTAACAATTTGATTGTTCTTGTTCATATAATTAGGATATGGACAAGAAAAGGTGAGGATGAACCTTGAAGCTAATACCAAATGCAACGAAGTTTGGGGAATCAACAACTAAAGTGGCAGTATTATAGTTGTTGACAGAACTTTGTGAAGAAACAATAGCTGTTTTTCTATGGCCATTTCCTCTCATGAAGATGTAAGGCTTGTTTTGCGGAATATGTACCCTTTCTCTGCACAATCATATCTCATTAAGATCAATATCAAAGTTCCAAAACAAAGAGACTGAAAAATAACAATCATTGCATATGAAAGAAGCTGAAATTCTTATTGCAAGACTCTCTGATGCATTGGATCAAACAGCTTGTGTACGGAAGACAAAGAACCGTTTTTTTCCTTAGGCCCGATGCATTGGTAATCCACAATAATAATTTCAGTGGAATTCAAGCACAGATTAATCCAAAATTTTCGTAATAAAAAATTAGAATTTAGATTGAATTACCTGTAAATACCTTTTCTGACATGAATAATTACCCACTCAGAATTTTGATCAGGAACAGAATCAATCGCGGCCTGAACAGACGTGAAATTCCCTTGTCCAGAAGCATCAACAATTATGGTGCGATTGGCACCAATCTTTTGCGTAAGGAGAGGAGCATCGATTACGCCATTCTTCTGGTTTTTGACAGGTGTATCATTTCCATTTTGAGGAGACGAGCCATGGATAACATCACATAGACTAATGACCAAAACCAATACAAAAGCAATGGCTTCAAAAAATTTACAAGAATCCTTTGCAAATGAAGGCATTTTTCAGGAATTGTGCTCACAACAAAAAAGCATTGATTTGAAGATCGTTTTTCTTTTCACTTCTAAAGGAAAAAATCAAAGTTGACAGGAGAAATTGAAAGTTTGTGGATGCAGGGATATAGGTAACGGATGATTTGGAGTTAATATGATCGTGGTGTCGGTTCATTTGTGCATGATTTTCGCGTCAACATCCAATTATACTTACGTGGAGATTGTGGGGATTTTAAAGGATATTTCTTCTCTAATACTTCATTTACACCGTAGATCAATATGAATAAATCAGTAAATTAATTTTATATTATATGGTTCTGATTCATCCATATGGTTTACGGTGAAAATGTAGTAACTAGAAAGAATTTAGAGATAATTTCGCCAAAAGAGCCCTAAGAAAATTAGTCGGTTATTGTTTTTTTATGGGGAGTGATAGAGTTACTCATTCAAATCTACACCATTTTCACACCAACATAATCTCACCAGATGCTTTTTTAAGTTGGAAAAAAAATTTAAACAATCACAACAACATGATTAGGTTGCAAAAAGACTACATCAACTGAAAAAAGACACAAAAATACTACCGAAATGAAATCTCAGCCATTGGTTGAGATTAATATTTGGCATGAGAAAGAAAAATAAAAAAGATGAACGGTGATGATAGCATTTCGGGGATATTTCGGGAGAGGAAGTTCGGTGATTGTAGCTCTCTTGATTAGCTTGGGCTAGGTTGGGCGTAGAAATGAGGTAGATTTTGTTAGGTGTAATGCCTGAAAGACAATTTTGTAATTGTTTTATTTAATAAATGAAATGATATTATTATTCATATTTATTATTCTCATATTCACCGACGCGATAATAAAGCATTTACACTACGTAAAACCCTAAAGTATCGCGTTTATGTAATCACTTAACTCAATGTATGGGATATACACGGAGGATTGAGTTAGTGAAGATGTACTTAAAATACAATTAGCCCAGTAGTGAAGTTGATCGAGAGTATCGGGTCTCTCCTTTAACGTGCTATTAATGCGCCTGCAACACAATATGTGTGATTATCTTATCCGGACTTTCGGTTAAGAGAACCTAGCTGGGCATTTATATATGATAGATATATCATATAGTAATTTGACCGATTTGATTAGAGTTCACGATATAATTCCATAATCGAAAGTCTTATCAAATCAATAGATGATCATATTTATGGATATATCTTAATCTGGTGATCACATCCAACCGCTTGAATCGCATGAAGTTTGACTTGACGGTTAAGGATTACAATCGAGTCTGTGATCCGAATTACCCCATCTTGGCATTGTCTTTGATTGAGTGAGTAGTCCGTGTTATCACAGATACGAATCCATTCCTTCCATTTCTCAAAGATAGATGACGCTTCTCTTATTTGTTAATCCTAAAACGATCGATCCACGAGTTCATATTACACCGATTAGCTACCAAAGTGAGTTATATGAATTAATTGATCACTAGGGGTTAATGGTAAATAAGGATAAGATGTTCTAAAAGGGTTAACGGTAACTTCCCGATTTAGAATGAATAATCTTACTGGAGGATTAATCCATATGTAATGATTATATCAATGGACGTTTATTATCATTCTCGTGAGAGATAAATATAATCTTATAATCGGAGGAGTGCGATCACGGGATTATGGTGGCATATTCTCGTGATTGATTTATCGAATATAATTATTCTGTTCGTAAGATAATTATTTATTTGATTTATCGGAGCCGCTGATTATTAGTCCATGGTTCCCGACATGCCTCCAATATAGCATAGCTATTCTCGGACGTCGAATCCTAATAATATTGATTTAGTTCTTATTAGAATTTAATTAAAACGATATGTGAATTAATTGTTTAGTAGATTATTAAATTAGTTGAACTAAATAATTAAATATGTGAAAAAGACATTTTTCATAATCTTGGCCAATTTAAGTGTTATGGCCGAAATTTATTATTGACTAGGTCAATAAGTAAAATTTCGGCCTAGTGCAAGTTTTAGGAAACAAGAAGTTGCTTTAAAACATGTGCACAAAATATTTATTGGATAAATATTTTATGGTAAGAAATAAAGATAAATATTATTCTAGATTTGTTCTAGAATATTATGAGATTATTTTTATTTATTGGATTTATTTATTTTGCATAATAAAATCCTTGGAGATGTGATACTTCTCCTATATAAAAAGAGAGCCTACATGCTGGCTAATACACACAATAAATTTCGACTTCTCTTCTTAGAGAAGAAGTGATAATTTCGCCAAGGGGAGACTAAGGGAAAATCTTGGAGGTTTTCCTAAGAAGATATCTTAGGATTCAAGACGAAATTTCCTTCCATCTTAGCTGCTTCTTGGATCACACGTCGGAAAATCGTGGTGCAAGACTTCACATCTTTCCTTTGTTCTTCGTATTGCGGTTCTTCTACTTGGATTTTGAGATCCAAGAGGTATGTTCTACAACCCCTAGTAGGGTAGATCTAGTTATTTTATTACATGTAATTTATAAATATAGATCCTTAAATCGTTTCCGTTACGGATGATATTACTAACACATTTGAGAGACTAATCTACTCTCTCCTACAAATTTTCTTCCCTATCTACTACTTCTCGTTTTGAAGATAATTAAAAGAAATAATAAAAATAAATTGTGAAGGACAAAGTTACCCTTATTTTATAACATTTTACTTCATTCCAATTCCATTTCCATTCATCGTAACACTTTCCAAAAACAAAAGCAGCAGCAATCCCATCAGGGATCACTTCTTCTGGTTTTTTTTTTTTCCCTTCTTTTCTGTCATTTTTTCTCTTTATTTTTTTTCCTTCACAGAAGAAGGGGTTCAACGGCGGTTTTTGAGAGGGTCAACAACGCCTTTGGGTTGGGTTTGGTGGCACTTTTTGAGAGTTCGACGACAGTTTTGGGTTCTTCAATTAGGGGTAAAGGGTTCTTCAATTAAGGATTAGAGGTTCTTCGATTAGGGGTTATGATTCTCAATTTAGGAGTTAGGGTTCTCAATTAAGGGTTGGGTTTTTCAATTTCATTTAAGGTTTTTGAATGTAGGGTTAGGGTTCTTCACTTAGAGACAATGAGCGGTATTATAGGCATAATAATGTTGTTTAGTGAAGGAAATACTATTTAAATAAAGATATTTTTTGAAATAATAGTTAAACAAACATCTTTCATAACTACAAGATAAACAAATGTCCCGTATTGTAGGGCCACTAAAAAAATCTTTTTCGTTATGATGTCTTTGTTTGGGTTAAAACAAGCGCCAGGGCCAAAAAAAAAAAAAAAAAATAGATGCAGGTCAACTTTTCACCAATAAATTTAAATTGGCTGAGCATGGGTCGGTTTGGATGGGTTCGGGTTGGTTTTTTTCCATAGCTGGTCGGGTTGCATCAGAATTTCAATCCCCAAACCAAATCACTTGGAAAACCAATGGTTTGGTTGGAACCAGTTTCGGTTTGGTTTGGTTTTAGGGTTGGTTTCGATGAATTATCTTTTAATGCAAAAAAAAAAAAAAAAATTGCATAAATGATAACAAATATTACATGATCCCTAGTTTACTTTACATCATTTTATACCGGTACAAAAAAAGAAATCCATACTAATACTATTACAACAAACTAATTGTTCTATGAAACCAAAAAAGAAACTAATGCCAAAGACAACAACAATATTTTAAAACAAAGTGAAGACCGCAGCAGATAACCACCTTCAACCTTGAGCTGCACCATTAGCATTTAGCAGCATCTTCAAAGGAAACTTGTGCCTTGTGCAAGACTTCAGCAGCAAAAAAGAAAACAAAAGAAGTTGTCCAAGAGCAGCAAAACTCATCTGCTTTGTACAGTTAAAATATGGGCATATGGGCATACTTCAGCAAAGTTCCCAAACTCATCTGCTTTGTACAGTTAAAATATGGGCATGAACACCCACATTTCTTTTTTGAAGAACCAAACAAAAAAATTAAATAATAAATTTCTGCAAGCTCGTAGGTTCGTGCCCATTTTTTGAGCTGCTTAGGCCGGTCATTCATACCCATTTCTCCCTTCCGTAAACACTCTTTCTGCAACTGAAATTCAAGATGAAATAATATATTAGTAACCTATCAAGCCATCCTTCCGATTCTCTGTTCCAAATTTCAAGATGGAAAAATTCATCCTCCTTTCATTTCACCATTCTGATTCTAACACCAAATTCTACAGCTTAGCCGAAAGACTCATGTGGTGGCTTTGCACGGTGGGGACTTTTGGAGAGGTGTATTTCATTTCAATATGGGCCAAAGAGAATAATTAATTTTTGGGGCTTAAGGTTAAAAAGGGTGTTTGACCACAAATCTTGGGGATATAGTCTTTTTGTTCGAAATGGTGTAATGATCTTTTTAAGCCTCTAAATCTTCGCGTTTTAGGTGTTTTTGAACCAAACTAAACCCTAATTGGGAAGGGGAAACCCTATAGGGATTTGAGGACCTTAAGATCGTGCACATTTGTGAAAAAAATGGAGAAAATCGCGGTCAAAAACGGAAAAAACACACAAGAAATTTGTTGAAAAAAGGCTATATAGCCAATTCTCCCTTAATTTTTCTTTGTTTTTAGGGGAGGGGAGGGGGTGAGGAACTGTTGAGAAAATTTCATAATAGAATGAATCTCTCTAGAGTGAGGCTTGAGCCTTTGTAATATGAACATTTTCTTGTAATATTCCGATTTTTTTGAAAATGACATACGTGTTATTTCATAAAAATCTGAATGTTATATTTATTATTTTAAGGATTTAAGTTTAAAAAAGAAAAGAAAAAAAAGTTTAATAATAAAGGGGAGTTATTATGGAAAATAAAACCTCCCTTTAATATTGTTTGGAGTTATCAGAAAAAAGAGTTTAGAAATCCAACTCTTGCCTGGGAAAGAAAACAGAAACCCAAAAGGCCAAATGAAATCTTCAAAGGATCTTCATATTTGTTCATCGGATTTAAGAAGAAAATAGAGAATTGAAATCACTGGGAGACAAGTTTTGTGTGGATACCAAAAAGTTGGAGTATTGAAAGGTTTTGGTTGAAGGTTCCCGTTTGTGGGTTGCTTGTGAAGAAAATGATTGATTTTGCTTTGGATTCCAAGTAAGAGAGAGTTCATGTTGAACGATTCATGTTTTATGATGTTTAGGATGAGTAAATGGTGTCTTGATTGTTGTTAAATTCATGATTTTATCTGTTGTTTGAAGTATGAGATACTATCAGTGGCGGAGCTACATACAACCAAGGGGGGTCAATTACCCCCCTTGATCCGGAAAAATTACAGTAATATATATACAAAGTATATCGTTTGCCCCTCCTTAAATTTTTTATTTGCCTTTTAAAATTTTACCGCCCCTCCTTACCTGAGATCCTGCGTCCGCCCCTGGATACTATGATATGTTTGGTACATGTTTTGATGCTGTTTTTGGTGTTAAACTTGTTGAAAAAGTGTTGGGAATGGATTGGAAATCGTAAAGGTCAGAAAATTGTAGGTTTTAGGCTTTTCTGGTGCTCAAGCGCATGCTTGGATTGGCCAAGCACATGCTTGGCATGAACAAAATGCGAATAAAATTTACTGAGAGCAAAAGCGCATGCTTGCGCTGGCAGAATGAACAACAGAGAGCACAAGCGCATGCTTGCTCAAGGCAAACGCATGCTTGCACTGGCTGAATAAAAACTAGAATGCTAGTTGTTACACAAGAGCACGCTTGACCAAGTTTCTCATGAAATTTATGTTTTAATACTAGACTTGGTTTAGAGCCTTTCTAATGATAAAACAACATAAATTAACTTGGAAAAGCCATGATTAAGCATCTGATGCGTTTAGTTCCGGCACCGAATAGATTCTTCCTAAGAGTTGAAATTCAGGACCATCAGAAGGGGTATAAATGGCTTTGTGCTTTGATGGATTAGTATCCATCAATGTCTGTGTATGTGATAGGCTTGTTAATGCCTAGTTGTCTAAGTGGGGGAGTAGAAGTGTAAGCGATCTTTCGCCTTGAAAACTCTTAGGTGGCTAGTTAAACATCTTGGTAAGGCACAAGACAATATCGCGATGTGTGGTGTGGTCAGTATAAAGTGAATAACTCCGCATGTTACTAAGACCCTAAGTACGGAGGGATTTCGCCGAACACACACACTATCGGGACTAGCCCATGGGTATTAGTGTAGCAACACTAATAGGTTGCAACCAGATGCTTCGTGGTGAGTAACACCATGCGTAGTGCCCTTGAATACTTGATTTAACAAAGATATGCCGAGTTAGAAACAAAGTAGGATCCTCACGACTGTTGATTAGCATGAAGTGAATCCTAGAGTTTGAGTCGTGTTGATGAAAGATAATTCTTAATTAATAATAATCCGCTGTCCTTTCATTATAAAACTTAATTGTTCAATAACTTCTATATTTTACTAAGTACTTTTATACTTACTTCTATTGCATGTTTGTTTGTTGTTTTGTGTGAGAAGACATGCAGGATGAGCCCGAGGTCGATGAGGACTTTGAGGATGATGATGTGTGACCATTGATGCTATGTATGATAGGAGCTTTAATGTTTTCTTTAAACTATGTTATTTTAATTCCAGGACATGTTGTAATTTAATTTGAGACTTATTGTTTTGCTTAAGGATTCGTATTGTAAGATTTGATTATCGTTGTTGTAAACATTTCTTTTCTATCTTTAGTTTGGATGGCGTTTATTCTAGTAGCATTTATGATTACACCCGAGTCTTTTTAGCTTCCGTTTTCCTTAACTATACAACAATGCAGAGGCTTACGTATAATGTTGAATTTATTTAATGTTATACGTGCCGAACGTCCTTTTCTGGATTATGACTCGGTATCCGGAAACGAGGCGTTACATTTCTTATTCCATTTTTGATGGGTTGTCTTTAACTGAGTGAGAAATAAACACTAGAAAATGAGGATTGTAGACATTTATCTACCCGTGGATGAAAAAAGCATGAAAATAGATGCACTTGAATGTCTTTTAGGTGGTAAGGAGTGTGTGTAATGGGGGTGGGGGTCGGGGTGGAGGTCAGTACAGTGCGATGGGTCTTTTGAGAAGATGACAGAAGATGATTAAAAAGGTATATATGTCAATTTAAAAATATTGGTGAGAAGTTGCCCTTCCCTATTTTTTATTTTTTTTTCCCCTGGCAATACCAATTGCCTTTAAACAAACGATAAATTTTGGGGGTCTTTATTGACAACACAACTGATCTACCCGTTGTTTCACATCTACCGGTTTACTACACAATTTTCATAGAATCAACAATGTGAAAGACGAATGTACAAGGCAATATTCGACTTTCCGCACTGTCGAATTAGAATCGACACTGAAAAGTTCGAATGTTGTTATGTACATTCGACTTTCACATAGTCGATTATATTGTGGGCCGTGGTACACAGGTATTGTGAGATAAAATTAAGGGTATTAGAAATTAATGTGAGTGTGACATGTGTGTTTTTATATTAATGACATGTGTCATCATGTTAAACCGTGTAATAGATTTTGTTGTGTAAAACTCTGATCCATTCGGTCCTTGGAAGAATAATGGAAAATATTGTCTTCTCCATCTAGCTTCTACTCCTTCAATGGAGGTTTCTCAGTTTTAGCTTTTACTCAAACTTGGTATCAGCGTGAGACTTGCGTCATGTCTACTGGGACCTCAACTCCACCGTCGTCAGCACCGCCAAACTCTGGAAGCACAGGACCGGAAACCACCACTGTGATGTCAACAAATCCAAGTTCCACTCTGACTCAGGTGACTGTCAGTTCCGTCATCCCTACTGCAGATCTTGGTCCTTTTTCTCAGTATCAAACAGCCTTTGGATCGATTCCTTTCCCAAGCATCATGTTTCCCTCTTCGAGCATGCATAGAGCTCCTCCTTTCACTCAGATGTCAGGTACTGTAATACTACCTAAGATCTCGTCTATTCCATCATTTCTCCGGTCACCATCTCCGAGTACACTGAGTCACTCTGGGTCACCCTTTCAAGGACACTTAAATCAAACCTGCACAGTGAAACTCACCAGAGATAACTACTTGTTGTGGAAATACACGATTCTGCCTATAGTAAGAGGTTATAAATTGGATGGTTTCTTGTTTGGTACCACGCCTAGGCCACCAAACATGAATCTGTATACTGGACTTCAAAATCCGGCCACTGATGAATGGGACATAGTGGATCAATTGCTAATGGGATGGTTGCTAGGCTCCATGACTGAGCAAGCACTGGTTGAAGTTATTGGTTGTAGCACATCCCATGAGATCTGGACAACTTTGGAAACCCTATTTAACAGTCAATCTGAGGCAAGGATGTTGGAGTTTAAGAGTGCCCTCACCAAATCAGAAAAGGGCAGCAAGTCCATGAGTGACTACTTGGCACAAATGAAGTCCTATAGTGACAACTTGGTCAGCAATGGATACCCCGTGTCCAAATCCGAATTGATTCTGGCCACATTAGGAGGTTTGGATAAGGACTATGAGGCAGTAATAGTTAACATTACCTCCAGGATTGGCTCTCTTACTTGGCCTGAAGTCCACTCCCAATTGTTGATACATGAAAAACTGCTTGCACGGTTTAATCCTACAGTTAATTTAACAAGTGGAGCTGTGAGTGGTCAGTCTAACCCCTCTTGTCATATGGCTGCTTATGGCTCTGGGAGGTTTTAAAATCGAAACAGCAACTACAATTTCTCTCAAACCAATAATAGGGGCAGAGGCAGCTATAGAGGTGGAAGAAGTGCTGGTAGGTCAGGTCCAAAAATGACATGTCAACTTTGTGGGAAGAATGGCCATACATTTGTGGACTGTTGGCATAGGTTTGAACATGATTTTCAGGGGCCTACAGTCAACAACAATAGCAGTGGAAACAAACAGAACTCAGCTTTTATTGCTACACCAAGCACAATCTCAGATCACTCCTGGTACTTGGATAGTGGAGCAACAAACCATGTTACAGCTGACATGGGAAACATGAGCATCAACTCCAACTACAATGGTAATGACACATTGACTGTAGGTAATGGTGAGCAATTACCAGTGGCACATCTTGGTCACTCTTTTCTTCACACACCACATGGCACTCTACAATTGCACAATATACTTCATGTTCCTCAAATCACAAGAAATTTGCTTAGTATCTCTCAATTGATTTCTGACAATCCTGTGTCTGTGGAATTTGATGATCTGTTTTGTTTTGTCAAGGACAAACATACAGGGACAATGCTTCTCAGGGGTCAACTTCAGGATGGCCTTTACAAGATCCATCAACTTGAAGCCACTGATCAGAACTCCTCTCACTCCAAATTTGGTTCAGTTTGCTTTTATGTCTCTAAAAACTCAGCTTCTTGTAATAATTCTGATCCTAGTCTTGATTTGTGGCATAAGAGACTTGGCCACCCCTCTAATCATGTTTTAACTACTATCTTGAATGGTTGTAATGTCAAAACTGTTGGTGTTTTATCTTTCTGTGAATCCTGTCAGCTAGGAAAAGCACACAACTTGTTTCATCCTTTGTCTGACTCTCATGCCACTGCTCCCTTTGAACTGGTGCACACAGATCTATGGGGTCCTGCACCCATTAAATCTGTAGAAGGTAATAACTATTATGTGCACTTTGTAGATGATAACACTAGACACACTTGGATATATCCCTTGAAATCCAAATCTGAGACCTTTACTACCTTCCAAAAATTTAAGGCCATGGTAGAAACACAGTTCTCTGTCAAAATCAAATGTCTTCAATCTGATTGGGGAGGTTAGTATAGATCTTTTCAGGACTATCTTAACAATGCAGGAATCACTTTCAGACACCCCTGTCCTCATGACCATGCCCAAAATGGTAGGGCAGAAAGAAAACACAGACACATTGTGGAGACTGGTCTTACTCTTCTGGCTCAAGCCAGCATGCCCTTGAGGTACTGGTGGCACAACTTTCAAGCCTCAGTCCAACTTATAAACACTCTTCCTACTCCTGTCCTTAAAAATTCTCCAGTGGAATGCCTCCTTCAATCTAGGCCAAATTATAAGACCTTTAGGGTCTTTGGTTGTGCTGTGTACCCAAACCTCAGGCCATTTCAAACCACTAAGTTTCAATTTCACACTAAGAAGTGTGTCAACATTGGCCTCAGTTCCTGTCACAAAGGGTTTAAGTGTCTAGACAATACTGGGAGAATCTACATCTCCAACAATGTTATCTTTGATGAAACCACCTTTCCTTTATCTCAAGATTTCACACAAGGTCCTTCCACACAAGTCCTGTCAGATTACTCTTCCTTCTCCTGTCTTCCTATTCCTTCATCATCTCAGGCAGAGGGGGAACAAGGCATCCTGAGGAGATCTACTGAGGAAGGCATTGCAGGAAGTCCTACAAATCAGGTAAGTCGTTCCAATACTTCAACATCTATTCCTAGTCCTTGTACTGGTGTTCCTAGCACTAGCCCTTGTGTTCCTTCTAGTCCCACACACTCAAATGAGTCTATGACTGATCCATCACAACAAGTCACTATAGAGGATCAGTTGCCTAGTCAACCCCAAAGTCCTGTAAATATTCAAACCACTCAAGTCATATCTCATCATATGCAAACCAGGTCAAAAAGTGGCATCTACAAGCTTAAGGTCTATTATGCTGTTATTAGTAATGCTCACTCTTATCCTGCTGAACCAACTAGTGTGTCACAAGCATTGCAGTCAGAGGACTGGAAGGATGCTATGTCTGCTGAATACAAGGCACTTATGCATAACAAAACTTGGGAATTGGTTAGACTTCCACCAGGAAAAAGTGCTGTTGGAAAAGATAAATCATATTATTATCTAATATTCAATGAATTATCATTTAATAAATAAAAGATAAATCACATGTCAAATAATTATCTAAGAAAACTAATTTCTTAATAATTATTAACATCAAATTTGCGCCACCTTTCATTAAAAGAAAAGGTCCACGCATTTTTCCTATATTTGACCAATGAGGTCAAAAGGTCAACACACCAATTCGGGCCGAGTCCACGAAAAATGTCTTTTCCGCGTATTTAATTATTTAGTCCAACTAAACAATTAATCCACATATCAAATTAAATAGCCCAATCCACTATTTAATTATAATTGAGGTGCAACGACGAGAAATCCAATTATGCTATTTTGGGAGCCACGTCGGGGATCATGGACCCATATTCAGTAGCTACAATAAATTAGATAAAATTATTCGCCGATGAATAATTATATCCAACCTATTAATTCCGGGATTACACCACCATAAACCCAAATCAACTCTATCGAATATAGATAACTTACACTCAATTTATGAGACGAAAGCGCCCATCGATATAATCATTACATACGGATAAATCCTCCATAGATCGCTCACTTCGATTCGGGATATTTCCGTAAACCCTTCTCAAACAAATTATCCTTATTTACCATTAACCCCTAGTGATCAATTAGTTCATATCCAATATAATATGAACTCGGCCGATCGATCGCTTTCTAGGGTCAACAAATAATGGAACTGCTCTCTCTACTTCCCGATGGAAGGAATGGATTCCATATCTCAGTGATAGCACGTATTACTCACTCATCCCGCATAGAGCCAACGATAAGTAAGTGTTGGGCCACATACTTCAAGTGATCCTTACTAACACATCAAACTCTACCCTAGTCTAAGCAAATGCCTCATTATCACCTCGTGATTAAGATTAATCCATATATGATCATCTTGTGATTCGATAAGACTTCTCGATTACGGAATTATATCGAGAACTCAAATCAAATCGGTCCAAATTTCTATATGATTATCATCATATATAAATGCCCCACTAGGTACCCCTATTACCGATAAATCCGATAAGATCGTCACACCTAAGGTGTTCAGGCGCATTAATAGCAAATTAATCATGAGACCCGTGACTCGCATTAATAAACGCTACGGACTAAGTTAATTTTAAGTACATCTCACAAACTCAATCCTCTTGTGTATAGCCATACACCGAGTTATGTGATTACATAAACGAGGTACTTAGGGTTTTCAGTAGTGTCTTAATTATAAGCATACATGCATATAATAAGATGAATTACTAATTCTGTCCTAAAACAATTATATAATTGTCTTTCGGGCACTACACCTTACAGTTTTAAGCCCCGTTTATGACACTCTTGGCTTGTTTTGGGTAGTTTTAGACCTTTTATGAGGTAAAAACACATTGAGCACTCACTTAGAGGTAATCCATCAAATTGTGGAAAACCATATCATTTTACGATGTTTTGGTCCTATTTGAGCACTATTTATCTTGCGGGATTATGCTTGGTATATTGTGCCATGGAAATGCAGGAAATAGGTGACTCGTAAGCCCGGATGATGAGGCATGAGACTTAGAGTTGTTGCTTTCACCATATGTTCACTTTATCTGCAATTTACTCCCTGATACATGCATGTTCTGGAATCTCGGTCTTCATGAAAGTTGTAGACAATTCAATGAGCTTTCCGACGCAACTTGAATCACTCAAATCGGAGCTCTACACGTGAAGATATTGCCATTTTACTGAAGGCCGTCGAAGATGCTGAAGCTGCTGAAGCTGCTGAATCCCAGTGATGTCTAGGCGTGCGCCGAGACACCTCCGGTGCACGCCGTAAACATCGAAAATAGCAGATTTTTCAGCTTAAAAAAATGAGTTTTTAGATCTAATTTGTATGTACATACAGAGACTCCGTCCCCTTCCCCTTTTTCTTCCTTTTTCTTCCCTTAATTCACGTGACCTTCTCTTGAATTCTCAAAACTTCTGTCGCTCCATCCCGCAGGAGGGGCAGAAACCCGTCATTGCCTCGGCCGTGCTAACGGAGGCTCTGGGAAGTCGGAATAGGAGAGCACTCATCTTGGGGTGGGCTTACTACTTAGATGCTTTCAGCAGATTACCTTTTGATTTACCAGAAGCAGAAGAAGAGTTAGTAGCCGGTTATCAAACCGAATATTCCGGCATCAAATTTGGTTTATTTTACCATTCACTCCTACACCGAATTTCCCTTAGATTAAACTTAATCTAGCTTAGTTTCTAGTTGAAGAATCTTGGATTTTGTATGATTTTGGTTCATCTTCTTCCCCAAATGACAATGGGTGTTGATGGAGCTTGATCTCGACTCGAATTTCTACGGTATTGGTAATCAATTTCGTTTCTTCCTCTAGTTTTATGGCATTAATTTCATGTTTGATACTTGTTTTTGTAGTTAATGAGTAGCTAATTTCTATCATAGTCAAATCATGTGAAGATTGAAGAACTCACCCTCTAGTTGATTAATTGGGATTGAGTAGTGTTTAATTGTTGTTATATCGATGAATTCATGTCTTAAAACTTGCTCTTAATGCGTGAATTAGCTTGATCATCTAGTTCATGAACACACACCACTTTTATAAATGTATGTTGCGAAGGGGTGTGGGAGAAGGGGTGTGGGAAAAGGGGTTTCAAGATCGTCATTTACAATTGATTGAGTTATTTAGATCGATTGGGTAATGAGGTTTGTTGGTGTAAATCGAGCGGCTCTAGAGCGTTTATCTTGTTTCGGTCAGTTAAATCCTTAAAGGCGAACTGTTGAACCGGGCAAAGGGTACTAGGTTGTTGTATGACGTCTAGTACTATCTTATGAGTTTGCACCCATGAACGAGTCGATATAAGCATTAGGATGGTTGGTTGGTAGTCTCCATTCCCAAATAATCGATTAGAGGGGCGAAAGTATTCGATTGGATCGTGATTTGGGTATGTCTTTTTCTCTCTTTATCTTTCATTTAAATATCATTTTAGCATAAACAGAACTTGAACAAACTTGATTAACCTAAACTAAGTATGAAAACGATTTTGGTACTCGATTGATTCCTCGTGGGATACGACCTTGCACACATCTATAGTGCTACCGACCCGGTACTCTACCGATTAAGGTTGGTCGTTACTATTTTGGTCATCAGGTTGAAAAGGACCAAATTACTACTTAATGGGGGGTAATAAGGACCAAGGAAAAGTTTATAAGGTCACGATTGTTATGTTGATCCATAAATACTCTCATCCATTATTTTACACACATTGAAAAAATTTGCTGTTCCCACTCCTAATAAGGATAGAAATAGAATATAAATCCACAAACAGTTACACTTCCTGATTTTAAGCACAATAGAATCAATTTTCTCTCTCCACAAATAATTATCCATCACCCCATTTTACTCATTTATCTCTTCAACATAAATTTTCTCTACAACAAATACATATTTTAGCAGCCGATGAGGCCTAGCTCAACTGACTAGAGTTGAGGTCGTGCAACCAGCAGGTCTCGGGTTCAAATCCTCTGGAGGTATATTTTATTTTTATTTTTCCAACCTATTGATTTCGATTTCTTGGATAAAAACCTTGTAGGTAATGGAACTGAGCCGGACCATTGGAATTTTCGTTCGGGATCTGACAAAATACACGACAGGATTTCTAAAGCGTATTGTAATAAAAAAAAATAGTTATAGTTTATTCTTTTCAATTTTAATAAAAAAAATACATATTTTAGCAGGACTTTTTTTTATTTTTATTTTCCCATCCTATTGATTTCGATTTCTTGGATAAAAACCTTGTAGGTAATGCAACTGAGCCGGACGATTGGAATTTTCCTTCGGGATCTGACAAAATACACGACCGGATTTCTAATGTGTTTGAACAATAAGCATGGAAAAAATTTGCCAAACATACCTGATGAATAGATGATATGCTGAGAACGAATCCTGCCAATTAGATGATTGATTAGCCGAATTAGGAAACAAAACAATGGAAGATTCATGATTGAAGTTCGTCACTGCAATTTTTTGGCTTCGACATTCAGTTTCTTCAAAAGGGATAGACATAAGCAGACATTGAGTTTCTTCAAAAGCTGAAACATAAAAACGGGTTAAGCAAGTGCAATTTAGTAATATAATTTTAATTATGTCCTTCAGCTAATAAAAATGTTAACTAGGACTGTTAATTGAAAAAAATATGGAGAATGTTTTAATCCCTAATTTTCTATATTTTATATGTTGTGATAATTAAGATAATTTGTCATCATTGACCTAAGTTATAATTTGGATGTCTTCATGTTAATTTGGACGGCAATAATCGGTTCAACAAACTTATTTAAAGTATTCAAAAACAAAACAAACAAAAAAAAAACTTAATTAATGGTTTTGGAATATAAGACTTAAAAAAAAGTCTAGAATATAAATAATAAATCTTCCTATACTAATAAGAAGGGAAAAGTGGTAGAATTGTGCCACTTGTTTTTTTTTTTTTTTTTTGATTGGTTCCCCCTTTTTTACTGTTTATCGACCCAAAAATCTGGCTCAATCTTTTTCTTTTTTTTTTTATAACTTTTTACTGTTCATTGAGCGGCCCAGCCCAAAAAAAAGTGTTTTTTTTTTTTGAGGTGAAGGGTTTGAGTTAAATTGTTCAATTTTGGACGACTCAATTGTATTTTTAATCTACACATTAGCTTTAATTTATTCTTAATCTTATTATGTGTGTTGTGCTTAAGATGTATCCGATTCCAATTTAATTACATATTATTTTGCTTTCCATCGAGATCTTTTTTTTTTTTTTTGGTCTTATCCTAATACGATACGACCACGTGATATTTCAATATACTATAGTTTGTTTGTGTGTGTGTTCTTTTCCTTTTTTGCGTATATATATTTTACATTGTGTGTCTATGCCGGTTTTTTTTAGGGGCATCGTTTTTTGGGGTGCTATGTATTGATTATTTTTTTCCGTCTTCGTTTTTTTTACTTCTATATATTGTGTGTGTCGGTTTTTTTCTTTGGTCAATTGTTTAGTAGTGTCGAAATGTGTCGATTTTGTATCGTGGAGTGTTGATAGTGTGTTAGATTTTAATTAAAATTTTAATTAATATTCATTTGATCAACCGACAACCGTTGGATATGGCGTCGGGGTGTATCGAAGCGTGTCGTGTCGTGTTTTGGGTAGAACACATGTTGTTGCAGATAATGTCGAAGATAGCTTCATTTTTTCGGTTAAAATTGATTTAAGTAGAAATTGAAAAAAAATTATTCGGTAGTGTCGAAAAGTATCCATACGATGTCGGGAGATGTCGAAGATGTGTCGGATATTCATTTCATACGCACTTATATTATTCTTCTATGAACATGTTTTGATGCCACCCTAAAAGGTGTGAGGGGTAGGTTGGGTTAGGGTGGTGGGAAGGGTAGGGTATAGTAAGATGGGTGGTGGGCACGGTAGGGTAGGGAGTTGTAGGGTAGAGTAGGATGGGGTGGCGGGTAGGGTAAGGTAGGGTGGGATGAGATAAAATAGGGTGTAATAGGCTTAGCTAGGATTGTGAATTAATATGTAGGTTGGGAGGTAGGTTAAGGTTTGTAGGTAGGTAGAGAGGTAAGGTGTGGTAGGGTGTGCTAATGTAGGTGAGGCGAGGTATGAGATGTAATGCGGTGATGTATGGTAGGGTAGGATGGTATGATTGGATGATGTGGCGTAAGTTAAGTAAAGTTTGGTAGGTTGAATAAAGTACGTAATATAGGGTAGTGTGGTAAGATAATATGTGGTAAGATAATGTGGTGTAGGGCATGGTGAGGTAGGATTGGATAGGTGAGTGTTAAAAAATGTTGGGATAGGGGGTTGGGGTGGTGGGAAGGGTAGGGTATAGTAAGATGGGTGGTGGGCACGGTAGGGTAGGGAGTTGTAGGGTAGAGTAGGATGAGGTGGTGGGTAGGGTAAGGTAGGGTGGGATGAGATAAAACATGGTGTAATAGGCTTAGCTAGGATAGTGAATTAATATGTAGGTTGGCAGGTAGGTTAAGGTTTGTAGGCATGTAGAGAGGTAGGGTGCGGTAGGGTGTGCTAATGTAGGTGAGGCGAGGTATGAGATGTAATGCGGTGATGTATGGTAGGGTAGGATGGTATGGTTGGATGATGTGGCGTAAGTTAAGTAAAGTTTGGTAGGTTGAATAAAGTACGTAATATAGGGTAGTGTGATAAGATAATATGTGGTAAGATAATGTGGTGTAGGGCATGGTGAGATAGGATTGGATAGGTGAGTGTTAAAAAATGTTGGGATATGGTGCGGTTGGGTGATTGATAATGTGTGTAGTAGATAAGAAATAGTGTGTTGACTAGGGTAGAGTTGTGTGGTAGGTTGTGGTATCCGAAAGGAGATCGACGTAAAATGTTTTATTTTTCATTGTTGCGCTTAAAAATTGCGTTCTGAACGGTTCGTTACATGCTACATTTCTTCGTATTTAATATCGTCAAATAAGTTAAAACTTATAGCATGGGCACTCCGTGCGTTGCACGGAGTCCCGTTTTCACTAGTATATATTATAAAACTACTAGGGTTAATTCTTTGTATTTCTTTCACTTTGCCTGCAACGCCTCTGCTGTCCAGTTGGAAAACTATAAGGAATTTCTTCCATCAATGAGGATTTCTGATTTACATGATGATCTGTTGAATAATATCCTGGTGAGATTGCCACCGGAATGTCTTGGTCAATTGAAGATTGTATCAAAATCATGGAATGCTCTGATTTCAAGCCATAAATTCATCAAATCCCATCTAAGTCATTCTCGCATCGTCCAGAAACCCAACGTATTAGTCGATGGAATAACCGAGATAAAAATGGTTGAATTTCCATCACCGGAGAAGAAAACATGGATTTCAACTGCAAAGTTAAGCGACTCCACTGCCTTCGTGAATTACTAGTATTAATCTAAAGAAACCCTCGTCACCCTTCCTCTCCAATTTCTTCTTCCATCGTATCAATGAGGATTTCTGATTTATATGATGATCTGTTGAATAATATCCTGGTGAGATTGCCACCGGAATGTCTTGGTCAATTGAAGATTGTATCAAAATCATGGAATTCTCTGATTTCAAGCCATAAATTCATCAAATCCCATCTAAATCATTCTCGCATCGTCCAGAAACCCAACGTATTACGCCGTGGAATAACCAAGGTAAAAATTGTGGAATTTTCCATCACCGGAGATAACATGGATTTAGACTGCAGATCTAAGCGGCTCCACTGCCTGCCTGAATTGCTAGATGATCGGATCATAAAACGAATTGTAGGCTCTTCCAATGGTTTGCTTTGTCTACTACTCTCTCCTGAACCTTACTATGCGTTTGCTTTGTGCAATCCGTTGACAAAGTCAACATGGGATTTGCCAGGGAATCAATGGAAAAGGCTTTTCAGTACTGATCAATCATTATATGGATTTTGGTATGATGACGTTAATGACGACTACAAGGTTGTGATACTGAACCATGTTTTTGACAAGGGTATCCATGAGTATGAATGTGAAGTTTACAGTCTAAAAACCAATTCGTGGAGTAGAGTACGTTCATGTTTGGATTTTAGTTACGATGAGTTCAAAGTTCCATCACATAAAGCTCAAGAAGCAGTTTTAGTTAATTTTGCTTTGCATTGGATAATTTCGAACCGTCTAGGTATATGGTTCATTTTAGCAATAGATCTTAGAACATATAAACCCAAGATTTTTCCATTTCCTGAGGCGAGGCTGCAGGGGAAGCTTATTATTTGGACTTGACTGTGTTGAATGGTTCCCTAATTTTTAGCAACGGTCATTCCAGCAACCGTGATATAATTTATGGGTGATGAAGGATTACGGGTCAAATGATTCATGGATGAGGATAACTATACATAAGTCATCTGTCCGCTGCTCGTTAAAACCCCTAGCTCTTTTAGAGGATAATAATCACAAGAGAATACTCATCTCCTACGATAGCTATAGCGACATGCTTGAATTAGATGATTTTGATTTAGATGAATCAGATGCTGTTGGGAGCATTCGGATTCGAGCACCTTGTAGTTTTTACAAACCGAAACAACTTGAGTTTGTCGGCAGTCTTGTTCAGCCTTATCCAGATTATTTGTCTGAGAAAAAGGTGGCTGCAGGTGATTCACTGATCAAAGAGCAGATTTTGAATGCTCCGAAATTTTTCAAGAAGTTCCATATCCATGTAAACGGTGTATCCATAAATTCTCAGCTTCCAAAACATGTACGGCAAAAGTATTATGAGCTATGTCAGCATCAAGAAGTCGTTCTCAACGAACGATTGGTACCAGAGCATACCTCAAGTTAGCCGCTAGGATGATAATTGAAGTCATTAACATTGTAGATTCCATAAGAAGTTGCAAATTCAACACCACCTCCAGAGATGAAATTGAGAAATGGGGAAATCACTAAGATCCTTTGAGTCATTAGTATGAATGTTGGATTTTTACGTTATCGTATACGTTGCCTCTTAAGACTTGCCTTTGATTCTGAAGAAGCCATTGAAGCAAAGAAGTATTGGGAGGTTAAATCAAAAAAGGCTCAAATTGAAGACGAGATTAAAGATCTTGAAAAAAGGCTCGAGAAGTATGGTGCTGAGGTCGACGCACTGAAACCCAAGGCAGAGAGCTACGAGCTAATGTTCCAAGTACAGATTCGAAAGCTGTAATTTCCGTTCAAATTAAATTTATGGTTCATGGTTTTTTGTATGATTAATAATATGTTGCTGGTTATTATTGTAGGGTTAATTTGATTTTTAGTCCTCTAACTTTACCTGTTTTTGTAAATAGTCCTCTTTTTGCTCCGGTAGCATTTTCAGTCCTATAACTTTCTTTTTTACGGATTTTTAGTCCTTTTGCCAATTCATCACCGGAGCTCCAAGAAGTGTATAAAAAGGACTAAAAATCCGAAAATAGAAAGTTATAGGACTAAAAATCCAGAAAATAGAAAGATATAGGACTAAACCAATTGGTGTTAATAAAGGCGCTACTATATTTCCTTATATCACTTTTAACAAATAACATTATCATACATATAAGTGTATCATACATGAATTCGAATAAATAAATTACACTATCATACATGAATTATCCATGAATACCAATAAAAAAGATTCCAATAAAAAAAATTCGAAATTTAACTTACAAGAGGTGCCTCGTCTACATCCATTGTGATGATATAGGTTGAGACAATTCCACGCTTGAATCACTTCCCCGTTCAATTTAGCTCCTTCACCGTCGAATTTTTCGGCATAATTTAGCTGCTCAACTGCTCAGTTGTTCCTCCACACGCTTGAATCCGATTCACGCTCCTCTTGCTCAGCTGCGGTTTCTTTTCTCAGCAATGTTTTCTTTTTCTTCAGCAAGGGTGAAGTGAATGGTGTGGTGAGAATGAGCTAAATGAGAGGGTGAAAGAGGTGAAACGTTTCAGATAAGAATTTCAAATTGCACAAGCCCGTTCAAAAATTTGCAAGAGGAATTTTACGGATTGCACAAGGCGTCATCAAACCCATGACAAATTCAACGAGCTGGCTCATGCCATTTGAAATCCATTATGTGCGTGCAAATTTGGGAGAGCTCGTTCCGTTTTGAACGGACTTCGTGCTGGCCCTTTACAATTTGAAAGAGGCTTCAATTTTTTGGGCAGGTTCTGAAATTCAACGAGTCTTAGGGTGGAACCCATGACATTTTGAATGGGCCTAGGTGAGCCCGTGACAATTCCAACGGGGAACTCAAAAAAATGTCAAGTCTGATCTGACCTGTCATGAAATAGGGGATGTACAGTGACATGATCTTATAATTTCTCATTTTAAGCTAATTAAAATTTTCCACTTGGCCTTTAAACTTTTTGGTTGCTTCTTCTTTGGACTTACTACTGCCTCTCTGGCTTCTTCTACAAAACTATTATTTCATTACCCAAACGAAGGTGGATGAGGCTGAACAAAACTGCCGACAAACTGGAGTTGTTTTATGCTTTGATAACCACATGATGTTGGAAACACCGACTAACTAAATCATACAACAAATCATCCCTGTAAAATGAGCTCTAACATATGATTATGATTATCTACCAAAAGAGCCACAGGTGATAATCTGTGCAAGTCATATGGTGGTGAGTTATGTATAGTTATCATCATTCATGAATCCTTTAAGTCGTAATCTTTCATCACCCATAATTCGAAAATGGTTGATAAAAACCAGCACAATAAAGGCCATTGTTTAAAAGAAGGCGACCATTAAATACATTCAAACTTTTTTTTTGAGGGGAAATACACTCAAACTTAAGGGATATATTTCCTTTAGAACCTCGGGTATTGGCGTGTTTATGTGTTCTAAGATCAAATGCTATAATGTAATCCTTCCATATGCTCCTACGATTCATCACTAGAAGCCGGATGCTTGTTCATCATTATCCAATGTAATGAACACTTATCTAAGACCTCATCCCCAACCGGATGATAATGAAAATCTAAGTCCCTAAGTCGTGAAAAGAGGCATTCCTCTTGACAGTTTGGTTTGCCCCATTTGCAAGGTGGTGAGAAGTATTTGGGTTACCCCATTTGCAAGGTGGTGAATGAAGACATCTCACATCTACTCTTTCACTATCTTTTTACTTCTTCTATTTGGCGTAAGATTGTTGATTTTGCTTTTTGTATGTGGCGTAAGATTGTTGATTTTGCTTTTTGTATGTGGCGTAAGATTGTTAATTCTCTCTCTATTCCAAGAGTGTTACTTATCGATTGGATTCATTCATTCAATCATCTCCATTGAGAAAGTCAAAGAATGGGATGCAGTTAAAAATGTTGCTATTTGGTCTAATCTGGATGGTTAGGAATCAAGTTGTTTTTTACACAAAAGATCTCAATATTGTAGACAATTTGTTCGAAGAAATTCAAAGTAGAAGCTCCGCTTGGATTACCGCTGGAAGTATTGATTTGAAAACTTGGAGGACTAGTCCGCTCTCTTTTGCCATAGTTTACTCTTTGTGTAGGCTGTAGTTGATTGGGATTAATTTTCAAGTTTTTGTTTCACTTTTGTTTTGGCTTGGTCGGTTTGTTTTTTAAGATCATGTGAGTGTTCGTAATTTGGTAATTACTTTTAGACTTCTAGTGCCTTGCTAGATCCTTTAGTAATAATATCATTTTGCTTTTCATAAAAAGAAAAACGGATGAATTTTGTACTCGAATGCGACATGTTCCATGATTTCAATATGATTTTGAATCGACCAAGGATTTTTGGTGGTAATCTCACCAAGACTAGAACAAATAGATCCTCGGTTAAATATGAAATTGGCATTCACCATATACCTTTTGGTGGTAATCTCACCAAGACTAGAACAAATAGATCCTCGGGTAAATATGAAAATGGCATTGACCGTATACCTTTGTGTTGGGAAAGTGTTTCGTGTGGGGAGTGATTTACGAAATAGATTCGTAACTAACAAAAATAATTACGGGAAAATAAAACTAGAGATAAAAACAAGAAAATAAAATTCGTTTTATTATCTAGATCTGACAGAATAACTATTACCGTGCAGATCTGACTCGAACAATGAAAAAGAAAGTGTGATGCATAATATAAAAGACTATAGGTCAAACCGAGACGAGTAGTTATTCTTTCCTTAAGACAAATTGCTCCGGTATGGTGCCCACGGTAGTGAAAACTGTCTTCCAAGATACAACATCTTCACGTCTCGGATTTTGAGGCACTTTAAATATCCGAACTCATGATCTGGAAAACTTACAGAGTGCTCCGACTTCTCATCGATTCAAGAACTAGATCTATATGATATACTCTTTGTAGTGGAAGACACAAGTGAAAATTTATGATTTAACTTTCATCCATGGGGTTTTTTATATAGTGGAGAGGATAAGCCAATACTCAATTCTTATTGGCCGGATGACATAAGTCGGTTGACTTTTCCTTCAAGAAAAGCCATTCTGGCGTCAAGACTTACTTGGCCGACTTCATCTTTGCTTCCGATTGGTTGGATGACGTGTCCTCTGAATTCTAATTGGTCGGATGACTCAATGAATTATGATTGGTCGGATGACACAATCACATGCCAAAAATTAAATTTATCCAAAAAATTCTTCCGATCTGAGCACGAGCCGGTCGGACGGCGGCAGCACGCGCTGCACAAAAGTGGTTTTCCCCTTGGGGCACATCCTCTCACAAACTCTTATGTATGGAGCTCAAGTCTCTCGAGTTTCCAATGTGGGAGAGTTTGAGTTGACCACACCTTCAACTCTTCTCCCACATATTTTTTACACAAACTTTATGCATTAATTTCTCATTCACCCGATATCTGAATTGAGTGATTCCAAAGCCAAATATCATGTACTCCGTGAGTAGTATTTCTAGATGTAATAAGATCCCGGTTAATCTCACCGGAGCATATCCAAAATTTGCGCTCAAGCTAACCGTTTCAACACATGTTCCAAGCACCCATTTCATGGGTTTGGATTATATCTCCAACACTTCGTAATTTAAGAGTAAATATCTTGCTTTTCTAGTAGGCTAAATTGCAAATTTAGTCCTGTAACTAGACACATTTTGCAATTTTGGTCATGGTTTTTTTTCCGGTCACAATTTTGGTCCTTTAAGTGGTTTTTTTTTTTTTTTGCAAAATTATCTTGAATGCCGGAAAATGTTGTTTGGACAACTTTTCCGGACAAAAAAAAGGCATGTCATCCGAATTTGACATGTCATTAGACACATCAACATCAACATTTTCTTTGCAAAGAATAAAATGTTGCTCCTAAAGGAATTCGCAACTACAACCTAAGACTAAAAGTCATATGTTATTTAAGACACAACATATTACTTAAAGACACGTTCAGTATAAAAATAGTATAGAGAATCTAATGATACAGACAGTGTTTTCTTATAAAGTATAGATAGTATTTTTTACACGTGGTGATATATTTATTGAGTGTTTTTTTAAGTGATATGGGAGGTTCTTAATTTTTTATTATTATAATATATATTGTATAATGCGTGTGACTTAATATATGCTTATTTTTTTCTCAAATTTGTTGATTAAGGTGGTTATGACAAAGAAGAAAAGGCAGCTAGATCATACGGTTTTGTAGCATTGAAGTATTGTGGTACTAGTACTACTACTAATTTCCCGGTTAGTTTCTTTTTCTATCTTTAATTTCTGAATAATATTACTGTTACAACCACTATAACACAATGCATTTCGTAATTTAATGAACCATTCTGACACACCGAATCATCCAATGTTATGTGACAATAGTACTAATATACCTTCCATGATATGTAATATTATTCAATGTTTCACTGTTACATCATGTTACAGTTAATTGTTGTTTCAGACTAGTCGTAACAGTATCCTTAGATATAATCAGAGTAATTAATGTTTCCTTTTGTGTCATTTTGTCAAGGACTTGCTTTTGTTTAATGAGAATAATTAAAATTAATACATTCGATTTAGCATTTCATTTGTTAATTCAATTAATTATTCAGTTTAGTGACTATAAAAAAGAGTTGGAAGAAATGAAGAACATGACATGACAAGAATATGTTGCATCTTTACGAAGATACATAAAAAAAGAACAATAAAAAATTAATAACCTCCCTTACTACTTAAAATAAACATTCAATAAATGTATCACCACGTGTAATAAATACTATCTATACTTTATAAAAAAAATAAAAATGTCTATATGATTAGATTCCCTATAATATTTTTAAGGGAAATTAGGAATAATGACACAATTTAGAATATTTTTAAGTAACAGGACAACTACATATTTTTTATAGGGAGAATGACAACTGCATAATTTTTATAGCGAGAAGGACAAACAAAGAATCCCTTAAAATCGGTGAATCTCCCAGTGAATCCCGAAATCGGTGAATTTCGACGGTGAATTTTGATGATGAATCCCGAAATCGGTGAATTTCGATAATGAATTTTGAAAATTAGTGAATTTAGACAAAGAATTTTGGCGTTGAATTTAAGCAAGGAATTTCAAAACAAGTGAATTTCGACCAGATGAATAAATAGTTTTGTCCTTTATGCAAAAGTTTCAAAAGATCGTCCTTCTACTCAATTGATGAAATATTTATGTCCTTCTCCCTCATTCCCCTATATTTTTATACTATACATGTCTTTAAGTAATTGGGCATTGGTTCAAAAGGACACATATTGGAGTTAAATAGGTAAATAGGACACTAAGAAAACTTATTTGGTTATAAGGACACAAAATTAATACATAGACCAATCTACCATCAATTAATATAATAATAAAAAAAATACGGCGCTGAATGAAAGAAGCAATTTTGTTTTGTTTTGTTTTTTATTCAGGATGCTAACGTGTTTTTTTTTTCTTTTCCTTCCTGATACTAAAAAATGATGTTGTTTTTTTTATTTTATGTTTTATTTTTTATTCTGGACGTTGAAACGGTTTTTTTTTTTCCGGTGAACATTGTATTGACCACCGCGATGAATTAACCACCCCGATGCAACGCAATGAAGAGACACCACGATCAAGTGACACCGCATTGCAGAGACACCGCGATACAGAGACATCATGATATTTTGACATTTGACGATACAAAGACACCGCGATGCAGAGACACCGCATTGACCACCGCGATGCAACCACCACCGTAGTTCAGTGACCACCCCGATGCAACGACCACCGTGATACAGTGACCACCCCCGATTCATTGACCACCTCGATGTAAAGACACCGCGATGCATTGACCATCGTGATGAAATGACACCGTATTGCAGAGACACCGCGATGAAGTGACACTGAGATGAAGAGACACCTCGATGAAGTGACACCGCGATGCACTGACAACCATGATGCAATGACCACCCCCGATACAAAGACACCGCGATGCAGTGACCACCTCCAATGCAGAGACACCGCGATGCAATGACCACACCAGATGCAGAGACACCGCGATGCGGAGTCACCATGATGCAGAGACACCATGATGCACTGACCACCCCCGATACGTAGACGCCTATAGAGATGGGCGATGCAGACACCTCGATGCAGAGACACCTCCAATGCAGTGACCATCACGATGCATTGACCACCGCAATGCATTGACACCCATGATGCAGAGACACCGCGATGCAAAGACGCCTCGATGAAGTGACACCGCGATGCATTGACCACCGCGATCACGCATGGCCACCCCGATCGCATGACCACCTCCGATCGCGAGAGACAACCCGATCGATGACCACCTCCGATCACGAGACACCCGATCGCAGTGACCACCTCCGATGTAGAGACACCGCAATGCGTGACCACCTCCGATGCAGAGACACCACGATGCATTGACCACCTAGATGCATTGACCAACGCGATGAAGTGACACCGCGATGCATTGACCACCGCTATGTAGAGACACCGCGATGCTCTGACCACCGTGATGTAGAGACACTGTGATGCATTGACCACCCCAATGCATTGACCACCGTGATGCGTTGACCACAACGATGCATTGACCACCGCGATGCATTTCCCAACCCGATGCATTGACCACCCCCGATGCAGTCACCACCTGATTAATTAACCATTGCGATGCAGTGACCACCGCGATACCGTCACCACCCTGATTAATTAACCATATATGCAGTGACATTGATAATCATTTATGCAGTGACATCGGCAATCATATATGTGTGACATCAACAATTTATGCAGTGACATCGGCAATCACATATGCAGTGACATCGGCAATCACAAATGTAGTGACATCAATATTTTATGCATTGACATCGGCAATCAGATATGCAGTGACCACCCCCGATGCAGTGACATTTGATGATGCGACACCGAGATGAAGCGACACCACGATGTCATTTGATATTTTTCTGACTTAATTTCAGAAAATCGATTTTTTCTTTATAAATTCGACTTCAAACGACTTTATTTTTTTGATATAAAACTCCGATCAACATAATTATTTCACCCTCATTCATATTTTTTTGTCCTCTTTATTTTAATATCTCATTTGATATTTTTTCGAATCAATTTCAGAAAATCGATTTTTTTTCTTTATAAATTCGACTTCAAACGGCTATATCTTTTGATATAAAACTCCGATCAACATAATTCTTTCACTATAATTCATATTTTTTCGTCCTCTTTATTATGATATCTCATTTTATAAAATGACACCTTATGCAGTGACACACAATAACACCAACATTTTATGAAGTGACATCAACACCCAAATTGCAAAAACAAAAGCTTTGTAAATTGTATATGCAGTGACATATGCAGTGACATCGATGTCACTGCATCAATTCTCTAACTGTAAATGCAGTGAGATTGTTAAGTCCGAAACATCTGGACTTTTCCCTCTGGTCACTTTAAATAGGGTACTTTGAAGTCCAACTTAATTTCTCAAAATCGAAATTTTTTCATAAAAATTGACGTGATGCAGTGAAACTCATTCGTACAAGCCTAGCCTTATGACCCATTTCCATCAAATATATGCTGCAAAAACACCAAGCCCAACCTCAAATCATCACAGAAAAGACAACAGCATTCAACCAGCAACTACCCCAAAAAAAAAAAACCAAAAAAAAAACAAACAGTTTTTTGGTTAAAATAAGAACAACAGCTTTCCAAGATGCAGAGCAACATTTCATGTCCAAAAAAAATAGCCTTTGATCCATTGCAGTTCTGCAAAAAAAACTAGCCAAATAAGGCTCTAACACCCAAGAGAAAACATGCTCTCAGAATTTGCAGCCTTTGTGAGACCACTCCCATAATGAGTGCATGAAAAACGGCATCAAACTTATTCAAAAAAAAAAAAAAAACAACATCATATGTGCTTAGGATCATGAAGGAATGACAACAAAAAAAAGGGGCCACTAAGGAATGATTGAAGTTTATGTGCATTGTTGTCTTTTTAGTTGTCTTTGAAAACATTTCAAAATGGCATTTTTTAACCCTGCATCTGTGTATCAGTGGGGATTGTTTCTGAACAAAGCTTTGGAACACAGAAAAATAAATGTATTATCACTTATCAATGGTAAAATTGATCACAATACAGACACAGCTGTAAATAAATGTCAAATAGATTCGTCAATACCAACCTTAAATTTAAGGAAGTAACATCATCATCAAATACCTAAAGTTTAGCCATTGCAGAAAAAACATTGAAAAAAAAGATAAGTAACAATGAGTACTCATTGGTAATGATTTGGAGCATCTAAATATCAAAACAAACACATTTCTCGCCACAACAGAGTATGGATTCGCCCTTAAATACCAAACAAAATTCAAGATTGATCTTCATAGCAAAATATAGTTGAACAAAGATGTAGTTACTAACAAATACATCAAAATACATCCATATCCAACAAATGAAAATTATCCCAATAAAACTGCGACAACCAAACTCAAAATCCATCACCATCTTGAACAAAAATTTAAGGGCATATAATATGACCCTATTCATATATACCAAAGAACTCGCATACAAATAAAAAAAAATTGAATTAGGAAAAGATTGATAATGCCATGCTTACAAGCCTTCAACCTCATCGAATAACAGAGTGTATTTCATCGAATCGACGCATCGAACCCAAGCTATATCAGATTTCTTTCGATTTTTCTTTCCCATGGATCAAAAGCAAGATAAATGGGAGAAGAAAAGAGCAAAGCAAAGAGGAACTCAGTAACAATGGATTGCCGGCCGGAAAGTTGCTAGAACCATGGCTGCCGGCGGGAGAAACATCTCTCGATCAAGAATCCACGGCAAGATATCTCCATTAATTCATCGGATTTTGAGAAATGATTTTAGCGTTTGTAAAACAGAGGTATTTTAGGAAAGAAAAGAATAATATGTCCTTATAAACAAATAAGATTTATAAGTGTCCTAAATGCCTATTAAGTACTCAAACTGGTCCTTATAAACAAATATCCATTAAGTAATATGTTGTGTATGCCAGAATTTTCCGCGTTCAGGACCATTTTTGTAAAAAAAAAAAACACTTAAAGGACTAAAATTGTGATTGAAGAAAAAAAAAACCAAGACAAGAATTGCAATGTGGGTTCGGAAGGAAAAAATAGAAAAAATATTTTGAACAGTACTTTCTGGAGTAGGAACGGTGATTGTGGAAATTTGTTATGATCTTCAATAATGTATATTCTACGTACGTTTATATCCATTTTTCTTCAATATATATATATATATATATATATATATATATATATATATATATATATATATACACACACACACTCTCTCCTCCGCTCCTATTTAACTATGGGTATTTGTTTAAAAGGACTGATTTAGAGACTTAATTAGGCACTTAGGACACCTGAAAAAAGATAATTGTTTATAAGGACACATTTCATTTATTTTCCCATTCTACCCTCCTACTTTCTCGATTCTACACAGGCGCATCGGTCCATAAAACATTAACATTCTATGTCCGTTTTGCTCTCGGTGCTCTTCCCTCCCTCCGAATCGTGGAAATTCGGCTCCGACTTGTTTCCGACACGGTGGAGGAGCGATGTGTTATTTGGATTCCAAGTTTCAGACCCGCCGTTCTTTGCCGAAGGGACGAGGTAAGAATCACCATCCCTAGCTTGAATCGATCTTCAAGGAAAGTCAAGGAGGCGGCGGAGACATTGCCGGTGGTTCCGCCGGCGTCGATCTTGAGAATGCACGTCTTCCTACCATCACATTGGTAAAGCCACTCTTTGCTCGACTTGTTGAAGATCTCAAGCGTCATTTCACTAAACGCCATTGAAATAAATTCACAAAATATCCAATGAATTGCAAACACGATTTCTTTGATAAAAATTAAAATAGAAACAGAGTTATTAGAATCTAGCTAGTGCAAGGCTAGATTGTTGATAATAAAGTGAAAGAGTGTGAGAGAGAAAGAAGGGGAAGAGAATTGCAGGATGCAAAATCGATGAAAAAAATGAGTCACCTAAAAATAATGAAATGCATTTATTTCGCCAGTAGATTGCTACTCATTTGGTTTAATATACCCCAACAACTTTTATCCTTGATGAAAGATGTAATTATCCTTGCAATTCAACAAAGAACACCATATAATTTTTTTTTTGGCATTTTGTTTGTTTTGTTTGTTTTAAGCATGAGGCTTAATTTAATAAGCTATATATTGCGCAAATTCAATTCTTGCTATTTGCCGGGTTTATCCACATTATTATAGGTTTTTTATATTCTTACATTGCTACATGGTGTTGTTTATGTATAGTTTGTTGTATTATGAATATTCATTAACAAACTACAACTATTGTGTCTAAATTATATAAGAAGTTGCATAAAAGAAATTGGCCTAAAAGACAATCTAAAAGTTACAACTCGCTTTCTGAGCCTTTACAGTCTGACATCTTTTCTGAAACTAAGTCGAAAAAATATCAAATATCATCGCGGTGTCGTTGCATCACGGTGGTCACTACATCACGATGGTCAATGCATCACGGCGTCTCTGCATCGGGGGCGGCCACTACATCGCGGTGGTCAATGGATCGGGGGTGGTTAATGCATCGCGATGTCACTGCATCGGTGGTGGTCACTGCATCGCATTGTCACTTCATCCTGGTGTCTCTGCATCGCGGGTGGTCACTGCATCGCGGTGTCTCTGCATCGGAGGTGGCCACTACATCGCGGTGGTCAATGGATCGGGGGTGGTCAATGCATCACGGTGGTCAATGGATCACGATGGTCACTGCATCAGGATGGTCACTATATTGCGGTTGTCAGTGCATCGAGGTGTCTCTACATCACGGTTGTCACTTCATCCGGTGTCTCAGATCGGGGTGGTCATCAGCATCGGGGTGGCCACCGCTTCGGGTGGCCATCAGATCGCTACCGGGTCAATGGATCGAGGGTGGTTAATGCATCGCGATGGTCACTGCATCGGAGGTGGTCACTGCATAGTAGTGTCACTTCATCCCGGTGTCTCTGCATTGGGGGTGGTCACTACATCGCGGTGTCTTTGCATCGGGGTGGTCACTGCATCGCGGTGTCTCTGCATCGGGGGTAGTCACTGCATCGCGGTGTCTTTACATCGGGGGTGGAAACTGCATTGCGGTGGTCAATGGATCGGGGGTGGTCAATGCATCGTGGTGGTCAATGCATCGAAGGTGGTCACTGCGTCAAAGGTGGTCACTACATCGAGGTGGTCAATGCATCACGGTGGTGAATACATCGTAGTGTCTCTGCATCGCGGTGTCTCTACATCGGGGGTGGTCACTGCATCGTGATGGTCAATGTATCGAGGGTGGTCAATGCATCGCGGTGGTCAATGCATCCTAGTGGTCAATGCATCGCGATGGTTACTGCATCGAAGGTGGTCACTGCATCGGGATGGTTACTGCATCATGGTGGTCAATGCATCACGGTAGTCAATGAATTGTGGTGGTCAATGCATTGGGGTGGTCACTGCACCAGGCTGGTCACAGCATCGCGGTGTCAATGCATCGAGGGTGGTCAATGCATCGCGGTGTCACTGCATTGGGGTGGTCAATGCATTGGGGTTGTCACTGCATATATGATTGCCGATGTCATTTGCATAAAATGTTGATATCATGGGTCTCTTTTGCTTAAAATGATGCTCGAGTATTTTTTATTTTAGTATTGATATCAACTCTGAGGTTCCGGTTTGGATTCAATTGCCCAATCTTCATCGCAGTGTCTCTGCATCGCGGTGTCTCTGCATCGGGGGTGGTCACTGCATCGCGGTGGTCAATAGATTGAGGGTGGTCAATGCATCGCGATGGTCACTGCATTTGAGGTGTCTCTGAATCGCGGCGTCTCTGTATCGGGGGTGGTCACTGCATCGTGGTGTCTCTGTATCGGGGGTGGTCACTGCATCGTGGTGTCTCTGCATCGGGGGTGGTCACTGCATCGCGGTGGTCAATGGATCTGGTGTGGTCAATGTATCGTGGTGTCACTGCATCGCAGAGGTCAATGCATCAGGGTAGTCAATGGACCTGGGGTGGTCAATGCATCGCGATGTCACTTCATCGAGGTGTCTCTACATCGCGGTGTCTCTGCATCGGGGGTGGTCACTACATTGCGGTGTCTCTGCATCGAGGGTGGTCACTACATCGCGGTGTCACTTCATCGAGGTGTCTCTGTATCGCGGCGTCTCTGCATCGCCGTGTCTCTGCATCGCCGTGTCACTTCATCGCCGTGTCTCTTCATCTCGGTGTCACTTCATCGCGGTGTCTCTGCAATACGGTATCATTTCATCGCGGTTGTCAATGCATCGCGGTGTCTCTGCATCGCTGTGGTCAATGCGGTGTCTCTGCATCGCGGTGTCACTTCATCACGATGACTTTGCATCGCGGTGGTTAATGCGGTGTCTCTGCATCGCGACGTCTTTGCCTCGTAAAATGTCATACGATCCCGATGTCTCTGCAATGCGGTGTCACTTGATAGCGGTGTCTTTGCGTCGCGGTGTCTCTGCATCGGGTGGTCAATGCATTGGTCACTAGTAAAAGAAAAACTAAAAAAAAAAAAAAAAAAAACACTTTACAGCGCCCAGTAAAAAAAAAAAAAAAAAAAAATCAACAACAACAATATTCAAGTTACATCTCCAGGAAAAATAAAATATAAAAAAAGAAATAAACACAACAAATAGCTTGTGTTTCATAAAATAAATAATAAATTTAAAATAAAAAAAAAAAACAAACAAAACAAAAGCACACACGTTCAGGTACGCGCCTCTTTCCCTTTTTCTTTTATTATTTTTTTATTTTTTTTTCTTCATTAAGATATTTCATTTATCTAATTTATGTCCTTATAACCAAATAAGATTCCTTAGTGTCCTATTTGCCTAATTAAGTCTATTTTATGTCCTTTTGAACCCTTGCCCCATTTAACTAACACAGTTGCAAAAACATATATTAAGGATAGTAATTAATATTTTGACTTAACATCAATATGACAATAACATCATTTGAATATAATTAATGTAATATTATTTCAATCTCCCACCCTTAATAAATAAGGATAGATCTTTTTTTTTTTAACACGAAACCTTTTTATTAAGAGTTAAAAGAAGGTTCGTACATTCCGTATCCTGGCCCTCCCCTTATACCAAAAGACGTTGACGAAACATGGCCCTGCTTGCTCCTTAAAACCTATGGATGTCAAACCCAGGTGTGGGAAAATCCATGTCATAGGAAAAAGTCTGAAGACCCCATGTTTCCAAAAGTTAAAAACTCCCCATAAAAATTAAGATTACAATAGGATGTGGAATAAAAACTAAAACCGCAGCTTGAGAGTCCTTGGAGTCGTAAATGGTTGAAACGGCCTTGAGCAGTTTGCGGTTGCCCGACTTGAGACACGGTCACATGCAAGAAGAAGTAGTAAGTATAACCACCGAGAGTACATATATAAAGAGAAGTTATAAAGGCGCGTGACACAGTATTGCACCCTTCAAAATGTTGAAATTGAAGGGTGCGTCCCAGAGATCCTCGCCAAGATTTAAACCACATTCCAAGAAGCATAGGAGATCTTTGGGTTGCATGCCAAGGCCCTATCACAGAGTATGATGCGACAACTTTGTGCTAGAAAACCTTGTCCCGATAAAGAGAATGATGAGAGTGTAAAAGAAAGCGGATATATATGATTAGAAACAACTGGTTTGCACCCATCAAAGATTGATGGGTGCTTCCACCGATTATCTTGAAGTTGCGAGTGCATCGTATGAATGGGATTTCCAGTTGATCACCATGTAGGATGAGACGAAGAGCTGCAGGGGGGGCATCGTTTGTGGTGTAGGAGACCATGATTCTGCTGGGAGAGGCACGAGTGGCAAGGAAATCGGCGACTTTATTGGCTTCTCGGAAAATGTGAGTGATTTTCGTGCGGTCGAGCAATGAGACTTTTAATGGATCGAATATCATCGTCGATCAGCCAAGGTGTGTCATACGTCCCTGAAATAATGTTCACAAGGACCAACGAATCGATTCGACTAGGGCGGGATGAAGGTTATGATCGGTAGCAGAAAGTGAGACCATGAGAAGAGCTTTCGTTTCGCGAATCATGCAGTACTTCGTCATAAGGTTCATCGGCTCCGTAAATAAGATGACCATGCATGTTTCGGATAATAATACCACCGCCCGGGGACCGGGGTTACCTAACGAAGAGCCATCCGTGTTCAGCTTAATAAAGGTAGGTGGGGGTTTGAGCCACTTAACCAGGGTATAGTGATCAACCATCCGAGGGGAAAAGGAGCTAATATAACGATTTTGGAGCAGACAGTCATCATCGTCGTCAGCCCGAGTAAGCCTCCGGCTTGAAAGAGCATAGGATAGGTTGCGCGTGATATTGAAAATAGCATGGTGAACATTAGGCGGAGAGTTGTCAAAGAGAACCATATTTCTGCATTTCCAAATTTCCCAAAGAACCAAAGAGGGGACCAATTGGCAAGCAACTTTAATTGCGCCATGACGTTCAGGGTTCCACCATGCTCGGATGTAAGACAAGAAGTTGGCCGCTAAAGGATGATACCGGAGCTGCGTCTGAAAGTGATTCCATATATCCTGAGTGAAGCCACAACTGTAAAACGAGTGGTCTTTGGTATCTTCAGCAGGGCAGAAGGGGCATTTGAAGGGGCCATGATGTCCAAACATACGCAACATTTTTGGATAGATATAGAAACATAAAAAAAATAATGCTTTGGAAATGTATAACTGCCTGAATTTTAACATGTATAAGCACGATAATATTGATTTCTGGAGATTTTTGTTTCGAGAGGTTGTGCAAGGACTTTGGTACTGGCGCAATTATGAGTTCCACCCAGATGATCGTTCACGTCCCCCAAAGACGATTTTCATTTCGGAAGCTGTCCGACGAGTAAGGGAGCTTAGGGTAGTTTGGAGTTGATTTGAGAGACTATCATGCACTAAATCAATTTTTGTATAGTTTGAACATCCCGTTGTACAGTTTTTTTTAGTGTTTATTAATAAAATATCTAGTTTCGACAAAAAAAAATGATATCTTAATTGTTTAGTTGATATGTTGTGATAATTAAGATAATTATCATTCCGTCATCATTGACTTAATATGTTTATAATTTGGATATTCATGTCTTCTAAGCAAAAAAAAAAAAAAGGATATTCATGTTAATTTCAACGGCAATAATCGGTTCCGTATTGGATTAATAAATGAAATCCACAATTAATCATCTTCCTTGTATATATATATTAACGCCGACTCGAAGTCTTGAATACACATATGTTGTAAAATTCTAGGGTTCATTGTATTTCTTTCTCTTTACCTGCAACGACTTTCCTGTCCAATTGAAAGACTAAGGAATTTTAATCAATGAGGATTTGTGATTTGCCTGATGATCTATTGATTTATATCCTGGTGAGATTGCCACTTGAATGTCTTGGTCAATTGAAGAGAGTGTCAAAATCATGGAATGCTCTGATTTCAAATCAGAAATTCATCAAATCCCATCTAAATCAATCTCAGGTCGGCCAAACACCTAACGTTTTAGTCCCTGAAAGAGAGCAGATACAAATAGTTGAATTTTCCATCACCGGAGAAGAAAATATGGACGTATACGACGATTTCAACTGCAAATTTAAGCGGCTCCACTACCTTCCTGAATTACTAGATGATCGGTTCATAATACAAATCGTAGGCTCTTCCAATGGTTTGCTTTGTCTACTACTCTCGCCTGAACATGATACAATTTGCTCATTAGATGAACATGACTCATGTTGTTTCTTTGATCATTATAACTTTGCCTTGTGCAATCCGTTGACTAAGTCAACTTGGGATTTGCCAGGGAATCAGTGGAAAAGGCTCTTCAGTGATGAATCATTATATGGATTTTGGTATGATGACGTTAACGACGACTACAAGGTTGTGATACTGAACCATGTTCTTGACAAGGGGGGTATCCATGAGTATCAATGTGAAGTTTACGGTCTAAGGTCCAATTCATGGAGTACGATACGGTCTCTGGATTTTACTTATGAGTACAAAGTTTCAAAATTTGAAGCTGATGGGGTCTTGGTTAATTGTGCTTTGCATTGGATAATTAGGGACGATAAATGGATACCGAATTTCATTCTAGCACTTGATCTTAGAACATATAAACACAAGATTTTGCCATTGCCTGAGGTCCCATATATTCATCATTTGAAATTGACTGTGTTGAATGGTTCCCTAGTTTTAAGCGATGGTCACTCTTGTAATCTATATAATTTATGGGTGATGAAGGATTACGGCTTAAATGATTCATGGAAGAGGATAACTATTAATAACTCATATGCCGGGTGCTCATTAACACCCTTGGCTCTTTTAGAGGATAATCGTAAGAGAATACTCATCTCCTACGATAGCTACAAAGAGTTTCTTGAATTGACTGATTTAGTTAGTCATCAAGATCGGAGAATTCCAGCACATGATTGTAATTTTTACAAGGTGAAGCAGCTTCAGTTTGTCGGCAGTCTTGTTCAGCCTTATCCACCCTCCATTGGGTATGAGAAAATAGTTTCTGTTAGAATATAAAATATAGTGTATATATCTTGTATCTATTGTCCAGAATATTGTGTCATTACTGTAGAATATTTGTAATTACTATAGAATATTTCCTTTCCATATTTGTACACACTCAATTGTATATTACAGAGATGAGATCAATGAGAAAGGATACGGGAAAATTAATCCCTTTCATGGTATCGGAGCCATTCTTCTAAAATCTCTCTTTCCAATCCTTCTTCTCCTCCATCAGCGGTCTTCTTCTCCCTTCAAACCTCATGGCTGATCAAACCAAGTTCCACCCCGCGCCTCACCATCAACAATATCAAAAGTTTCGCCCAATCACCCTAGAGATGGAACGTGTTCAATACTCCTCGCCGGTCGAACTCTTCAAAATTCACTGCAGGGTTTACGATGTAATTGATCATATAATCCCCAAGGCAGCAGACAAAAATAAAGATAAGGCAGCCACTGATGATGGGCTTTGGTCACGCCTTGATGCAGTGGTGCTTCAATGGATCTACGGCACCATCTCAAACGACCTCCTTCAGACCATCATCACTCCCAATTCTACTGCACAACAGGCCTGGGATCGATTGGCAAACATTTTTCAGGACAATAAAAATCAACGAATTCTCTATCTCGAGAATCAATTCAACTCGGTTCACCTTGATGATTTTCCCAATGTCTCAGCATATTGCCAAGAACTGAAAATGCTCTCCGATCAACTCTCAAATGTGGGTGCTCCGGTCACCAATCAAAGGCTCGTGCTGCAGCTCATTGCAGGTTTGAATGAGAATTACGATGGCGTAGCCACCATTCTCCAACAAGCCAATCCATTACCCGAGTTCTATGAAGCCCGCTCCAAATTGATCCTTGAAGAAACCAGAAAACTCAAACGAACTGCTCCATCTACCGGCTCCGGCGATGCAGCTCTAGTCTCTTACGATGGGAACTCTGAACGCTCAAAACATCAGCAGCCCGAAAATGGTGGAGGTCGCGGCTATGGTGGAAATCGCGGCAATGGCCGCGGCAATAATCGGGGACAAAATCGCGGCCGGAATTCTGGACGAGGACGTGGAAATCGCGGGGGTGGCTCTACTGGTGGAGGTGATTCCGGTCAGTCAGGTGGGCAGCGTCCCGGCCATGGAAACAACTTCAATCAGCCGAGACCATGGACAAAATCCCTACCCCCGTGGTATTCTTTTGCACCGTGGAATTATTGGGGACAACCGGGCTGGACTCCACCTCCATGTCCCTATCCAACCTCTTCTTGGGCTCGGCCCAATGCTCAGCAGTCCGGTATATTGGGAGCACGTCCTCAGCAAGCCTATAATGCTCATGGACCTGAAAATTCCGACTCTGCCCCTACGGATATTGCAGCTGCAATGCACACACTATCATTACAAGTGCCGGATGAAAATTGGTATTTCGACACTGGTGCCACGTCCCATATGACACAGTCTAATGGTAATCTCTCGTCTTATTTTAATTTGAGCAATTTAAATCGTGACATTATTGTTGGTAGCGGTCAAACAATTCCTATTTGTGGTCATGGACAAACAACCCTCCCCACTCCCCATCCGCCTTTATTTTTAAATAATGTTCTCCATGCTCCCAAAATTATTAAAAATTTAATTTCTGTCCGTCGATTCACTACCGATAATCATGTATCTGTTGAGTTTGATCCATTTGGTTTTTCTGTGAAGGAACTTCAGACAGGAATACCAATCATGCGATGTAACAGCTTGGGTGATTTATACCCCCTCACGTCCCCTACCAGCAACCACCCCTCTACTTTTGCTGCTATTTCTTCGAGTATTTGGCATGATCGATTAGGTCATCCAGGAGCTGCTAGCCTACGCTCTCTTCGCACCAATAAATTTATTTCCTGCACACCCATTCCCAATACTTCCATTTGTGAATCGTGTGTTTTTGGCAAACATGTTAAGTTGCCCTTTTATGCTTCTGCTTCTCGTACCTTATTACCGTTTGATATTGTCCACAGTGATTTGTGGACCTCACCCGTTTTAAGTTCTGCAGGGCATCGTTTTTATATTCTCTTTCTTGATGATTACTCAAACTATTTGTGGACTGTTCCGTTGGGTAATAAATCACAAGTTTTTTCCGCTTTTACCGCATTTAGCTCGTTAATTCACACTCAATTTCACCAACGTATCAAAAGTTTCCAATGTGACAATGGCACCGAATTCACTAATAATTCATTCAAAAACTTCTGTGCAACTCACGGTCTCATTTTCCGTTTCTCCCGTCACATACATCTCCCAAAATGGTAAAGTCGAACGGAAAATACGTTACCATCAATAACCTAATCCGCAGTCTCCTCGCCCGAGCCTCTCTTCCATCCTCATTTTGGCATCATGCCCTCGAAATGGCAACTTATCTTCTTAACATTCTTCCTAACAAACAGCTCCAAAACAACTCCCCTACGCAGATCCTCTACAACCGCAATCCATCCTACACACATCTTCGTATTTTTGGGTGTCTTTGTTACCCCCTCTTTCCATCCACCTCTATTCATAAACTCCAATCTCGTTCCACACCATGCATCTTCTTGGGGTATCCGTCACACCATCGTGGCTATAAATGCTATGATCTATCAAACCGAAAAATAATTATATCCCGTCACGTAATTTTTGATGAATCAAAATTCCCCTTCTCCAATCTCCACTCCCTACCTCGGACCATTATGACTTTCTTCACGATGGCCCCACCCATTTTTCTTCAAAGAACTATCCGCACCACCAACCACCTCGAGCCCCTTCCCCAACTCGCCCCACCCATTTCCCCACAATCCAGTCCTTCCGAGACTGCTACACCCTCCCCGCCCATGTCACCTTCACCTCCACACACCCTTCCCCTCCGGCCCACTCTACCCCTCCCCACCCTCTCTGCACCAACTCGCACAATGGCAACGAGAGCCATGCATGGCATATTTAAGCCCAAGACACCTTACAACTTGTCCACCTCAACTACTCTCTCCCCCCTTCCTCGAAACCCGAAAGATGCTCTATCCGACCCGAATTGGAAAGCTGCCATGAATGATGAATTTAATGCTCTTATTAAAAATGAGACGTGGGATCTTGTTCCTCGTCCCCACAATACGAATATTATACGATCTATGTGGATTTTCCGTCATAAATTTCTTTCTGATGGTTCTTTTGAGCGGTATAAAGCTCGCCTTGTAGGTGATGGCAGGTCTCAGCGAGTCGGTGTGGATTGTGATGAAACCTTCAGTCCTGTGGTTAAACCGGCCACTATTCGTACTGTCCTCAGCCTTGCGCTCTCTAAATCTTGGCCCATACATCAACTCGATGTCAAGAACGCGTTCCTACATGGTCAACTCAATGAAACTGTTTATATGCATCAACCGATGGGATTCCGGGATCCAATTCACCCAGATTACGTTTGCCGTCTTAAGAAATCTCTTTATGGTCTCAAACAGGCTCCTCGTGCATGGTATCAACGCTTTGCTGACTATGCCGCGTCCATTGGTTTTATACATAGCAGATCTGATCACTCTTTATTTATTTATCGCCGGGGTACCGCTACGGCTTATCTTCTCTTATATGTTGATGACATTATTCTCACCGCCTCCTCTGATGCTCTTCGTACCACTATTATGTCCCTCTTTGCTTCGGAATTTGCTATGAAAGATCTCGGCCCACTCAGTTATTTTTTGGGTATTTCTGTTACGCGACATGCTACGGGTCTCTTTCTAAGTCAACGTAAATATGCAGAAGATATTATCGCCCGCGCCGGCATGACTTCTTCTAAACCCGTTTCCACACCTGTGGATACTCAGTCCAAACTCCCATCCATCTCGGGTCCATCCGTCCCCGACCCGACCCATTATCGGAGCCTCGCCGGTGCACTCCAGTATCTCACCTTCACGCGCCCCGACATCTCCTATGCGGTACAACAGATTTGCTTACATATGCATGATCCAAAGGAACCACACATGCAAGCCCTTAAACGCATCCTGCGCTATCTCAACGGAACACTGGATTTTGGGTTGCATCTCTCCAAGTCCCTCATCTCCGATCTTGTTTGCTATACTGATGCTGATTGGGGTGGCTGTCCTGACACACGCCGCTCTACTTCCGGCTATTGTGTTTTTCTCGGCGCTAACCTTATTTCTTGGTCCTCCAAGCGGCAACCTACCTTATCTCGTTCTAGTGCCGAGGCTGAATACCGCGGGGTTGCAAATGCCGTCTCCGAATCTTGCTGGCTCCGAAACCTTTTACTCGAATTACATTGTCCGATCCAAAAGGCTACCCTAGTATACTGTGACAATGTGAGTGCTATCTACCTCTCCGGTAATCCCGTTCAACACCAACGCACCAAACATGTAGAAATGGATATACATTTTGTTCGGGAAAAAGTGGCGCGTGGTCAAGTTCGTGTCCTGCATGTCCCCTCTCGATATCAAATTGCCGACATCTTCACTAAAGGCCTTCCGCGCATTTTATTTGACGATTTCCGTACCAGTCTCAACGTCCGGCAACCTCCCGCTTCGACTGCGGGGGTGTGTTAGAATATAAAATATAGTGTATATATCTTGTATCTATTGTCCAGAATATTGTGTCATTACTGTAGAATATTTGTAATTACTATAGAATATTTCCTTTCCATATTTGTACACACTCAATTGTATATTACAGAGATGAGATCAATGAGAAAGGATACGGGAAAATTAATCCCTTTCAGTTTCAAAGGATGGTCTGAAAAACTTTGAGAGGTTCCATATCCTTGTAAACGGTGTATCCATAGATTCTCAGCTTTCTGGACATGTACGACGAAAGTATTATGATCTATGCTGCAGCAAGAACTCGTTCCTTCACGAACGATTTGTACCGGGCGTACACTCTAAGTTAGCTGCTAGAATGATAATTGAAGCTGTTAACATTGCAGATTCTATAAGAAGCTGCAAATTCACCACTTCAAAGGAAGAACTTGAGAAATGGGGGAAATCTCTAAGATCCTTTGAGCTGTTAGGTATGAATGTTGGGTTTTTACGTGATCGCCTACGTTGGCTCTTAAGTATTTCCTTTGATTCCGAAGAAGGCATTGAAGCAAAGAAGTATTGGGAGGTTAAATCAAAAAGGGCTCGAATAGAAGACGAGATTGAAGATCATGAAATAAATCTCGCGAAACTGAAAAGAACGTCTAAGAAGTATGGTGGTAAGGTCGACGCATTGAAACCGAAGGCAGAGAGCTACAAGCTAATGTTCCAAAAAGAGGCGAATGCTCCTTGGTAATTAACGATATGTGAATTGAGATAGGGTACAAATGTTAAACCATTTGGTGTATTTGTCGACTTAATTGAGGAAATTTGAATAATTTTATGAGAACGTTATGATTCTGGCCTGACGTTTTATTTGAATCCCCTGAGGTTGCTTGTGTACCATTATTTTTCCTTAACATTATGTGATTATCTTTCAGGATATCTCAGGGCTGAATATAAACATGTGAAAAAAAAGTAGACTATTTGGATTTTTTTTTAATTTATTTGTTTGACTGTTTGGACTTAATGTGGTAGAAAAATGAGCTTTTAGATGGTGCGCATGAGATTAAGTGAAAAAAAGAAGAAAAAAAACACGGGGGCTGAGGGTTGAAAGTATGGCTTTGTTAGGAAAATGCTAATGGAAGTTTAGAACGGAGCAGGGAGGTTTTTGGAGGAGGGTAATTTATTCTTTCTATGAGGAGAATGGTGGTTTTTTGAAATGATAGGGGGAGGGGGGGATTGGGAAAAGATTGGAACTTCTTTAAAGGTTGTTGTTTATGTTAGTGTGTTCTGGGCTATATTACAATTTTGGTCTTCTAACTAGACACTTTTTCGATTTTGGTCCTGGTTTTTCTCCGGCAACAATTTTAGTCCTGTAAGTGGTTTTTTTTTTTTTGCAAAATTAGTCTTGAACGCCGGAAAGACCACTTACAGGACTAAAATTGGTCTTTTCCGGCGACAATTTTAGTCCTGTAAGTGGTCTTTCCGGTGTACAGACTATTTTTTTTAAAAGACCACTTACAGGACTAAAATTGTCGCCGGAGAAAAACCAGGACCAAAATTGTAATTTAGCCGTGTGTTCAGTGATGTCTATGATACTTTTCTGAAGAAATAAAAAATTGGTTTTTGTATCCTTCATTTGCTAAGGATTTTCTTTTCTTCATTTGGGACAAAGCGGTGGTTTTTCCTTTTTGCCTTTTCTTTGTAGTTTTCGTAAGGGTTGGTTTCTTCGATCGGTTAATTCCTTTTGCAAGTATGTGAATTCTTAAGGAATTTAGGAAGAATCCTATCATAGACAAAGGAATTCAACAAACTAACAAACCTCGAGAGATAAGGAGTGTAGTACCGAGAGTATATTTAGTATTTCACGTTTTAAAGCACTCCTTCGTATATTGTTGATTTGTTTAAGTGAGTTGTATGAATTTTAGAACACGAAAAAAAAAAGTAAAAAAAAAAACGGCATCATATAACAATGGTTCAAATTAAGTCTCGGCCGACTTGGCTCCGACTCGGAGCATACCGGTACAAAGTTACAGATTCATCTCAGTTTAGACTTGAATCGGGTACGTATCGGCCAATCTCGGCTGATCAGTCAATCCGATTTAAGTGGGAACTTTAGTGATTCAATTGGAAACTTGAAAAAGGGTAAAGCAAAAGCAATCATACACAATATTCAGCCAATCTTGACAAAAAACTTCACTCCAAAAGCATAGTAGCAGACATAATTTGTACTATTTACTTCTTTACGGAAGAAATAGTAAATGTTGTATATATAGGGTGTAAAGATGATCAACAATGATTTGAATTCCTGCAAATGTAGAAAACTTGGAACCTCTCCGTTTCACAAATGAATCGTTGTCCTTCTTAATTATTCGACCCTTCCACTTTGTCCCGGGTATCACGAATATTTAAGTGAGATAAAACTGAGAGAACAACCTTTAAACTCTGGACTAAGAGGTTAAAGAGCACTTAGAAGTTTTGTTATATAGAATGACTTACAAGAATGCTTACATATGTTGTTATTATGTTTAACAATGTAAACTTGCTTATATATAGCACTTGGATCTGAAAAAGAGCAAAGGAATTCGTCCCTTAAGTTATAGACACCAAATGAAAAGGTTCCATTTGGTTGTACCCACTTAAAATGGCCAAGAGACACCAAAAAATCAGTTTTCGAACCACAAAGTGGCGCTGTGAGGACTAAGCGAACAAACTTTCTGTTCAACTTTTGCCTTGCCAAAATGTGACAGGCGGCCGCCTATGCTCACAGGCGCCGGCCTGTCACACTGATTTTCCAAAACCGAATTTCCGCTTGCTTTACGAACTCTACTTGCTCATTTTACATCCGTACACTCGTAAACACTTATATAAGCGTGCACTCCGCACCTCCGTACTTATATTATAGCGTTACGAGCATAACCATCCTTGTACTAAACCCCGATAACCTCAATGGCTTGTGATTATACTTAAATCACCAACATTCCTCCCCCATTTAAGTGTAATCCTTGGTTTAGTAAAAACAACAGTCATAATACAAACCAACTCATGCTTCAATGAAACAAAGATTGAATTTCCATCTAGTACTATTACACACAAATATTCGAGTATTGGGGTGTGACTAAGCATTGAACCCCTTTACACATTTTGAATACATGTACATAACAATACACATGAATTGAGACTACTCCAAAGTATTATTCTTGACACCATTTATAGAAATCCGGCCTTGTGTCCATATCCATTCTTGAGCATATAGAAAGCTAACCTAACTTTCCTTGAAGCGGCCATACCTCATACTCCTATAGGTGAATCATTAATTTACTGTGCACCTGTATAGCACTTTCAAAAGACTCATTAAGAAGATAAAACTTCAACCTAACCTCACAGGTTTATAGCACATACCTTCGGGATTAATACATGTGCTCAAGTTCCCAATAACAGGCCTACCACATTGAATTTAGCCTAAGGCATTGTACCAAAGGGAAATTGGGCATCCTATTATCAGAAACTTATACGGGTTGTAGACCCATCCCGACAACCGACTTTTGTAATAAGTCCTTAGCTAATCCTTTCGTCAAATGACCAGCTAAATTCCTTTGAGATCTCACATACACAACCGATATCACCCCGTGAGAGATCAACTCACGTACCGCGCTATGTCTAATGCCTAAGTGTCGTGGCTTTCCATTATACACTTGACTATAAGCTTTAGACAGTGTAGAGGAACTATCACAATGGATAGATATTGGTGATATTGGTTTAGGCCATAAAGGAATTTCATGAATCAAATTCCTAAGCCATTCTGCCTCTTTACCGGCTGCTGCCAAGGCAATAAACTCCGACTCCATAGTCGAGCTAGATATACATGTTTGTTTCTTAGAAGCCCAAGAAATGGCACCTCCACCTAAAACAAACACCCATCCACTAGTAGAAGAATGATCTTTTACATTGGATATCCAACTAGCATCCGAATATCCTTCAATCACCGAAGGATATGCAACATAAGTCAAACCAAAGTCTTTGGTAGACTTAAGATATCTCAATACACGAAAAACCGCTCTCCAATGACAATTACCTGGGTTACTCGTATATCTACTTAGTTTTCCAACCGCATAGGCAATATCCGGTCGTGTACTAGTCATTGCATACATCAAACAACCAATGACTCGTGAATATTCAAGTTGATTCACGGTTTCACCTTTATTAGGTCCAAGTTTCTCATGAGGCTCCATTGGAGAATTTGCCGAAGTACTATTTCCACAATTAAATTTCTTCAACACTTTCTCAATATAATGAGACTGTGTTAGTGAAAACCCTCCCTGATTTCTCTTAATTTTAATACCAAGAATAACATATGCCTCCCCCATGTCTTTCATAGGGAATCTAGAAGATAAGAGTTATTTACACTTATCAACCTGATTTTGGTTTGTACCAAAAATCAACATGTCATCGACATATAGACAGATTATCACACCGTTGCCGGTATCATCAAATCTACTATAAATATACTTGTCCGAATGATTGAGTTTAAAACCACTAGCCAAGACAACCTCATCAAACTTTTGATGCCATTGTTTAGGAGCTTGTTTAAGTCCATACAATGATTTTACAAGTTTACATACCTTATGCTCATTACCGGGCATAATAAATCCTTCCGGTTGCTTCATGTATATTTCCTCATCCAAATCTCCATTTAGAAACGCTGTTTTAACATCCATTTGATGGATCACCAAGTTATGAATTGCGGCTAAGGCAATCAATAACCTGATTGAGGAGATTCTAGCAATGAGAGCATAAGTATCGAAATAATCGATACCTTCCTTTTGCCTAAAGCCTTGTATAACTAACCGGGCTTTATATCGGTCAACCGTACCGTCGACTCTCATTTTCCTTTTGAAAATCCATTTGCAACCTAAAGGTTTGCAACCATGTGGTAAATCTGTAAGAATCCACGTATTGTTACCCATTATGGAGTCCATCTCATCGTTGATGGCTTCTTTCAAAAATGATACATCCTGAGATCCCATCGCCTCAGAAAATGTTCTTGGATCATCCTCAATATTGTAACAATATGAGTATTGATATCCAACTTCATATCTCGAACCTTCTACCAAATAAGTAACAAAATCTGGTGGAAGTGATTTTGCTATTCTAGCCCTCTTACTTCTTCGAAGTTCAGAAGACTCGACTTGAGAATTATTATTCTCCACATTCTCCACTCCAACTATCGTAGGAGCAATAACCGTTGGTCTAGGAATAGATGTAAATATATTCTCATCAAATATAGCATCACGTGATTCTATAACCGAATGTACAACCACAGAATCACTAGGTTCTATAACATAAAACCTATATGCCTTGGAATGACTAGCATATCCAATGAAAATGCAATCGATGCCTCTTTCTCCTAAAGTTTTAATTTTAGGATCGGGAAGTCTAACAACCGCCCTGCAGCCCCAAACTTTTAAATAATTCAAGTTCGGTTTCTTTTTAAACCAAAGATCATACGGGGTAGCGAATTCTTTTTTATTAGGAATTGTTTAGTAGATAACAGGCCGTTAACATGGCCTCACCCCAAAATCCACTACTCAATCCCGAGTAGGACAACATGGAATTTACCATCTCTTTTAGAGTACGGTTCTTCCTCTCCGCAATGCCATTTTGTTGTGGCGTATACGGTGCAGTAACCTTATGTATAATACCACACGACCCGAAGTAGGTTGGATCATAGTATTCTCCACCTCTATCGGTACGAAAACGTTTAATACTAGAATTCTATTGTAATTCTACTTCACTTTTATAAATCTTGAATTTATCAAGTGCCTCATCTTTAGTGTTAAGTAAATACACATAACAAAATCGAGTACTATCATCTATAAAAGTAATCACATACTTCTTATTTCCCAAAGATGGTGATGCATTAAAATCACACAAATCACTATGGATAAGTTCCAAAATCAAAAAAAAAAGACAACCTGTAATTCAAACCTTAAATAGCTAAAACTCATGATTAGCTTCTAATACTCAAGAAATCCCCATTGAATACCATCATTGCTTCATCCAAAGGTGCAAACGCAGTGAATTTCAACCCGGATGTTGAATTATAACCCATGTATCCCGCCAATTGCAAATCAAGAAACAAAGCAATTATTGAATACCCGTGTGATTTTAACACCCCAGCAACTTCTTTATAACCGGAAGAAGAAACACTGAAATTCTAGCAATTAATTGGGGACGAGTCCGGGTTCGGGTCAACGAGAGTGAAATTAGGGTTGAAAAAATCGTCGATATCGAAAATTACAATAGTCCCATCATCATAGAGCGGCGAACATGAATCATTCACATTATTGATAGAGATTTGACAGGGATTCAAACGGGAGTGGTGATATGAAGTAAAATAGAAGCAAGGGAGAGGCAAGGGATAGTAGAGAAGAAAGGAAGCGATTGAAGCAGGTGCTTAGAGAGTGACATGGGACAGAAATGGAGGAGCAGAACGTAGAGAGGGATGACCGGAGACGATGAAAGCATAGTCCGGCGGAGAGAATACAGATTGGTTTCCATTGACCTTGAAACTGAGCTTCGAAAGTTCATCTACAGGTTATTAAGCATACAGGGTTAATTTTGTCCAACAAATGTTATTTTGTCCTTATAACTAATGATTTTTTTTGGATGTCCTAAGTGCCTAATTAAGTCTTAAAACACGTCCTTATAAACAAATAACATTTTTTTTATTTGGACAGATAGCAAAATAATCCACGAACTATTTCTTTTTCTTTTTCATTTTCCCTATGCGAACATCTTTTGTGTATTTCATTAATAATAAAAAGACATATGGCAGCAATATTGTTTTTTTGTTTTTTTGTTTTTTTGTTTAGAAGGTGAGGTGGTGATTTTCAAACTTGATATATACAAGCATTTGACAAAGCGTCTTAGAGATTCTTTTGGGTTTAAATATGGTCTTGTTAGACTTATCATGAATAATCTTTGGGGATATTGGTCTTTGATCCTCCTTAATGGCTCTTCAATTGATTTTTCTAGCCTTTGATTGGGTTTAATCGAGATCTTAAGGGTATTTTTTTTTTTTTTTTTTTTTTTTCAGTTTTCTATCTATGTATACTTATTCTCTGCCTCATGGCTATTCGTTGATCACACATTCTTGCTATGCTTATGATCATCTTATTTTTACTCATGGGTTGGGAACTTATATGTTTGTCATCGTTTGAATCGTTGAGTAGTCACTGTTTTTAGTCATACATTTTGTCTAAATAGTCAGCTACTATTGGAAGGAAAAAGAAACCATGGTGGAGTATTTGTTGAAAAATGAAAGTGTGGCTTGCAGTATTCAACAAAAGCTATAGCAACATTTTTGGACTTTTTCATCTTTGTATTGAATGATGCCATCCTTCCTCTTTAGTATAAATAGAGGCATTTTGTTTCATGAAAGAGGCAAGAGCTGAAAACTAAATATTAAGGAATAAGGAAATTAGTCAGTGTGTAAAAATAGAGTGAAAAGTATGTGTTAAATTAAGTCCAATAGTGAGTGATATTTGCTCGACGCTCCTTCTACTTCAATCTAGTTGGTTGGTTCGGAGTGGCGGATTGTACACGGTTCTTCATAGATTGGGCTGCTGTTATTTTGGTTACATCTTTCCACAAATCTTTTACTCCTGTACTTTTTATTGGTATTTTGGAGTAGTTTGAGTTGTTGTACGTGAAACATTTGTATCTCTTATTTACTGACTAGTGGAGATTTTTGTAGGCTCTGGCCTCGTGGTTTTTACTCTCTCACACTGAGAGAGGTTATCCAGGTTAAAAAATTTGGTGTTACTTTATTCCACTTTAATTAGGTTGCCCAGTCCAGTCCTTGTGGAAAAGTCGAAACATCAGTATTTTGGTACATTTGGAGGATGGTAGGTTAATATTTTTTTTGAAATGTGGTATGTTAATAATTATTAAACATGTTTTAAGTCTGCAAATAATTAAATAATAAATCATCATTCCCTCCCTCTTCAACACAAAGAGACATCCTGAAAATAGGGGGAATATAAATATACATACATATACATGAATAGCAATAGTTGAACATATGAAGCAGCAGCGATTCTATATGATAATTATTATCACTTGAAAAACCAACTCAACACTCTACATAAATAGAAGCTAGCTAGCTAGCTAGCTGCAGGATTTTGGTTAATTTCCTTTACAGAGTATAGACCAACAAAAAAGTTGATTGATATATAGCTCGAGGTCTCCGTTTTAGACATCAAGAAGATTGATCTACTACTGTTTCATTTCTCAAATTCTTTCTTTGAGGTTGTGAATTTGCAACTTCTTATGGAATCTGCAATGTCAACAGCTTGAGTTATCATACTAGCAGCTAACTTAGAGGGTACGCATGGTACCAATCGTTCGTGAAGGAACGACTTCTTTGTTGGAATGAGATATTATTAATGGAGAAGTATTTGAGAGTGGAAGATGGTAGGAAGATTTGATGGAAGAGACTTCTTTTATTACTTCAAAACTTCTTGATTTTTTTGCTTAATACAAACACTATGGCTTGTGTCCTATTTATAGTACTAGTCTTCAATTAGGATTATTTCTAGAGTCTTCCACCTTATTCCTTTACTACCTTATTCTAGTGTCTTCCATACAAGATAATTTATTAACTCTCTAGAATTCTCCACACAAGTATATCCTACAACATAATTCTAGATTGACTCATACAAGTTTCTAGAACTTGGACCTTAAGGCCTATTTAATTTTGGACTTTTGAGAAATTAAGGCTCAAAATCAAGTTTACATTTCAACACCCCCTCTTAAACTTGATTTTTCTTTACTCCACTCAAGTTTCTCATCTTCACAAAGACTTCTTGCTTAAGTGGTTTTGTGAAGATGTCTCTCACACCGATCATGTGTCTTCACATACTCCACTTGCACATTCTTTCTTGCAATGCACTCCTTATGTAGTGATAGCGCGTATCAATATGCTTACTTGATCATGATGGACTGGGTTTTTGGCCAAAGCTATAGCTGAATTGTTATCCACGCGAATAGTAGTTGGATCTTCTTGTGCCAAACCCAACTCCTTTAACAGATTTCGTGAGCTGATCGCATGACAAACACATGAGGTAGCAAATTACATATTCTCGCTTCACATGAAGAAATGGTGACTATCGGTTGTTTCTTTGACATCCATGTGAAAGTGGTGTCTCCCATATAGAATGTGAAGCCAGTTGTACTCTTACGGTCATCCACATCTCCAGCCCAATCACTATCGCTGTAATCCACAAGCTTGTACTTGTCTGAAACCGAATAGTATAATCCATAACCTATCGTTCCTTTGAGATACCGGAGAATTCTCTTTGCACTTTTCCAGTGAGTTATTGTTGGATTCTCCATGTAACGACTGATTACTCCAACCGCATAGAGAATGTCGGGTCTTGTACAAGTCAGGTACCGTAAACTTCCAACCATGCTCTTAAAGAGTGTTGGGTCTATTCTCTCTGATTTGTCGTATTTTGACAACTTGATTCCACACTCTATCGGTGTACTTACTGGCTTGCAATTTTCCATTTTGAACCTTTTGAGAATCTCTCTTATGTATCCTTCTTGTGAGATGAAGATTCCATGATCCTCTTGTTTTACTTCAATGCCAAGATAATATGCCATTAGTCCAATATCTGTCATCTCAAATTCTTTGGCCATATCCTTCTTTAACTCCTCAATCATTTTCGGATTGTTGCCGGTGAAGATCAGATCGTCCACATATAGGCAAACTATTAGAATGTTTTCGCCTTTTCTTTTAACATAGAGAGCATGCTCGTATGGGCACTTCTTAAACCCTTTCTCTTGAAAATACTTGTCTATCGCGGCTATTCCATGCTCGAGGAGCCTGTTTTAGCCCATAAAGTGCCTTCCTTAACTTCAAAACTTTGTCTTCACTTCCTCGATTTCAGTAACGGGTGGTTCTTTGAATATACACTTTTCTTCAAGAATCCCATTTAAGAAGGCGATTTTACATCCATCGATGTATTTTCCACCTATTTTGAGTCGCCAAAGAAATGATTAGTCTTACAGCTTTCTAGTCGAGCAGCGGAGCAAAAACCTCTTCGTAGTCGCCCACGACTCTTTGACTATACCCTTTTGCCACTAATCTCGCCTTATATCTTTCAACTTCTCCTTTGGCATTTTTCTTTGTTTTATATACCCACTTCACACCGATCGCCTTATGACCTTTTGGAAGTGTAGCTAACTCCCAAGTATCATTCTTCTTAATTGCCTTTATTTCTTCATCCATTGCGTCTTTCCAGTTTTGGCTCCTCGCAGCCTCTTCAAAGTCCATTGGCTCACAATCGACAAAAGGCAAAATAAGGTAAGATCATTTTGGTTTTCTGTTACCTCATATATTTCTTGTAGACTCTAAAGCGTGGAGTTCTTTCTTCTGAGCTTTCATTTGATGACAATACGTCTTCTTGGGTAGTTGCAATTGGTGAAGCTGGAGGGGTAGTGGGCTCCTCTCTTGGTTGCTCCATGTCGTCGTCAATGTAAGGGAAGAAGTTATAATCATCCTCACATGTCTCCCAATCCCATTCTCCTTCTTCATTAAATATAACATCTCGACTAATGATTGTTTTTCTAGTATTCGGATTGTAAAGCTTGTATCCTTTGGTGTTGGAGTCGTAACCAATAAAAATATACTTCTCGCTTTTATCATCCAACTTTCTTCTATGCTCGTCGTATGTGAACATGGGCTATGCTCCTAAAACTCATAGATGAGAGACTCAGGGCTTTCCTCCCACTCCATGCTTCTTGTGGTGTCTTGCCCCATACACTTCTTGTTGGTGACCGATTTGACAAGTACACTGCAGATGCAACAGCCTCCGCCCAGAGCTCCTTTGGAAGTCTCTTGCTTTTGAGCATACTCCTCGCCATATCAAGGATTGTTCTATTCTTTCTTTCGGCGACTCCATTTTGTTGGGGGGACCTTGGAACCGTCAATGGCCGACGTATTCCATTTGCACTACAAAACTCTTGAAATTCATTTGAGGTGAATTCTCCTCCCCGGTCAGATCTCAAGGCTTTGATCTCTAGGCCACTCTCCTTTTCCACAGCGGCTTTAAATTTCTTAAACATCTCAAAGACCTCTGATTTTTGCTTCAAAAATACACCCATGTTTTTCTTGAAAAATCATCGATGAAGAGGAGGAAATAGTTACTCTTACCAAGAGAGCTTGGTTTGATTGGACCACACACGCGTGTAGATGTACGAGTTCTAATGGCTTTTGAGCTCTTGAAGTGGATTCCTTTGGAAAACTTTTCCTAAATTGTTTTCCAAGTAGACATCCTTCACATACTTGATCGGGATGACGAATGCTGGGTAATCCTCTCACCATCTCTTTTTTGGAGAGCAACTCTAGACCTCCAAAATTGAGATGCCCATATCGAAGATGCCAAAGCCAAGATGCATCTTTGTAGCATGCCTTGAGACACTTTGCAACATCGTTTTGAATGTTTATCACAAACATCCTATTCTTTGTCATCGGCACCTTAGCAATTAAATTGTCTCCTTTGTCTCGTATAGAAAGGTTATTATCTCTTAAGTGAATATCATAACCTTTCTCCAAAAGTTGCCCAAGACTCAAGATGTTGCTCTTCATGTTTGGGACAAAATAGACATTGGAGATGAATTGATGTTGTCCATTCTTCAATCGGATAAGAATTTTACCTCTACCTTTCACTGCTATTTTAGAGTCATCTCCAAAGGATACATTCCCGTTCACAGATTCATCAAGCTCCACGAACATGCTTTTTCTCCCACACATATGATTGCTTGCACCGGTATCCAAATACCACCCTTCTCCAATTTCATGGCCTTTGTAAGCTAGAAGTAGAGTACCATCTTCTTGATTTCTTTCTTCAACATAGTTGGCCTTTTCTTCAACTCTATTAATTTTAGGAGCTCTACATTCGGAGGCATAGTGACCAGGTTTTTCACAATTATAACACTTCACATATAACTTATCATTCCTTGATCTTGAGGTGCCTCTTCCACGTCCTCGTGATGGAGTTCCTCCCCTTTGAAAATTGTCGTTGTCGTCAATCGATTGTCGCCATTGTCCATATCCACGTCCTCGTCCTCGACCGCGGCCTCTACAATATCCCTGGTGGCGAATGTGTTGACTTTCACTATGATTGTTTGTTTCCTTTCTTGGATTAACTTGAGTCTTGAAGAGTTGTTCCACAATCTCTTCCTTTTTTCTTTTTCTTTTCTTCATAAGCTTGTAAGGAACCTAAGAGTTGTTCTATAGTCATGGCTTCCAAGTCCTTAGTTTCTTCGATGATAGCAACAATATGCTCGAACTTGCGATTTAGCGATCGAAGAATCTTTTCCATGATCTTTACGTCATCGAGCTTTTCACCATTCCTCTTTAGTTCATTAGTAATGGTTAATACTCTAGAGAAATAGTCGGAGACGACTTCTCCTTCTTTTCATATGCAAAGCTTGAACTCACTCTTAAGGTTTGAAGACGTACTTTCTTGACCTGGATCTCCTCTTTATAGGAAGTTTGAAGCTTCTCCCATGCCTCTTTGGCGCCTTTTGCTTCCGATATCTTTTCAAAAGCATCCTCATCCAACCCTTGATAAATGAGGTGAGAGCTTTCTTGTCTCTCTTTCTTGAGTCTCTCAAACTATCCTTCTGAGTTTGAGATAAACCACTTTCATTATTCGGCTCATCGTAGCCTTTCTCTACTATCTCCCATACATCTTGTGATCCAATGAAAGCCTTCATCTTGATGCTCCAATTATCATAATTGCTTTTGTTGAGCATCGGGACTTGAAAGGGAACCATGCCGCTGCTAGCCATTTCTTGATACGATCACGAACCTTGCGCTCCGATACCACTTTGTTGGAATGAGATATTATTAATGGAGAAGTATTTGAGAGTGGAAGATGGTAGGAAGATTTGATGGAAGAGACTTCTTTTATTACTTCAAAACTTCTTGATTTTTTTGCTTAATACAAACACTATGGCTTGTGTCCTATTTATAGTACTAGTCTTCAACTAGGATTATTTCTAGAGTCTTCCACCTTATTCCTTTACTACCTTATTCTAGTGTCTTCCATACAAGATAATTTATTAACTCTCTAGAATTCTCCACACAAGTACATCCTACAACATAATTCTAGATTGACTCATACAAGTTTCTAGAACTTGGACCTTAAGGCCTATTTAATTTTGGACTTTTGAGAAATTAAGGCTCAAAATCAAGTTTACATTTCAACATTCTTGATGCAGCATAGCTCATAATACTTTCGCCGTACATGTTTAGGAAGCCGAGAATCTATGGATACACCGTTTACATGGATATGGAACTTAAAGTTTCTCATACCATCTTCTGAAAATATTTTCTCGTACCCAACGGAAGGTGGATAAGGCTGAACAAGACTGCCGACAAACTGAAGCTGCTTCACGTTGGAAAGGCCACAAGTTTCTCGATTCCGAACTCTCTCAACTTGATGACTATCTAAATCAACTAATTCAAGGCCCAGATAGTTCTCATCGTGGGAGATGAGTAATCTCTTATGATTATTATCCTTTAAAAGAGCCACGGGTGTTAATAACGACCCGACATATGTCTTGTGTTTGTGTGTGGTTATCATCATCCATGAATCATTTACGCCGTAATCCTTCATGACCCACAAAACATATAAATCACCATGTTCGCCACCATTGCTTAAAACTAGGGAACCATTCAACATAGTCAATTTCGAAGGATAAATTCCCTCTTGAAACTCAGGCAATGGCAAAATCTTGGGTTTATATGTTCTAAGATCAAGTGCTAGAATGAATTTCGGTATCCATTCATCGTCGTAAAAAATTATCCAATGCAAAGCACAATTAACCAAGACCCCATTTTTTTTTCGGTTCTTGATTTGCCTTTAGAACGAATTTGTTCTGATTTTCTTATATATGAGTCATGATGATATATATATATATACAGACCTTAAATTGTGCTCTGCAAATCGTACCACGAGATTCCAATGGAAAAATGTCGAACGAATATCTTCGTGCCGTTCAGCTGGCTTACCATTTATTGGTGCAGTTCTTCAGGTACTCATTGAGAAACTTGAAACTGTATTATGTTTCTAAATAAAACCATTAATGTTTGGAAGATATATATATGTTAAACTTTTCTGTATTCAAATCCGCATCCTTGTCGCGTTGTGTGATGTTGATTTTTTTTCATTACATTTGCAGATGGACAAAGTTACAAATGAAGCTTTCAAGATAGTAAATGCAGATGAACCTAAGATAATGGAGGAAGAGGAGGAGTTCAAGAAATTGTTAATCAAAGTATTAGAAGCTCAAGCAACATGGATACCCGCCTTGTGAATTGGACCTTAGACGGGAAAAATGGATTTTTTGTCCGGCAACTTTTCCATTTTTCGATTTTAATCAGTTTTACTCTTTCATTGGGAATTTTGGTCCGTTATGTTTTAAAAGCTAGAATTTCAATCTTTCTCGTGGATATCTTGATTTGGCATATTAATCCGGTGAGAGCTGATGATGTGGCTGCCAATTCATTAATTACGTGGCATTTTTTTTTTAAAGTTCTTTTAGCCAAAAACAAATAAAAATACGTAAAAACCCAATTCATTCCAAGAAATCCCTAATTTCATTCCCCCCAAATTCCCCCAAGTCTCTTCTCCCTCTCCCTCTCGTCTCTTCCATCTGCTGCTATTCTCTCTCTTTTTTTAATTCCTTTTTTTTTTTTTTTTATTCTTTTCACCAAAATACATAAAAATAGGTAAATCATGATATACACATCATAATCCATAATTTCCTTTCCATTTTCCCTCAAATCTCAAATCTCTAAATTCAATCTCCTGCTACCATAAACCTGCTACCATAAATAGAAGACGAAGACGAAGAAAAGGAAACACTAAGACGTCAAAAAGATGTCATCTTCTTCTTCATCTTGTTCAACTCGAAATGTGTTTTGTGGCTGTGGGATTCGAGCTAAATTGCGCACCGCTTGGACAGAGGAAAACCCAGGAAGGAGGTTTTATGGATGTCAACATTGGAAGGTAATTTTCGATTGAATGATGATGATATTCTTTGGGACTTTTTTATCAGTACTAAAAGCTGTGGGTTTTTTTTTTTTCTTTTCCTTTCGAATTAATGATGATACCGATGATGTTTTTTGGAAGAAAATTGGTTGATGACTTAGGTAAGTTAATGTATGGCAATTGAATTAATGTTGGGACACATGGGGATGATTTTGTTTTTACGTATTTTTATTTGTTTTTGGCTAAAAGAACTTTTAAAAAAAGAAAAGAAAATGCCACGTAATTAATGAATTGGCAGCCACATCATCAGCTCTCACCGGATTAATATGCCAAATCTGCATCCCGGCGAGAAAGGACTGAAATTCCGAGTTTTTGAAACATAACGGACCAAAATTCCCACCGGAGTAAACAACGGACTAAAATCGAAAAATGGAAAAATTACCGGACTAAAAATCCATTTTTCCCGACCTAGACTGTAAACTTCACATTCATACTCATGGATACCCTCCTTGGTCAAAAATATGGTTCATTATCACAACCATGTAGTCGTCGTTAACATCATCATACCAAAAGCCATACAGTGATTCATCACCACAGAGCCTTTTCCATTGATTCCCTGGCAAATCCCAAGTTGACTTTGTCAACGGATTGCACAAAGCAAAGCAAAGACAGAACGGGATGATTTAGCTCGGGATGATTCAGGCGAGAGTAGTAGACAAAGCAAACCATTGGAAGAGCCTATGATTTGTATTATGACCCGCTCATCTAGTAATTCATGAAGGCAGTGGAGCGGCATAGATCCGCAGTCGAAATCCTCCTCGACTAAATCCATGTTATCTCCGGTGATGGAAAATTCAACCATTTGTATCTTGAATATTTCATTGATTAATACGTTGGGTTTCTGGACGATGTGAGAATGATTTAGATGGGATTTGATGAATTTCTGGCTTGAAATTAGAGAATTCCATGATTTTGATGCAATCTTCAATTGACCAAGACATTCTGGTGCCAATCTCACCAGGATATTATTCAACAGATCATCATGTAAATCAGAAATCCTCATTGATACGATGGAACAAGAAATTGGGATACTAGTTTTTCAATTGGACAGGAGGGGCGTTGGAAGCAAAGAGAAAGAAATATAAAGAACCTAGTAGTATTACAATGATACAATTTTTATTTATTAAATTTTTTGTTTTTGGTTTTTTGAGAAACTGATACAAATATTTCGATGGGGTGGTGGACCACAAAGACAAAATAAGATACAGAATGAAAAAAATAACAAAAATATAGTGATTGAGAAGGACAAAAACGCACATGTTACTACATGTGTTCTTTGTCCTTTTTTCTCATTTTAGATTTAAAACATTCCTCTACAATTTTCCTTTATTTCGAATCATCATCATCATTTATTCATTCACAAATAGTGCACAAATTTTTTACACTTCATTTTTGATCAAATTTGTGACAATTTGCATGAAAATTTTATGCGTGTCTATCACTCCTAAGTAGGCGGTAAGCGAGCCGAACTATTCGTTTGTGATATCCCACATCGATAAAGTAAGTGAATGTTCACCCCATATAAGTGTGAGACATAAAGGCCTTGTCAACTCGGATTAGCCCTTTTAGACCAAGCGATGATGGCAGTCTAAGCAGTTGACCGGACCATTTATGACTCTTTAACGCTAGCAAACCCGGGGTCTGGGGACGTTACATCGTTGGTAGCTTAAGATCAACCCGACACTGTTACTGACAAGACACATTTTATATCATTTATCATCATGTGACCCATCACAATCAATGATATAAAATTGTGTTGTATATTACTACCACAATGATTGTATCATAATAGTGACGGAATATGATTTTCAACATTTGATTATCGTGAGTTTTTATCATGAATAATGAATCCTACATTGTAAACCTTTGTATTCGTGAGGGATGATAGCTTTGTAATGTGAGGCATGACGGACATCAGTCCACTACAAGAAAAATGGGTTTTAATGACAGGAATTCCCGTCATTATATGTTGTTTTCTCGTCATTAAAGACTTTTAATGACGGGAAATCCCCCTCATGCTCCCCTCATAGTTGCCCTTCTAGTTAAAGCATTCAATGACAAGAACCCGCCTCGTCATTAAAGATATCAAGGTTTTAATGACGAGATTAGACTATCATTAATAATTTTTCTAGTGACGATTAATTTCCTCATTATTATACTATTTCCCTCTCATTAGAACTAAAATTGAATATTAGTTTCTACCCGTTAATGACGGAGATTACCGTCATTAATAAGTGAAAACACGCTCATTAATTACAATGAAAGAATCAGTCATTACAAAGAAATATTACTATATCAAAACCATTAAATACACCACACTACATAAAGTTGCAACAACATCCTCCACTGAGTACACTCCATGTTCCGGGAACACTACCTCCTCCACTAAGTACACTCCAAGTTCCATAAAAAAATCTTAAAATCGAAAGGAAGTACCAATGTAGAAATACAAGTCCTCTGAGAAAAAAATCAAAGTGGGAAATAGCATATAATGATACAGAGGAAGTTAAAACTACTAGTATGTAGTTGTGGTGATGGGTGAATGACAATGCATACCCATGAAATACTACTTAGCTACATTTGTGGTTGCACTTGAACTTCCAGCAACACCCTTATTACAAAAGATTTCAAAAGCTTCCTTCAGCGCCTAAAAGAAAAGAAGAAAGAGTGAAAACCGGTGCTAGATTCCAAAAAACTGTGACATAGAGGAAGAGGGTGAATATGCATAATCCAGCATTGCTATGGGACAAACCTTGTGGAAAAGTGAATGGAACGTTGATAAAGCAATCATTTACTTAGGCAAGGAACTTGTCGTGCAATTCAATCACCTTCCTTACAAAAACCTGCAAGCCTCCAATGTCAATCAGTTGAACACAAGAACTAAAAAAATGCCCACATAAAAGAAAAATCCTCTTACCTGCTCCTGCAACAAAACCACATCTCTCTTTTCTGCCTGCAAAAGAACAGTACCAATAAGGAAATAGATGAGAAATTCACAACCCAAATACTCAACACTTGAGGGCAAGCCACCTTTATATTCAGAAAAACAGTTAGAAAAACCAACTGTCCTACTACATTTCAACTTCCAAATTGAATACTAACAGTAATATAAATAAAATTAAAAAACAGGGACTTTGAGCAGAATTTTGAGATTGTTCCACTTTGAACAATTGACAGAAACATGTACATAAGAGTTCAGGCTTTTCAAAAACTCAAATCTGATATCGCGAAAGTGAGGAATTAATGATCACTTGGCAAAATGAATATGGATGGCCATTAGGATGTGATTGAACAACGGTTTACCTTGTCGTCTCTGAGTAATGCATGACAGCCATGAAAAACATTGTTATTCATACTCCAATGTAAAGGAATTATGGATCTAGAGCAGCATCATATAATACACAAAGGTAAAGAAGGTATCCAAAGTATTTATCACAACATTTGTATATACCCATATACAACATAAAGTAAAGTGTTTAAATAGAACAAGCACAAACAATGCAATAACCAAGATCGGATGAGCAGCAGGTTATGTAAGCAAAAACAGTGCAATAACAACAACTTGTGTGTAGCAAGAGTTCATTAATGATGCAGCAAAAATGCAGAAAAAAATGAAACAATTGGACAGCAAATGTGCCAGCACCAAGATGATTATTAGCACAGCAGATTTAAGATGCACAGAACCAGCAAGATAAGCAAACGAGATAACTCAAAGATGTCACAAGGTGATCTAAGCAAGTTTCGAAAAATGCGGTACAACACGGCATGAGCAGCGGTTTATCAATTATGCGGCACAATAAGCGAGGCGGGGGTAAGTGCAGCGATAATTTAGCAAAGTGTTTATGTGGGGCACTATGAAATTTGTGTGTGCAATGGCGGACTCGAACCAACAAATTATCAAGACAGAGCCAAGCACAAAAGTAACATACACTGAATTTCAGTCCTTGACTCAATGAGTTTGTGTCGGGCCTGAAATTCTGAAGTAAGTAACAATAAGGGATATAAACACACTAGTGAGCCAATTAGGCCTAGTGTCACATTGATTCAATCTCTAACAGTCAAGAATCAGTTCCTCAAGTCTCTTCCAGACAAGTAACCTTAGTTTATCAAACCAAGTGCCTTTGAGACTGATTCTGAACACGGATTATGTCAAATGAACACTAGCTAGATTTTAACTAGACAAAAGGTTGACTCAGTCAACAACACACAACAATCAAGAAAACAGTTCTTCAAGTACACAACTATAAAAACTGTAAAACAAAGTAGCCACTTACAGACCAATAGGAGAGACTACAATCACGATGTTCAACTCTTCTATATGCCACAGAAAGAACCAACTTGTGTATCTCCTTTGGTACTTGACTCGGTAATGGCCTACTACTGTTGAACACGCTTTTTCAGCAAAAACAAGAACAAACGTTTGAAGTGAAAATGTGGGATTACTTGTGTTTTGACTTGTGTGCAATCCTGTTGATATTACTTGCTATTTACAGCCTTAGGATTATGAACAGGATCAGTGAATTCATGATAAGAATTAACAGAGAATAATAGTGAACTAATACTTCCGGAAATCCGAGATTGAGCTTTGAATGCTCAAAATAGCGACACAAAGGTAAAGATGATAGCTTTCTGACTGGACCTTCCGTAACAAAATTTGACACAAAATCGGCAACTATAATGCTCATATCGGCGAGCAATAGTCAATTAGTGACATATCGATTACAAGAAATCGAGCCGATTCACCTTTACTGTGAACACGTTCAAAATCGAGTTTTAAAGCTCGTATCGGCCCGACAAATCGATGGCAGCGGTAACACCTTTCATGCCCGAACTCGTACAAAGGCAATTAGGGTACAATCATCGAATAATGAAAGACGAAATCGATATTAAACAGAAAGGTATCACATTTCAAAATCTTGATTGCGAAATCCTTCAAAATCGGGAATTGAGTGCTTCGAATCAGCCTTCGTGAAATACAGCGTTGCAGTGTTTCGAATCAACCTCAAATCGTGCATTACTCACTTTGAACCTTTCCTTAAACATTTTACACAACGTGGTTGTTCGAAATACGATTCAAAGTAGCATCAGTTCTTACCATATCCGATTAGGCACGTGAATGAGAAGAAGATGAAACAGGATTGCAGATTTTGAGGGATTTGAGCATTGGCTGAGAGAAAATACGATTTAGGGTTTCTGAAATCAGTTGAGCGCCAATCGTCGGAGGTTATCGCCCACCGGCGATGATGAAGATGAAATCCCTAATTTGTAACAATAAAATGAGATTTTTCAAAACTAGAAAAGAAAAGGTTCATCATCTAGTGGTAATTGTGAACAAATAAAAAAAAATTAGGACTGGGTGGGCTTAGCACCCCCCAGCCCTAATGGTAGCTCCGTCCTTGATTTCCGCGATGGATGAGATTTATTGGTGAATGCCTTCCGGTATGTTCTATAAATTACTATGAGAATAGTTTTACATGTCTTTGTGCGATCATTTGAAGTGGATTTTCTATTTCTTTTTTGCCACTCAATATTTTTTATGAATATGGTTTTTTTTTCACTCATGTGTTTTTTCTAATCCTTGACGTGTTTTTCGGTTGAATGATGGTAATCGTTTCGGTTGATTAATTACTACTCCCTCCGTTTTTATATATGTGTCGCAGAGAGAAGAATCACACAAATTAAGAAACTAATTAATATGTGTATTGGAAATGTATTTATTTATTGGAGATGTAAATGTTTTGTTGGTAAATGAGTTTTTTGTATTGGAATTGTGTTTTTTTTATTGGAGATGTAAATATTTTATTGGTAAAGGAGGAAAAAATAATAAATACTGCATTGAAAATGTAAAATGACAGATAAATAAAAAAATGACAAAAACTGAAATGTGACAGATAAAAAAAAACGGAGGGAGTATCATTTTTCTTGCAGTTTGATTTACGAAGGGTTTTGTTTCCATTTTTTTGTCATTTGTTCACAATTACCACTAGATGATGTGAGGGTAAGTTTGGTGATATATGTAATACATTTTCTCATTTCTAGAGATTATATTGTTTGATAGTGGTTCATGTTGCTGCAAATCATTTTTCTGTGATAGATTAGATTCATTAGTGTGTGACTTTTAATGTTTTATTAAAGTATTAATATAATAGTTCCGGCTTTCTTTTGTGCCATCTTTTGAAATTCCTTTCGTTTTTTTTTGTGTAATTACCTCATGTAGTGTTTTTTTTTGTGCTGTTTAATTTACAAAAGGTTGTCTCATTTTTTCATCTACAATCCATATTTTTCAGGTCTTGCTTAAATTTGATCGGCCTGAATGTTGTGCAATATCGAATTCATTATCTATATATAAGACAAAAGATTCTATCTTCTTTGACATCCTTTAATAATTGAGATTCCATCTTCTTTGACATCCTTTAATTATTGAAATGTTGCAATTTATTTACTTTAATTTCATTTTATCGTATGATCATGCATTGAGTTTGTTTAATTTTTTAGTCCAGAAGAGTACTTATTTAAAATTTTCTACATTATGGATGATTCATTTATTTTACGCTGAGTTATTTCCGTGCATAGCACGGGTAAATTGCTAGTATATATATATTTTTTTTTTTTTTTTTTTTTTTTTTATTTTTATGGAGTGCAGTTATTTAAACTTCCTACCCCTCCCTTTTTTTTTTTTTTTTTTTTTTCACTTTCATTATAATCTTCATCTTTAAGATTTGTTAAAATTGAAATACTAAATTCGAAGACTTGAATGATTTAAGTATTAAATTCATAATGAAAAAGTGTTAACCTATATTATGCATGATAATGGAGAAATATATATTGGAGAATGATTTAAGTATTAAATTCATAGTGAATTTTTTTTAACCTATATCAAGAACTTATTTTTTTTCCACTCAAAAAAAGAACTTATTTTTTTGTATTAAAGTTGTATATCTATATCTATATCTATATATATTTAGGAGAGGAAATAAAATTGATTTTGACCCAAACCCGAAAATTACCCAATTATACCGCTCCAAACCCGGAAAAAAATAGGCAAATTACCAAAAAAAAAAAGAAAAGAAATTCAATGCATTAATAAGCATTAAAAGAAAATAAACACGTTTCCCAATTATTTTGCAAAAAAACAAAATTCTCCATAATTGCTCAATAAAAAAAATATATATTCTTCCAATGCATTAAAAGCATTATATGAAAATAAAATTATGCGGTTACAAATTCCTCCCTAAAATTATGCGCAATAATTCACTCCTCTCTCTTACCTCTTATTTCCAGCTTTTATTGGTGATTATCAGCCATTACGTCGGGCGCAAACAACACTAGGGTAACACTTTCCGTCTCAATTATTATTTTTATTCGTTTGTGCTTTTTTTCCTCACCGTTACCTACTGATTTTCTATCAGGGGAGAAATTTCGCCTGTTTGAAGCTACGACTCTGCATTACCATGAATATGACAATCCCATCACAACCTATTGTCTGCGTATCCGGTTCTCTTCTCAAATTCAATGCAATATTCAACCGGAAAGCTTAAGAAAACTGAGTAAGGGCATGGCAACCGAAGGTTGTATGGGAGTGAAAAGGGTTTGGTAACCTTCACATGAATTTTCAATGATGTTTTTGGTTGTGTATGTTTAAGGGGTAAGCAAATAATCCAAAAACAACTCCACATGAATTATCGGTGGATTTTTTTGTTCTATTATTTTTTTAGGGTTAAACATATAATCTACAAAGTGATTTGTTTTTCTTCCATTCGCCTTTTGTATTTCTCTATTGGATTGTTGAATTATTGATTTTTAGGATCATAGTTTTTCACTTCAACATGATTGAAATTATACATTGCTACATTGACCCCCTTCCTTTTTGCAGGGTTTTGATTTTTGGTTGGAAGCGGGACAATAATTAATGTTGATTAATCATGTTGGTGTGCAGCATTGTATGTTGTTTTTCTTTACACCTACTTCTTCCATGTTTCTCTGCTTATTTATTCCCTCATCCACAAAAGGTAAGAGAAAAGAAACAGGTAAAAGAGAAAATAAGAAAACAATTACAGATAGTTGTTGCATAAGCTGATTGCGGTCGTTAACGAAGTCTATAGTCTCTTCGATGTTTGTTCAAAGGATGATAAATATATGCATGTAATAGCAGAGAGAATTACGGAAGCATTTTATCATTTGCTCTGATGGCTAATTTTTCTCGCATTTTTTACACGCGTCTATGTTTGTTTTTTTATTTTCGATAGGTACACATGTCTATGTTGGTACCGGGGATCCGGAATTTCATATACAATAGTGTCTTTTTTAGGTAATTGACCCGTTAATTTGCCAAGAATTCCGTAATAAAAATGTCCGCGTATTGTATTGCTCCGTTACAATTTTCATAGAACAAGATATGATCACCACCCCTCCCACCATTCACTATCTAAATTTAAGTTCTCGAACTACAACCACATTAAACACGTCCACACCACGGCCCTCGCATCTAAGTTTTGTAGAACATCCAGCAAAATAATCGGCACCTTCTATTGTTGTTGAATCATCACGAAGGCTTTAACCTGTGGTCAAAAAATTAGTATATGCTATGCAACTTTGTTCATGGATGCAATTTTCAGTGAATTGCAATCGAAGAATCTTGACCTCTGTCATTTCGTTCAATCATTATTTCCGCCAAGGACGGAGCCAGGATTCTTTACCTGGGTGGGCTGAACATTTTATAATATAACTTTACGATGTAATTGTTTTGTTTTTTCTGAAGTTTCAAAATTTGGAGAAAAAAAGGTCACTCAATGCTCTAAAGACATTTTTATAATGTTTACTTTGCATCACTATCTTTTTTTTTTAAGTTCTAAATTTAACAAAAATTGTCACTCAACACTCACAAGAACAAATCACTCACAAAAACTAACTTAACCAAATTTGTTTGCGAGAAATTATAGTGAATGTGTAGCATATATTTAATAGTTATAGTTATACCAAATGAAAAAAATACGTGTAGTGATAATGAATGTATCATATTCAATCACTTATTGTTGTATCATAATTTTTCTCGGATCGATTAGAGTAAATTACTAGATGGGCTTAAGTAGATACAGCATTAAAACTAAAAGTCAAATAAGTAACTATTTAAATAAAAAAAAAAATAGGACTGGGTGGGCTTAGCACCCCCCAGCCCTAATGGTAGCTCCGTCCTTGATTTCCGCGATGGATGAGATTTATTGGTGAATGCCTTCCGGTATGTTCTATAAATTACTATGAGAATAGTTTTACATGTCTTTGTGCAATCATTTGAAGTGGATTTTCTATTTCTTTTTTGCCACTCAATATTTTTTATGAATATGGTTTTTTTTTTTTCACTCATGTGTTTTTTCTAATCCTTGACGTGTTTTTCGGTTGAATGATGGTAATCGTTTCGGTTGATTAATTACTATCATTTTTCTTGCAGTTTGATTTACGAAGGGTTTTGTTTCCATTTTTTTGTCATTTGTTCACAATTACCACTAGATGATGTGAGGGTAAGTTTGGTGATATATGTAATACATTTTCTCATTTCTAGAGATTATATTGTTTGATAGTGGTTCATGTTGCCGCAAATCATTTTTCTGTGATAGATTAGATTCATTAGTGTGTGACTTTTAATGTTTTATTAAAGTATTAATATAATAGTTCCGGCTTTCTTTTGTGCCATCTTTTGAAATTCCTTTTGTTTTTTTTTGTGTAATTACCTCATGTAGTGTTTTTTTTGTGCTGTTTAATTTACAAAAGGTTGTCTCATTTTTTCATCTACAATCCATATTTTTCAGGTCTTGCTTAAATTTGATCGGCCCGAATGTTGTGCAATATCGAATTCATTATCTATATATAAGACAAAAGATTCTATCTTCTTTGACATCCTTTAATAATTGAGATTCTATCTTCTTTGACATCCTTTAATTATTGAAATGTTGCAATTTATTTACTTTAATTTCATTTTATCGTATGATCATGCATTGAGTTTGTTTAATTTTTTAGTCCAGAAGAGTACTTATTTAAAATTTTCTACATTATGGATGATTCATTTATTTTACGCTGAGTTATTTCCGTGCATAGCACGGGTAAATTGCTAGTATAGCAATATTTACGGACAACCAACAAATATATTATGTGTTTTTATGACATTTGTACTATAATAAAGATTTCAAATTATCAGAAATAATTAGAAATTTATTTTTATATACTTTATAAATAAATATACACGTTAATATTGTATTTGAAAATAGTTGATTATTAAATTTGTTCTCGTGATGTGATGTCAAAATAAGTAAATATATGTTACAATATTATTATTAGGATAACATTCTATTGAACAACAATACTTCTAAGATTAACGTTGTCAAAATATTCAACATTGATTTAATATCCTGACGCCACCATATTCATTGATATGTCATATCCTTACGTGTGTATAGACAAATTTTATAATTACGTGAGTATATATATATATTGAAAAAATAAAATTACGTAAGAAGATAATTATTTCCAAAAAAAAAAGATCATGATATTTTTAAAATGGACATCTTGATATATTTGGTAAAAAGAGCGGCGCATCATTAGCCGTATTCATCGATAAGCGATGATGTATCGCTTAAAATTCACGCGTATTTTCTGAAGCAAATTCAGACGTGCTAAATAAATTAAGTGATGTCTTAAAATATTATCAAACACTACTTAATTTAACTCCCTCTTAATATTTTCAGAATAAGTACTTAGTGTTGTTAACAAACAGCCCCTTAGGGATTGGAATGATAAATGTAAAGTGTTTTTTTTTTTTTTGTTAAAAAAGGTGTTTTCTTATAAAAAGAATTGGAAATCTATAAAAAAAAAAAAAGAATATTACAAGAATCAGGAATGAAAAGCAATAAAAAAAAGAATATTACAAGAATCAGGAATGAAAAGCAATGAGAAGATTTTTGTTTTATGTATTTACAATGAAAAGTAATGACGAGATTTTTAATTAAAAATGACGAGATTTAGAATTCTGTCATCAACTAACATATTTTATTATTTCCCGTCATTAAACTATCATTTAATGACGATATTTATCTCCCGTCATTAAGTTCCCATCATTATAAACCCTTTTTCTTGTAGTGAGTCTTGTTTGGGTGACTGGGATATATATTATGTACTCGTGTCTACCATCTTGCTAGATTTCTTCAATTATAAAACTTCTAAACTGTATAAAAAAATAAAGGTCCTATATTATGATAAATGACGTAAAATTTGTTGTGTCATTGTTGTAATACAACTATTGCAATATTTTCTTATGAATAGTTTTAATTGAAAATTAATAGATTCGGTAAACCACTTATAAGATCTATCGTTTTGAGTTATATATAAACAATAATAGCATATATATAATCCCGCACATTACGGGGCTTAAGCCCTGGACCGCTTATAAAATATGAGCATGAATGGAATACACAAACATTAAAAGTAAAGAGCAATTTCACTACGAAAATTAGAGCATATCATTTAGTAAAAGTTCTGCGTAGTTGAAGAGAAATTCTGAACATTGTGGGGTTCGCTGTAGTTTGAAGTGTCAGTACAATGAACAAGTAAACAGTTGTATCTTAGGAGATAATTGCTATTGCAGTGAGTAAGCGTATACCGAAAGAAATTTGCTTTAGGCGACGAGAATGTTCGCACTTACATCGGTTTGAGTCCTTTCTTTTATTTCAATTTAATTTTTGCATCGTTGTGCTTGCAATATCCATTGGATTACATGAATAAATTTGTTGTTTGATTTGTTCTTGTTTTGTGATTTATTTCAACAGATTTTGTACCACGGTTCTAACAGGATTTGGTAGTGGATCATCTAGATGACCCGATCATCTAGTAATTCAGGCAGGCAGTGGATCCGCTTAGATCTGCAGTCGAAATCCTCCTCGTCTAAATCCATGTTATCTCCGGTGATGGAAAATTCAACCATTTCTATCTCGGTTAATCCAGGGACTAATACGTTGGGTTTCTGGACGATGCGAGATTGATTTAGATGGGATTTGATGAATTTCTGGCTTGAAATCAGAGAATTCCATGATTTTGATACGCATTTCAACTGACCAAGACATTCAATTGGCAATCTCACCAGGACATAAATCAACAGATCATCCGGTAAATCAGAAATCCTCATTGATCGATGAAAGAAATTGGATAGTAGTTTTTCAGTTAGACAGGAGAAGCGTTGGAGACAAAGAGATAGAAAATATAAAGAACCCTAGTATACCTCAAAAAAAAAAAAAAAAAAAAAAAAAAAAAAAAAAAAAAAAACCCTAGTAGCATTACAATGATACAATTTTTATTTATTAATTTTTTTGTTTTTTTTTGTTTTTTGGGAAACCGATACAAATATTTCCGATCATCATCATTTATTAAGTCACAAATAGTGCATAAATTTGACACTTCTTTCTCAAAAAAAATTTAAAAAAAAAAATATATATTGACACTTTCATTTCTGATCAAATTTTATGTCAATTTTTTTGTAAAATTTATGTGTGTCAATCACTCCCAAGTAGGTGGTAAGCGAGCCGAGCTACTCGTTGGTAGCTTAATATCGGCTCGAGTCAAAACCCGACCCAACTCTTAGCTTGAATTCAAAATCGACTCGACTCGAAGGTTGAACGCTCGATACTCGATCAACGCAATACTCAATTCGATTACTCGTGAGCAAGCTCGGATATATATTCATATAAGCATATATGAATATTTATATACATATACATACATCTTATCTTATCTCTTATCTTATCTTATCTATAAGAAGTCAAGAGGGTTTGCCTACAATTGGCCACGTGGCCACCCTCTTGGCTTGACACGTGGCATTTTTTTTTTTTTTTTTATCAAACGTGTACCGTTAGTAGTTTGTGAAGAAAATGGAAAAATAATGCATGACCGACGGATTATAAATCACTCTTCACACCACATTAAATGTTTTTATTACTTTGACATCATATATAACGTCGCTCGAACCGACGTCCGTTTGTAATACGAGTGTCACTAAAATTGACATTGGAATGCCAAATCAATTTTTATATTCTTCCACCGACGTTATGTTGTTCAAAATAATTAAAACATTTAATGTGTTGTCCACGTGGCCACATGTGGGCACACCTTCTTGGCGCGGATATTTGTTTGGTCATATTTTTTTGTTGTTGTATTTTATAGCTAAACTTGGTCCATCTTCCATCGTACACTACACAGTATAACTTCAAATCCGTCGGTCTTTCCTTTTTTTCCCTTTTATGCACAAATTACTAACGGTACACGTTTGATAAAAAAAAGTACACGTGTTGATGTATTTTATATCTAAACTTGGCCCATCTTCCATCGTACACTGCATAGTAGAACTTTAAATCCGTCGGTCTTTCCTTTTTTCCCCCTTTTCTGCACAAACTACTAACGGTACACGTTTGATAAAAAAATAAAAACCCCACCCTCCTTGGCTGACACGTGTACATTTTTGCTGACACGTGTACATTTTTTTTTTCTTTTTTTTCTTTATTTACCTTTCTGGTTTTTTTTTTTTTATTTTATCAAACGTGTACCGTTAGTAGATTGTGTAGAAAAGGAAAAAAAAAAAAAAAAAAAAAACGGATTTGAAGATTTGAAGTTATACTATATAGTGTACGATGGAATATGTGTTAAGTTTAGCTATAAAATACATCAACACGTGTACAAGTTTAGCTACCGTTAGTAGTTTGTGCAAAAAAAGGGAAGAAAAAAAATGAAAGACCGACGGATTTGAAGTTTTACTGTGTAGTGTACGATTGAAGATGGACCAAATTTATCTATAAAATACATCAACATGTGTACTTTTTTTTATCAAACGTGTACCGTTAGTAGTTTGTGCAGAAAAAGGGGGAAAAAAAGAAAAGGCCGACGGATTTGAAGTTCTAATGTGTAATGTACGATGGAATATGGGCTAAGTTTAGCTATAAAATACATCAACACATGTACTTTTTTTCTTTATCAAACATGTACGGTTAGTAGTTTGTACAGAAAAGAAAAAAAAAAGGAAAGACCGACGGATTTGAAGTTCCACTGTGTAGTGTACGATGGATCAAGTTTAGCTATAAAATACATCAACACATGTATTTTTTTTTATTATCAAACGTGTACCGTTAGTAGTTTGTGCAGAAAAGGGAAAAAAATGAAAGACCGACAGATTTGAAATTCTACTGTGTAGTGTACGATGGAAGATGAGCCAAATTTAGCTATAAAATACAACAACAAAAAAATATTGCCAAACAAATATCCACGCCAAGAAGGTGTGCCCAAATATGGCCACGTGGACACCACATTAAATATTTTTGTTATTTTGAACAACATAACGTCGGTGGAATCGACAGCCGTTTGCAGTACGAGCGTTACTAAAATTAACGTTGGAATACCAAATCAATTTTTATATTTTTCAGACTGTTTGAAATGTGTTTTTTTCCATCAAATAAATGAATACGAGACCAATGACGTATTCATTAATGATGAAAAAGAGAAATGCCGTATAGAAAATGAGTGAAACACATTTTAAGCATATTAATGATCTGGAAGCAATTGCGCCCCGGGAGTTTTGACCGTGTAGTTATGGTCCGCTTATTGTTTTTCTATAATGTTTCATTACGTAAAGTCGAAGCTAAAGGGATCGACTTTATGACATTGTTCTCCGATACATCATATTGTGGTTTATTTTGTAGGTGGAAACTCCTGACATGGTTGGAAGAGAAGTGATTCATAATCTTCATGTCTCTAAGAAAGAGCTACTTCTTGCAGTGAATGTGATATGTTTCTGTTGCCCTCTTTGTCTTGTGTCTTGAATTTGTTACGGTTTAAACTTACGCAATTTATTTCACGTTGGGGGTCTATTCTTTGATATCGTCGTTGGTAACGATTTATGTTGGGCCCGCCGTGTCTTGCACGGCTCACGTTCACTAGTATATATTATTAAAAATATGTTTATGTATTTTTATATTTGTAATTGATGTAATTATAATATCAAATTCTATTGTTTTTGTTGAATTTTTTTTTTTTTTTTGTATCATTTGTCCATCAAATACTTTGCATTATTAATCTAGTTTAGGATTCAATAAATTATTCTTAGCATCTTAAATAAGAAAATTCATATAAAAATCATCCAAAATGACATTTTTTTTTTGCTAGTACCATGTGATAATTTAAATTATTTGCATGTTATATTTCATAACCTATTAAACTCGATAAGCTCGATACAAAATTCAAACTCGGCTCGAGTTTGTATAGCTCCCTTGAATCTTAGCTCGAGCTCGAGCTTGAAATACTCATACTCGAACTTGGATTCAATAGTATTTTAAAACTCGACTCGTTTAGAGTAATACTAGGTTCGACACGCCTCGTTTGCACCTCTACTCCCAAGTAGCGTAGTGCATTTGTAGTACAACATAAAGCGGAAAAAGTATTTATGAAAAAAGGGAGATGAGTTCAAAAGGATCAAATAAGTTTAGAAATGGTAGAAGATGACACAATCAACTAAACAGGGTTGATAAGGACAACATTCAATACAATGTACCAAATTACCCTTTCACACTTGAAAAATAAATTAAATGCAGTGATACATTTTTTATATGAGCTCAAAAAAAAAACCACGAAAATTAGGGTAAGCAATTAACAAGTAGCATTAATGTTGGTTGCGGTTACCAATTCATATACAAGGGAAAAAATCAATGATAAGCAAATAAAACAAAATCAGCAAATCGAAATAGCCATAAAACTGACGGAACGGTAACATATATGTTGGATTTAGAAACATAGTCACTATATCATTACAATGTCACTATTTCGTCACTACAGCACTACTTTATTACTGTGAAAGTCAGTGACATTTAGCAACATAGTCTATTTTTGAACAGCAATAGATTTATATATTAAAAAATCAGCAAGCTGCTGAAGTATCAAATTACAAAAAATGAAAATAGCAGAAAGACGATCCAAAACACTACACCAGAGCGTCAAAATATATCAACCAAAAGATGTAGAAATAAGAGCAATAAACGGATTTATTTTCCACTGATTCGAATCGCACGTGCCTTTGGTATAACGCCCTGACATCCATTTGAAACATCGCATCTGTATTTCCATCAAAGCATTAGTAACATCAAAATTCTTTTGATTGAACACAAGCTCATTACGTTTCGTCCAAACAAACCAGGTTGTTACGTTTTTTATTGCATCCCATATCAAAGCCACTTTGCTATTATGAGAAGTACATGGATACAAATGATGTAGTTCTTCCCAGCTTCCCGGCATATGACCATCGATCTTACACCAATCAAAAATTCATCTCCAAACTCGAACCGAGCACGTACAAGAGACTAAAATGTGAAGACTATCTTCCTCCACCACACCATAGAGGGGGCAATTAAAAGATTAAGTTTAGTAGGCAACTTATCCATTACCGCTCTCCAAAAAAAGATATCAATCTTTGACGGAAGTGCTTTGTTCCACTTCATGTAGTTTGCCTCCATGTTTTTCTCATAAGAGTCAATGATGATTTGCTTGAGATACGCAACTAAAAATTTCCCCGACGAAGTTAATGTTCATGCATGCTTATCACGAGAACTTGTATTGATAGAAAAATTAGATAATAAGCAATACAAATCCTTCACTTCCCCAAGCTCTCTTCCTCTTAACTCCCTCATCCACTCACATTTCCATCTCCAAATGTCTCCCTCGAAGAAGCCCCAATCTCTCACCCAAGCATCTCAAACGCCCCTGTCTTACCCAATTGTCCACCCAAAATTTTGTACTATTCCCGTTCCTCACTTTTTTCATATGAGAAGAGAAAAGAGGAATCCCAATTTCCTCAATACGCTCCCCCGCCTTCACAATATTTCTCCGCACCTTACCTTTAATTAGAATACTACCTCCCTCACAAAAACCCCTATCTTCCCCATGTATCGCCACAATTATCTTCCTCCACAAATCCCCTTCTTCCATTTTAAAACACCACCACCACTTCCCCAACAAGGCCAAGTTTTGATCACTGAGTCCCCCAACCCACAAACCCCATTTATCTTTGTGTTTGAGAATTTGATTCTAAGAGACCTAAGAAATTTTCTCTCATCCCCCTTCCCCAGCATAGTCTTTATTATTACAATGTCACTCATTTGTCATAACATCACTATATCATCACAATGTCATATGCAAACAAGCATCGTATACACTGATGACACTATAATGTAATGAGTGTGTTATTTAATCTCACTAAAAGATCTTTCATAACAGTGACACTGTAGTTATATAGGGACATTATGGTGACCTTTTAATAACAGTGACATTGAATTATGTAGTGACATTGTAATATAATTATTTTATCGTAACAGTGACAATGACATTGTAATTATAATGACATTGTAGTGACCTTTTTATAATAGTGGCATTGAATTATGTAGTGACATTGTAATACAATGACTTTTTCGTAACAGTGACAATGTAATTATGTAATGACATTGTAATGCATTGACCTTTTCGTAGAAGTGATACTGTAATTATGCATGGGCACTCAACCGAGCTCCGTTGCGACCTAGCCGTCCTGCGGTGGTCTGAGGAGCAAGCAAGACCGATCTCCCACCTGGGGTTCAAGTCTGCCTTAGGCATTAAGTAGGGATCCTGGCCCTTAATGTTGTATTTTCTCTGTCTTCATTTATATTAATGTTTTAGCCAATATAGAGATAACACGTGCGATACACAATTCGACCCTCATCATTTCTCTTAAGGGGGCTCTTTTTGAGCTAGAAGCAACTTGTAATTAATCCATTCTATTACGGAAATTGTGTTATTATTCCAATTATGAAACTATATTTAGTAAGTCAGGGGCGATTTTGGAATTTTGTGGGACATAAGGTTCCGGTATATGATGTTTAAATACTCCTTGTGATGATGAATGAAAGCAGGGAAAATATTTTGTAAAACTTGCTTAAGAATGAATTATCGAAATACTCTTAATACTACATCTAACCTCTTGTTCTATGTTTGATAAACTGTTAAGATTCTAATCTTCAGAATGTAGAGATGCTACTCAGCCTATCAACATAAGAGTTCGTCTTAAAACATATTCTTAAACTTGCCTAAAAGCTTGAATACATAACTTAGAAGATGGACTCAGAAAGTTTTACCAAGAATTCCTGATGAGCGTTTATTTCACCAAACAAAATTTATAATACTCAAGACAACGGTGACTAAACAAGCTCTCTAACCGGCAAAGGACCGGTCGATTGCTAGTATAGCTACAGAGTCCGAGGTCGATCCACAGAGAAGATGTGCTTGTAAGTACCAAAGTGAACTTATTGCTTAGTCTAGGCAAACAAGTTGTTGGAATGTTTGTACACTTCAATTAAACTAAAGTAAATTAAACTAACAAGTCTAAAGGGAGAAAGGGACATAGCCGAACCATGATCAATGTGACTAATCTCAACCCTAAGGTAGACAAAACCGGGAGTGTGCAATATAATAAACGAACTCTTGCATTCAATTTCACGGGTGCGAACTCCTAAACCCGGTGCTAGCGTCTGAACAACTCTCTTCTAACACCTTATGCCATGTTAAGGTCTGAACAACTCTCTCCTAACAAGTCATGTTTTGCACTCGAGCCGCTTAAACGTATAAACGAGTAACCTCACGATGAGCTCGGTTTAACAAATAAACCGAGACTACACCACGATCCTAAAACCCTTTTCCCACACCCCTCTCTCTGAACAACTCTCAAGAGTGATGTGTGTGATATTTGACCTAGGTAGCTAATCTAGCTCAAATCCATTATAACAAGTTCTAAGACGTGAAACATGCAAGAAACAACAATAAAACACACTACCCACTCCCAATTTCATCACCCAAAGGGTGATTTCACCAAATTTCACATGACCCGGCTATGAAGAGAATTTAGCTACTCATTATACTAATCAAAACATGCACAAAACAGTAAATAAAAGCCATAACAAGTAAAAGAGAAGAGAAATATACCATAAGATTGCAGAAATTCGAGTTGAGATCCGAAAAGTACAAAATAGAGAAGTAATTAAAAGGTGGTCTCTTAGTGTTTGAAATGAAAATCTAAGCTAAGAAATGGAAAGATTGAGCTAAGATGTTGTTGATTTACACTAAAAGGAAGTATTCTAAGCTATTACAAAATTCGAGCTATGAAGGGGGTAGAGTTTAGCTAAGAAGATGAATAATAATCCCAAAATGGACTAAGGGGGGTATTTATAGGTGGAGGGAAAATCCTGCAGATTTTTGGTTCGAACGCTGGTTCCATAGGAGTGGAACGTGCGTTCTGCTTGAAGTTCTGGGCAGCTTAGGGCTTTTGTCTTTCGAAACGCTGGTTTACAGGCATGGAACGTGCGTTTGAGAGGTCTGGAACGCACGTTCCAAGGTAGGGAACGTGCGTTTGAATAGCCTGGGAACGCGTTACTTAGGTAATTGTTAAACCAGGCGTTTGAAGGAGGTGAACTCTGTATGACTCGCAACTCTCTGGAGCTGGTTTGAGGTTGGAACGCCGCTTGGAGACTGGAACGCAGGTTTGAGGGTTGGAACGTGCGCTTTGGACCCTGTGCTACCAATTCTTCACTTTTTCTCCCTTTTCACCTCTTTTCTCGCCTCGGTTATGTTTCTCATTGTAAACCATTGCCTTTCGGGTCCTCGAGACATCAATACCCTACATCATCACAAAGACCAAAAACAACCAAAACATTCCAAAGGGTAAACGTGCTCGGGAATGGGGTCAATATCATCAAAAAGGGGTGGTAAACTATCAAAATGACGGAATTACCCCCCGTGCGAGGAACTCACAATATTACCCCCCAGCGTTCGAACCAAAAATCTGCAGGATTTTCCCTCCACCTATAAATACCCCCCTTAGTCCATTTTGGGATTATTATTCATCTTCTTAGCTAAACTCTACCCCCTTCATAGCTCGAATTTTGTAATAGCTTAGAATACTTCCTTTTAGTGTAAATCAACAACATCTTAGCTCAATCTTTCCATTTCTTAGCTTAGATTTTCATTTCAAACACTAAGAGACCACCTTTTAATTACTTCTCTATTTTGTACTTTTCGGATCTCAACTCAATTTCTGCAATCTTATGGTATATTTCTCTTCTCTTTTACTTGTTATGGCTTTTATTTACTGTTTTGTGCATGTTTTGATTAGTATAATGAGTAGCTAAATTCTCTTCATAGCCGGTCATGTGAAATTTGGTGAAATCACCCTTTGGGTGATGAAATTGGGAGTGGGTAGTGTGTTTTATTGTTGTTTCTTGCATGTTTCACGTCTTAGAACTTGTTATAATGGATTTGAGCTAGATTAGCTACCTAGGTCAAATATCACACACATCACTCTTGAGAGTTGTTCGAGAGAGAGGGTGTGGGAAAAGGGTTTTAGGATCGTGGTGTAGTCTCGGTTTATTTGTTAAACCGAGCTCATCGTGAGGTTACTCGTTTATACGTTTAAGCGGCTCGAGTGCAAAACATGACTTGTTAGGAGAGAGTTGTTCAGACCTTAACATGGCATAAGGTGTTAGAAGAGAGTTGTTCGAGACGCTTAGCACCGGGTTTAGGAGTTCGCACCCGTGAAATTGAATGCAAGAGTTCGTTTATTATATTGCACACTCCCGGTTTTGTCTACCTTAGGGTTGAGATTAGTCACATTGATCATGGTTCGGCTATGTCCCTTTCTCCCTTTAGACTTGTTAGTTTAATTTACTTTAGTTTAATTGAAGTGTACAAACATTCCAACAACTTGTTTGCCTAGACTAAGCAATAAGTTCACTTTGGTACTTACAAGCACATCTTCTCTGTGGGATCGACCTCGGACTCCTGTAGCTATACTAGCAATCGACCCGGTCCACTGCCGGTTAGAGAGCTTGTTTAGTCACCGTTGTCTTGAGTATTATAAATTTTGTTTGGTGAAATAAACGCTCATCAAAATGGCGCCGTTGCCGGGGACTTGTGTGCTATTTGTGATATCTTGTAAGTGAACCGAAGGCTTGGGCCTAGGTTTTATTTTACTGTTTTCTTGTTGTTTGCTTTTTGTAGTGCATGACCCGGAGATCTCAAACACCACTCGAGCCATACATAGACGGGATTGAAGCTTACGCAAGGCGTAGAAATAGTCAACGAAGAAGAGGTCGTCAAGTAGAGGAGTCGATTCCGGTCTTTGAAGAGAACAACTCGGGTGAGTTGGGAGAGGATCCGACATGGCACAACAAGGTGGACAAGGTTTGGAAGGAAATTTGGTAAATGATAATGGAGTCCCAATTCAAAACCCGCCTCACAACAACAACAATGCACAAGGAGGTGGGAATGGACAAGGAAACAATGTTGTGAATGCAAATGGGCCGATACCTCAAAATGTTCAACATCGTGCTCAAGGAATCAAATGGATCCCGCTCTTATGCAACAATTCAATGCATGGATGTTGAACCGTTTCAACAAAACCAAAACCAAGCTCACAATCAAGGTGTAAACGCGATGCCAAATTGGTTTAACGGTCAACAAGAGCAAAACCAAGGCGGCTTGACTTGTAGAGATTTTGTGCTAGCTCCCACGGCAAACATGGGGCATAGTCCAATCCGAATGCCACCGGTAGCCGCCAACAACTTGGAATTGAATAGGAACATCATACATTTGTTGGGAGACAACGCTATATTCAAGGGAACCGCTTTAGAAAATCCTCACTTATTCATTGATCACTTTCTCCAAATAGTGAACTCGACGAAGATCAATGGAGTGAGTGATGAGGCACTCAAACTTATGCTTTTCCCGTCACTTTGAAAGAGCAAGCTAAGAGGTGGTATGATTCGTTGCCTAATGATTCTTTACACACATGGGAGGAAGTGGTAAAGACTTTTCTACTCAAATATTACCCCCTCAAGACCATGGATATGAAAGAAGCTATAATGTCGTTCAATGCTTATGAAGGAGAAAGAGCTACATGAGTCATGGGATCGGTTTAAGGCGTTATTGAGAGAGTGCCCGGGCACGGGTTGAGATCATATGAGGTAGTTCATGCTTTCTTCCGGGGTTTGGATCAAGTTCATCAAAGTACGTTGCATGCTTCATGCAATGGAGATATTATGAGTATGGTACCCGAAGTAGCTATGAACCAAATTGAGAAGATTTCCGAGACCTCGAGGCAATATATATCGTCAAGTAGAAAGGGGACAAGGAGCAAGAAGCCCGGTTTGGTTGAAGTGAAGGAAGTTGAAGCAAATGATCAATATCATGCTCAAGTACAAGCGATGGAACAACAGTTAGGGAGATTGAAAAAGGAGAATGAGAGCGCTAAGCTTTGCCAAATTTGTAGCGGACCACACTCGGCAAAGGATTGTAGGATGACAACCAAAGCCCAAAACATGGCCTATCCTCAATCCTCGACTCAAGGGCAACCTAGCACTCTTTCTCAAGATAACATGAATGAGTTGGCTAAGCGGATGATGAGTATTTGCTCGATGGAGCAATGGAATACGGGGCCTCAATATCAAAATCAATCTCAAAGCCCCTATCAAGGCCAATATATGGGTGAGCAACAAGGTGGGCAACCATATGAAGAATCCCAAGATGTGAACTATGTGGGACAAGGTCAAGGAGGAAACTATGTAAATCAAGGTGATGGTTCTTGGAGGCATAACAATAATCAAGGTTGGAATCGGAATCAAAGCCAAGGCCAAAACCAAGGTTATAGACAAAATCAAAATCAAAGTCAATCTTCACAAGGGCAAGTCTATCAACCTCCACACCAAAGGCAACAACAAGGAGGGTACAATCAACAAGGTTCCAACAATTATCAACACCCTCCTCCTTTGGCTCCTATACCTCAAAAGAGTTCAACCGATGTCATCTTGGAACAAATGAACAAAAACTTTGCGGAGATTAAGAAAGACATGGTTGAGATGAACTACAAACATGGTTCCGCCATCAAAAATCTTGAGACTCAATTTGGTCAAGTGGTAGAACATGTTCAGTTGAAGGGCGGTTTACCGAGTAACACCGAAAAAATCCGAGAAGTGTAAACGCCATCTTAACCCGAAGTGGCAAAGTGTTGAGAACTAATGGAGAAAAGAAAGTCTTGTGGGAGGACAAGGCTAGAAAAGCACCTATTGAGTCGGAAGCGGGAGCTATGGATGGTGATATAGATGGGATTGAAGATAATGAGGATCATGAGGAATATGTCAAGAAGAAAGAAGTTGAAAGGAAAGAAGCTCAAGCTCGGGGAGATTATGTGGTTATCGATGTGAAAGAAGAGGAGTCAACTAGAAGAGAAGGGAAAGAGCCAATGAAAGAGCCGTCTTCCCACGCTCCAAAGGTAAGAAAGGTATGATCCTCCTCCTTCTAAAGATTTTGATTTGAGTACTCTCCCATATCCCCTAAGAATCATAGACAAAGTTGCTTGAATAAGGCACAAACTCGATTCATTGAAATTTTACTAAAAATTGATTTGAACATTCCTTTTCTTGAAGCACTTGCAAACATGCCTCTCGTATTGTAAGTTTTTGAAAGAGTTACTAACTAAGAAGGGTAAGATGCAAGAAGTTGTGTGTTTAAATGAAGAGTGTTCCGCTATTTTTAATGGAAAGTCTAAGATTCCCCCGAAAGTTAGGGACAAGGGTAGTTTTACTATCCCGGTTACTATTGGTACGACTCATTTTCCTAGTGTCTTATGTGATTTGGGGGCTAGTGTAAGCCTAATGCCCCGTGCTATATATGAGAGTCTTGATCTAGGAGAGTTGGAGCCAACGGGGATGACCCTTCAAATGGCGGATAGGTCTATTAGGGAGCCTATGGGAGTGATAGAGGATGTCATAGTGAAAGTGGACAAGTTTGCCTTCCCGGTAGATTTTGTAGTGCTAGACATGGAGATGGACTCCAAAACACCTTTGTTGTTAGGACGTCCCTTTTTAAATACCGGGAGGACTTTGATAGATGTTGCGAGTGGTGAGATAATATTGAGAGTTGGAGATGAAAAAGTCGCGGTCAATGTCTATAAAGCCATGAAACATCCTAAGGAGAGCACCGAGGACTGTTTTTCTATTGATGCTATATATCCTTGCGTTTCGGAACATGTTGACATGCAGGAATATAAAGATAAATCCGATGAAGGCATGGAGAGAGTAAGTACGGAACATGATGAGGAAGAGGAATTGGAAGAGGAAGCAAAAGAGCCAGAAAAGATGGCTTTCGTGGGAGAAAGGTGGACCGAGAAGATGGATCTTGGGCTTGAAGGAGAGCTAGAAAAGCCATCAATTGAGGACCCACCGAAAGATTTGAAAATGAAGCCACTTCCACCTCATTTGAAGTATGTTTTTCTTGAAAATAATGATTTACTTCCTTTGATTATTTCTTCTACACTAACGGCTTTGCAGGAAGATGAGTTAGTGAAGATGCTTAAGAAGCACAAGCGCGTGCTTTCGGGTGGAAGATGTGCGACCTAAAGGGTATTAGTCCCACCATTTGCCAACACAAGATTATTCTGGAAGATGGAGCAAAGCCGGTAAGGCAACCCCAAAGAAGACTCAATCCACACCTCCAAGAGGTTGTGAGAAAGGACGTGGTCACAATGTTGAAGCTAGGGATTATCTATGCCATCTCGGATAGCAAGTGGGTGAGTCCCACCCAAGTGGTGCCGAAGAAGGAGGTATGACCGTGGAGATCAATGACAAAGGTGAGGAGGTACCTAAGCGTTTGGTAAGTGGTCATAGAATTTGCATTGATTATCGTAAGCTAAATGACCAAACCCGTAAAGATCACTTCCCTCCCTTTATTGATCAAATGTTGGAAAGATTGAGTGGCCATGCCTTTTATTGTTTTCTTGATGGGTTTAGTGGGTATTACCAAATACATGTGGCTTTAGAGGACCAAGAAAAGACTACCTATACTTGCCCCTATGGTACCTTTGCTTTCCGTAGGATGCCTTTTGGGTTGTGTAATGCACCCGCGACATTCCAACGGTGCATGGTGGCCATATTTGCGGATATGATAGAAAAGTTTTAGAAGTCTTTATGGATGATTTTAGCGTGTTTGGTGATTCCTTTGAACAATGTCTAGATAATCTTGAAAAGGTGTTGGGTAGATGTGAGGAGACAAACTTGGTGCTCAATTGGGAGAAGTGTCATTTGATGGTTACGGAAGGATAGTCTTAGGGCATAAGATATCTAGTAAGGGTATAGAGGTAGACAAGGCTAAGGTTGAAGCGATAGCTAAGCTTCCTATGCCCACCAACCTAAAGACCCTTAGGGGTTTTCTAGGCCATGTGGGGTTTTATCGTAGGTTCATCAAGGATTTCTCGAAAATAGCCCGTCCTCTTACTCTTCTTCTTGGAAAAGACGTCCCGTTTGATTTTGACAAAGCTTGTGTTGAAGCCTTTTTGATGCTCAAGCAATTGCTTATAACCGCTCCCATCTTAGTTGCTCCGAAATGGGATCAAGAGTTTGAGCTCATGTGTGATGCAAGTGACACCGCGGTTGGTGCGGTCCTCGGTCAAAAGATCGATAAAATCTTCAAGCCCATTGCTTATGCAAGTCACACCTTGAATCCGCCCAACGAATTACACCACCACCGAAAAGAGCTTTTAGCGGTCGCCTTTGCGCTTGATAAGTTTCGGTCTCATCTCGTAGGTTCTCGGGTAGTTGTCCACACGGATCATGCCGCTTATGCGTTATCTCTTTGCCAAGCAAGACGCCAAGCCCGCCTCTTGAGGTGGATCTTGCTCTTGCAAGAGTTTGATTTAGAGATCCGTGATAGGAAAGGTTGTGAGAATGTCGTGAGCCGACCACCTAAGTCGTATGGAGCTTAGTGAGGAGTTGATTAAGGCACAAAGGGAGATAAATGATTCTTTTCCTCACGAGCAACTCTATGCACTTGACACCCTTTCTCGAGGCTAAAAGGGAACTTTCTAAAAGTCGGTAAGGAAGGTAGTCCTTGGTTTGCTCCTTTTGTCAACTACCACGAGTGCGGTTTCGTAGACCCCGACCTTGACTCGAACCAAAGGCGTAAATTCCTTAGTGAGGTGGGTAAGTATGTGTGGGAAGATCCTTGTCTATATAGGTTGTGTTCGGATGGTATTCTGAGGAGGTGCATCCCAGAAAGTGAGATTTTGAGTGCTCTCTCGTTTTGTCACGACAAAGAGGCCGGAGGCCACTTCTCGGGGCAAAGAACCGCTTTGAAAGTATTGCAAAGTGGGCTATATTGGCCCACTCTATTCCGAGATGCACATGCTTATGTGAAATCTTGCGATGCTTGTCAAAGGTCCGGTCGTATATCTAGAAGGAGTGAGATGCCTCAGAAGCCGATCATAGTGTGTGAGATTTTTGACGTGTGGGGCATTGATTTTATGGGCCCCTATCCCTCTTCGTGTGGTAACAAGTACATTCTAGTCGCGTGTGATTATGTATCCAAATGGGTCGAAGCCTTAGCCTCACCCACCAATGATAGGAATGTTGTTATCCGCTTTCTTAGAAAGAACATCTTTTGTAGGTTTGGGGTGCCACGTGCTATAATTAGTGATAATGGAAGCCATTTTGCCAACAAGCCGCTTGATAAACTTTTGGAGAAGTATGGCGTGAAACACAAGCTAGGTACCGCTTACCATCCCCAAACGAGTGGTCAAGTTGAAGTCACGAATAGGGGTATTAAGCGTATCTTGGAAAGGACGGTAGACACGAACGTCAAAAGTTGGTCTTTAAAGTTAGATGATGCTTTGTGGGCCCATAGGACAGCCTTTAAAGACACCCCCTAGGCATGTCACCTTACATGATAGTTTATGGTAAATCTTGCCATCTTCCCGTAGAAATCGAACACAAGGCTTATTGGGCCGTCAAAATGCTAAACCTCGATGACACCTTAATTGGTGAGAAGCGTATGGCCCAATTGAATGAACTAGATGAGTTCCGCTTTGTGCTTATGACCTCTCCACGAAGTATAAAGAAAAGACTAAGTTACTCCATGATAAGTTGATCAAACCTCGTGTTTTCAATGAGGGTGACGAAGTCTTATTCTACAATACTCGTTTACATCTTTTCCAAGGGAAGTTGAAGTCTAGGTGGTCCGGTCCCTATGTTGTGTCGAAAGTTTATCCGTCCGGTGCTATTGAAATCACCCATTCTAAGTTCGGCACGTTCACCACAAATGGCTTGCGGTTGAAAAGGTATGAGCGGTTACCCTACGATGAAGCACTAGAAATAGTGCATCTTGAAGATCCCGTACCTTGTGATGAATCTTGTAAGTCTTGTCATGGACTTTAAACCTTGACTCGTATAATTCCAAATCCATCGTCCTCTCTTTCTACCCTTTCTCGCCTTGTGCCAACGGTATAACTTTGAAAAAGTTGGCACCGTATAATCCATCTTGTCGAGCCAACGACGTAAAACAAAGGCGCTTAGTGGGAGGCAACCCACCTTTTTGTGGTTTAGGTTGATTGAGTAAGAGTCTAGATTGGTCTAGGGGTGGTTAGATGTGAGTGTGGAGTGATTTCCCCTGTTTTCCTGTTTTTCCCCTGTTTTTGCTCTCAAACGCACGTTCCCATTGTTCAGAACGTGCGTTCCAAGCCTTCAAACGTGCGTTCCCAGTTTTTTAAACCAGCGTTTGAGCCTCTTACCCCCAGTATCAACTCCCTCAGTTCAAACGCACGTTCCTCGTTCAAACGCCAGCTCCATCTTTGCAAACGCGCTCCCTCTTCCGAACGTCGTTTGAGACATGCGAAACGCACGCTCCATGCTCTGGAACCAGCGTTTGACCCCTTTTTCTATAAATACCCTTCTTCCCAACCCGGCGTTCCCAAAATCGAATTCAAGACCTAACCGCCGTTCTCACGCCCTTCCCTTCTTGCTTCAAATTCTTCGTTTCTAACCCGTTTTGAGCGATTTTGTTGCAATCAACACCTCTTGATCCCTTCTTTTGTTTTCTCGAGACCAAATCCAATCAACAATCCACCAAATTCCCGGTTCGATCGGTGCTTGGGCGTATTTTTCACCATAGTCGATTTCCACCTTCTCCGTTGTTTCGGGACTCGTTAGTCACTCCACAACGCTCACGTAGGCTAATCTAAGCATAAGACAGGTACCTTTTGGTTTACTTTTCCGTTTTGAGTAGGGTTTGATTTTTGATTTTTTTTTCAATTTTTTTTCCCTACCCCGTTTGTGAATTGTCATTGATTTTGTACCTTGTTTCTTGTTTGTTTATCGTGTTCTTGGCCTTGTGATGTGTGGTGGTTGTGTGATGGATGGTTTGGTTTGGTTGTTTTGAAATCCCGTATTGGATGATAATCGGGTCGGTTTGCCTTGTGTTTGGTTGTGGTGTAGTTGCTCTTAATTTAGGAAGATGGCGGGGGGTAAACGAAAGGAGATAGGGGATAAAGGGAAGGGCAAGATGCCTGTTGTTGGTAAGAGCCAATCCAAGAAACAGAAAACAGCGGTACGAACTAGAGGCGGTGGGATTAGAATCAGTGAACCAGGGAGAGGTTTGAGCGCGAACCCTAGAGCTCTTAGGGCTGGACAGCTTAGAGATGAGACATCGGATGATGATTTGAGCCCGATCATCAAGGTCGAAATTCTAGCAGTTGATAGTGATGATAGCGGTGAGAGGCTCATGAGTTTGACAATGAGGCACCCCGTCCCGTGTCACACCCAGTGGTCGCTCGTCCCCCGCTTTCCCAACCGGTTTCTCAACCGGTTTCTCAACCCCACACCTCTCCACCTACCCAACCTATTCCTCGGACTTCCACCGAGCCGCAACCCCAAGTAGCTTCGCCTCATCTCGACCTCTTCTCTTACGACATGCGTTTCTCCACGCCCCAAGCTTTGAGCAATTACGAGGAGTTCGTGGTTGATAAAAAATGTGCTTTGAAAGAGGCTAGATTTGAAGGTGGTGCCGAAATCATTTGTGGATAATCTGAGGAGTAGGGGTTGGAATAACCTTATCTTGGAACCCGAGGGGCAACTTTGAACTTGTCAATAGTCCGGGAATGGTATGCCAACTTTACTGTGGGTGACTTAGAGAGAGTAGGACTGCTTTGGGTGCGTGGAGTGAATGTCCCATGGTCGGTCGCAGCGATTAATGGTTTTTATAGGACACCGACTATCGTGGGCGATCATTATGAGGAGTGGTTTCGGGACAAGAATAGTTGGGGTAGTCTTGAGGACCCTTGGAGCGGATGAGGATAGAAATCAACCCGAGTTGCGGTGGATGTCAAAGGGGGTAACACGCGCGATCGATTGTTGACGACGACTTGGCCCGGCGATCGGAAAGTCAAGGCTAAGTTCTCCCGAATCGCTTACTACCTAAGGACAACATCACACATTTTCACATTAAGGATCTACGCTTGTTGTACGCCTTGCATTATAAGTTGAAAGTAGACGTGGGGAAGACGATTTTTGGCGGAATTTCGAGAACCGAGAAAAACAAGCGTCGATTGATTATGTGCCCTACTTGATTTACGGGTTGTGTCGTGATGCACGAGTTGGTGAGTATGCAGATGATCAAATTAGAAAGAGCAAAGTTTTGCCTATCATGCCTAAGTCGCTCAATGCTCGCTCGCTTCTCGGCCTTCCAAGCGGCTCATCCACACGGTCCTCCAACCTTTCACCCCTACCTCCACTACTTCCACCACCCTGCCTATGCCACCACCTCCCCTCACTACTATCACCACCACCACCATTCCACCACCTCCCAGTTCTGGACCTTCCACCTCCTCCACCACTTTACCTCCACCCACACCTACCATGCCTTTCACCGGAGGGCCGTGGCTGAGCGAGAGACAGGGACTGTTGATAGCCCACAAGCAAATGAGATTGGATGGACAAATCATGGATCATGATGAATGGGTCTGAAGAACCAGAAGGCAATAGCTCGAGCTCAGCAGGTCCATCTTCCGCACAGAGACTTGGATACTACAGCCTTCCATGTACACACCTGAGATAGAGGCCGATCTGCAGCGGATTACCGAGAGCCTACTAGAGGATGAGTCCGATGAGGGGTCAGAGGTTCAGATAGAGACTGAGGCAGATGATTCGTTGGATGTTGAGACAGAGACAGGGCATGAGGCAAAGGCGATCAGGTCGAGAGACAAGTGGGGGCGAGTCTTCGCTTTGAGACTACACACTGAGAGTGCGCTTCTTTGTGGATCGCACCATCTTCCAGCACACAGGATCCTCCAGTTTGATGTACAGGGCCAGAGCAGCTAGCTTGTTTTTCATTGTTTCTGCTTTTCTTTTGAGAGTGCAGCTTATTTTGGCTAGTCTGTTTTTCATTTATTTGTGGGTACTTTTGACTGATTCACTTTGAGGCAGGTTGACTTTTGATTTCGACTTTTGGTTGCTTTTACATTCTTCACTTTTGATACGCACATGTAATCATTGTTCACCCTCGAGGCCTGCTTTGACCGTGCATGTTTTTCTCCCTTTGATTCGCATGCTTGGATGTTCTCGAGTTTTATTGTTATATTGTATCCGTCCATTGCATATCCCATTCCCCTCGGCATGCTTTGATATCGTTTGAGGCATAAACTCGCTTTTCTTACGCACCCGTTCGCCTATTGCTTGATCTTTAGCACGTGGACTTTTCCCGTGCCTACGCTTTCTTTGTTTCTTTTGTTCTCGCTTTAGGTTTCGGGATGGACTTATACGAGGGTGTCACGAGTTTCGAGTATCGGTTGCGCCTTTCTGCTGGAGTTTTGGTCAAACAAATAAGTCTTTTACTCTTTTTATCTCTCACACACCGAGGACAAGTGTTTCGTTTAAGTGTGGGGTAGGGAGACTTAGCCGCTTTCTTGGTATTGATTGTTAAATGTGCTATAAATGTGGTATACTTGGCCTATGATCGGGCTCGAGTCGATTTTTGGGTAATTTTAAAATTTTTCAAGGGTCTTAACACCGTGTTGTATGTGTTATTTTCACATTTGAGTGGTGATCATCTTAGTCGGGACCCCAACATATGCATTATGTTTGATATTATCTTGAGAATGGAGTTTATTATTTCACGGCTACACTTTGTGCACAATTTGATTACTACCACCTTTCATATCATGAGTCTCGAGACGAAATGTCATAGGTTTACCTAAGTAGGACATGGGATGACGGTTTTGGCGTCCTTTTGACCTACCATAGCCAAATAAGCCTTAACCGAACATTTACCCTTCGTAGCCCCTCTCTCACCTTGATAGAATGGTCTCACCACCATTCGCTTATAGCCGCTTTTGTTACTTAGTCGAAAACCTACCCTTGAGCCTTATTTATGGTCACATTTCCTTCATTTTTACCCTACGAGTGGACCTAGTCCTTAGTTGGAACACACTTGCTAAAACAAGTGTGGGGTGGGGGAAATATGATGTTTTGATTGGGTTGTTGTTTCTTGTTTTGAGCTATAAGGTGTTGAGGAGCTCGCTTGGGCTTGGTGTTCAGCTTTTGGGCCAAGGAAAAGAACCTTCTTCTTCTCTTTTAAAAAAAAAAAAAAAAAAAAAAATCAAATAAAGTTCAAAATACATTAGCTCTCGTTGAATAAAAGTTGATGTTTATAGAAATAAAAGGGTTGAGCTCAAAAGTCGCTTTTATGATGTTAGAGTTGGGATAGTGAGATAGGTGCTAGTGTGCTTGGACTCACCTTATGAAACTTGAAACACAATGAGTTTGGCAATGAGTTCGGGTGTATTGGTAACCTATGGTTCCCAAAATGTCAAAGTTGATCAAAAGGGAGTTTTGGGTGGTTTGCTTGATACTGATGAGTTGGTACTTGGTTGATTAGGTTCACTCGTACTTCTTTTCTCCGCCTCCCAAAATACCCTTTCGACTAACCGAAATCACCCTAGCCTAACGTTATAACCGCTCAAGTCCTACCCGATCGTGTCCAAATTTAGTAAACCGATTAGTGGAGAGGCTCGTGATTATGAAACGGTTGGTAGACCTTTTTGGTTGGGATTCAAGCCCCAACAATCTTTTTGAGTACTTGGTTCTAGCTTTGCACCACAACACTCCATTTTCTTGATAATGTTGCGCCAATGTGTATATGTTCGTGTTTCTTACTTTGTGTTTACCTTGAGAATGTGAGTAGTAGCACCTACATCATAAAGTTGAATCCCTTGGTTTGTTTTAAAACGCCCATTTTACTCGAGGGACGAGCAAAGGCTAAGTGTGGGGTGGTTGATGGGAGTCAACTTTACGTGACTCCGCTACATTGTTTGGCCTCCGTTTACCACATTTTCAAGATATTCTTGGATAATTTAGACCACTTTCGGGTAATATTGTGAGTTCCTCGCACGGGGGGTAATTCCGTCATTTTGATAGTTTACCACCCCTTTTTGATGATATTGACCCCATTCCCAGCACGCTTACCCTTTGGAATGTTTTGGTTGTTTTTGGTCTTTGTGATGATGTAGGGTATTGATGTCTCGAGGACCCGAAGGCAATGGTTTACAATGAGAAACATAACCGAGGCGAGAAAAGAGGTGGAAAAGGGAGAAAAAGTGAAGAATTGGTAGCAGGGTCCAAACGCACGCTCCAACCCTCAAACCAAATGCCTGTGTCTCCAAACGGGCGTTCAACCCTCAAACCAAATGCCCAGAGTTGCCGAGTCATACAGAGTTCACCTCCTTCAAACGCCGGTTTAACAATTACCCGAACGTGCGTTCCAGCTATTCAAACGCGACGTTCCCTACCTTGGAACGTCGTTCGCACCTCTCAAACGCACGCTCCATGCCTCGTAAACCAGCGTTTGAAAGACAAAAGCCCTAAGCGCCTGTACTTCAAGCGACGCACGTTCCACTCTATGGAACCAAATAGTTCAACCAAAAATCTGCAGATTTTTCCTCCACCTATAAATACCCCTTAGTCCATTTTGGGATTATTATTCATCTTCTTAGCTAAACTCTACCCCTTCATAGCTCGAATTTTGTAATAGCTTAGAATACTTCCTTTTAGTGTAAATCAACAACATCTTAGCTCAATCTTTCCATTTCTTAGCTTAGATTTTCATTTCAAACACTAAGAGACCACCTTTTAATTACTTCTCTATTTTGTACTTTTCGGATCTCAACTCAATTTCTGCAATCTTATGGTATATTTCTCTTCTCTTTTACTTGTTATGGCTTTTATTTACTGTTTTGTGCATGTTTTGATTAGTATAATGAGTAGCTAAATTCTCTTCATAGCCGGGTCATGTGAAATTTGGTGAAATCACCCTTTGGGTGATGAAATTGGGAGTGGGTAGTGTGTTTTATTGTTGTTTCTTGCATGTTTCACGCCTTAGAACTTGTTATAATGGATTTGAGCTAGATTAGCTACCTAGGTCAAATATCACACACATCACTCTTGAGAGTTGTTCGAGAGAGAGGGTGTGGGAAAAGGGTTTTAGGATCGTGGTGTAGTCTCGGTTTATTTGTTAAACCGAGCTCATCGTGAGGTTACTCGCTTTATACGCTTAAGCGGCTCGAGTGCAAAACATGACTTGTTAGGAGAGAGTTGTTCAGACCTTAACATGGCATAAGGTGTTAGAAGAGAGTTGTTCAGACGCTAGCACCGGGTTTAGGAGTTCGCACCCGTGAAATTGAATGCAAGAGTTCGTTTATTATATTGCACACTCCCGGTTTTGTCTACCTTAGGGTTGAGATTAGTCACATTGATCATGGTTCGGCTATGTCCCTTTCTCCCTTTAGACTTGTTAGTTTAATTTACTTTAGTTTAATTGAAGTGTACAAACATTCCAACAACTTGTTTGCCTAGACTAAGCAATAAGTTCACTTTGGTACTTACAAGCACATCTTCTCTGTGGGATCGACCTCGACTCCTCAGTAGCTATACTAGCAATCGACCGGTCCACTTGCCGGTTAGAGAGCTTGTTTAGTCACCGTTGTCTTGAGTATTATAAATTTTGTTTGGTGAAATAAACGCTCATCAAAATGATCATCAAAAAGGGGTGGTAAACTATCAAAATGACGGAATTACCCCCCGTGCGAGGAACTCACAATATTACCCCGAAAGTGGTCTAAATTATCCAAGAATATGCTGAAAATGTGGTAAACGGAGGCCAAACAATGTAGCGGAGTCACGTAAAGTTGACTCCCATCAATTCCTCACTTCTTTGTAGAAGGAATCAAAAATCACACCGTTAAGTACTCTATGGGTATGAAAAAAGTACGAAAAATAAGGTTGTGATTTTTTTCGAAGTAGCGATGTGATATCGACCACAACGTTAAATAATGCATGGCGGCGCAAACGTCATGCGAAACAGACACCCGAATGGCCCTGTACAAGGAATCAAAATTCACACCGTTAAGTACTCTGTGGGTTCAAAAAAAAGTATGAAAAAAAGTTTGTAATTTTATTTAAAGTAACGATGTGATATCGACTAGAACGTTAAATAAGGCACGCCGTGCAAACGGCATGCGAAATGGACACCAATGGCCTTGTACAAAGAATAAAAAAATTACAGCGTTAAGTACTCTGTGGGTATGAAAAGAGTAAAAAAGTCTTTAATTGTGTTTAAAATAACGGTGTGATATTGACCGGAACGATAAATAAGGTACGGCGGCGCAAAAAATATGCGAAACGGACACAAGAATTGAATATATATATATATATATATATATATATATATATATATATATATATATGGGGTTGGTAAAAGAGGGACGCTTGACAAATTTATGGTTAGGATAACTTGTTGTTCCAAAGGTTTGGCAAAATGACCCATATTACCATAAGGTCGTTGAATACCCAATTTACCCTTACTGCACCCAATTTAAAATGCTACGCCGGTGACTTCTTACCCTCCTGAATCCTACCGCCGGCCACCCCCAACCTAATCTTTCAATTTTCCCGCCCAAATCGCCCCCAATTTACCTTCCTCTCAAACCCGACCCGTATTTCCCCCATTTCCCCACATTTTTAACAGCTCAATTAGCAGCCACAGCTCCTCCATTATTATCGTTAGAACCTCCCATTTTCACAGCCTCCATCGTGACTGGATTAGAGCTGGAGTTGAAGACGAGTTCGTGTATAAGAAGTCGGGTTGAAGCTCCATTGTCGATTGGATAAGAAGCTGAAGTTGAAGCTAAGTTCGTGTATCGGTTGAAGAGGTTAACGAATCCAGAATCCCTCCAAAATCCGTCATGGGTATGTCTTCTTTTTATTAGTTTTTTTAGGATTATTGAAGTAGATGTTAGTATTGTATGTAACGAAGTGGGGAAGAAGATGCATTGAAAGTAATTGAGAAGCTAAAATTAGGATGTTGGCTTGTACAAACTTCCTACTTTGACTAACTTTGTTTGACATTTGTTGTTTCCCATATTGCTATTCTTCAACCACACCAGTCCCCAGCTATTCTTACACCCCTATTGTTGGTTTATACAAAAACAAGTTTGAAGTTGTTATCCCTCTGTTGTTTGTTTTTGCCCGTAATGATTGTATTGAATGGATTTTTACAGGACATTTTTTGATTCGTCATGGTTAGGATACGCAAAGTTTCGATATTTGTATGTTATCCTGTTGAGTTTGAGAAGAGTGTCGTTGGTGATTGGGTTTGGAAGTATGTAGGAGATGAAAAGGAACAAGTGACCAAGCTTGTAAGCTTGAAAATAACAGTTCCATATAACGAATTGTATGAGATGGTGAAAGTAGATTTGAAAATTGATACAGGGTTGAATGATTTTGAAATGAAAGTCATGGCTCCTATTAGTAAAGCTTCACCAATGGTAATTGATTGTGATAAGGTTGTGGCATCGTTCTTAAGTGGTTGTGATCCAAAGAAAGATGTGATATTGGTAAGTTTGAAAGCAAAGGAAAACGGAACACAATTTGAGGGAGAAACAAGTGTTCAAATGGAGGAACCTGATTTTGGAACCCAAGAAACAAGTGTTCAAATGGATGTTGGTGTAAACGATGCGGTAAATGAGAGATTTAATGGAATCGGGATCGATGAATATTTTGAGAGTAGAGAAACCGTTCATGTTCATCACTATGAAGATAGTTTCCTGTTGTCCTTGGGTGCGGATGCAATTTTAGTACCTCAAGACCCCCCGAACGATGCCCTGAATGAGGAATCATTGAATGGTGGCCCCCAGAATGTGGATTCGTTGAATGGTGGCCCCCAGAATGTGGATTCGTTGAATGGTGGTGTCTTGAAAGCACCGGAACCCGAAAGAGGTTTAGAAGGCATTGGTTTCATCATGGAAGGTTTAGATATTGTGAGCATTCCAGAAGAGGTAGACATACAAGTCAACGAATTGTTCAAAGTGAAATTTTTTTGGTGTATAAGGTTGATCGTTGGTCGTGAAGCATCATTTTTATTTTAAACTGTAAATTCCACCAAAAGCCTTTATGTAGTGTCGTGTGAAGCGGAGGGATGCAAATGGCGGTTGCGAGCAACCAAACCTCCTAATAGTAGACGGTTTAAAGTTACACAGTATAAATTTAAGCATACTTGCCAACCTATTGGTAGACGAGTATATAGATGAGCATAGAGCCCTTGTTTATGCCACGCGGCAAATCGCCCCGGGTGCAAATTGGATTCTAAATGATGAATGAGATGAGTTGGCGGTGCCATATAGCCGCATGACCGGTGAAAGCGTATTTTGGCGTCGTTTTGTCCAGTTCAGGTTATTGCCACCTCGTCATTCTAATACTGTCTCATCAAATCAACTTCTCTTGATTTCTAATATAATGACTAACATAAATATTGATGTTGCGTACCTAATACATATGGAAATGAGAAGAGTAGCCATGACTGCACGTGAAGTCGGACTTCCGTACGGTTCTATCATCACCGTAATAGTAAAACAAGCTGGTGTACCGGTTTATACAAGTGATGAGATTATCAAACCACATTAAGATAATCGGTAATATGTTTTTATTGTACTTGCTTTTAATAAATGTAATGTATTATCCGTAACGCCCTATGAATTTGTCCGCTTTATTGTAATATTCAATAAGTATTGTATTATTATATTACGTTTCATTCACCCACCATCAATTTATGTTGGAAAATCCGGTCAATAATCGTCAAAAATTGGGTAAAAACAGTATAAATCTGGTGGAAATCGGGTAAAAATACGATGAAACCGGTCAATAATCGTAAAAAACTATAAAAACCGGTGAATGTCGTTCATAATTGATCAAAATTAGGTCTAAACCACACAAAATTCGCCAAAACCGTAAAATTGGGTAAAAACAGATGAATCTGTGGAAATCGGGTAAAATACGACTTAAACCAAATCAATAATCGTTAAAATCGTAAAAACCGTGAATGTCATTCATTATTGATCAAAATTAGGTCCGAACCGGACAAAATTCGCCAAACCGTAAAATTGGGTTAAAACAAAGATAAATCTTCAAGAAATCGGGTAAAATTCGACGAAACCGGTCAATAATTGTCAAAACAGTAAAACCGTGATTGTCATTCATAATCTGTTGGTATAAGAAGTAGTCAATACGGACCATAGCAATCAGATCGGATCCGGAGATCCTCGGTCAAGAGGATCGTGTTGGTATAAGTAGTCAATACGGACCATAGCATCAGATCGGATCCGAGATCCTCGGTCAAGCGGGATCGTGTTGGTATAAGAAGTAGTCAAGACGGACCATAGCATCAGATCGATCCGAGATCCTCGGTCAAGCGGGATCGTGTTGGTATAAGAAGTAGTCAATACGGACCATAGCATCAGATCGGATCCGAGATCCTCGGTCAAGACGATCGTGTTGGTATAAGAAGTAGTCAAGACGGACCATAGCATCAGATCGGATCCGAGATCCTCGGTCAAGGGATCGTGTTGGTATAAGAAGTAGTCAATACGGACCATAGCATCAGATCGGATCCGAGATCCTCGGTCGGGCGGATCATGTTGGTATAAGAAGTAGTCAATACGGACCATAGCAATCAGATCGGATCCGAGATCCTCGGTCAAGCGGATCGTGTTGGTATAAGTAGTAGTCAAGACGGACCATAGCATCAGATCGGATCCGAGATCCTCGGTCAAGCGGGATCGTGTTGGTATAAGTAGTCAAGACGGTCCATAGCATCAGATCGGATCCGGAGATCCTCGGTCAAGGGATCGTGTTGGTATAAGTAAGTAGTTAAGATGGACCATAGCACTGTATCGGATCCGAGATCCTCGGTCAAGGGGATCGTGTTGGTATAAGAAGTAGTCAATACGGACCATAGCACTGTATCGGATCCGATATCCTCGGTCAAGGGGATCGTGTTGGTATAAGAAGTAGTCAAGATGGACCATAGCACTGTATCGGATCCAAGATCCTCGGTCAAGAGGATCGTGTTGGTATAAGAAGTAGTCAATACGGACCATAGCACTGTATCGGATCCGGAGATCCTCGGTCAAGGGGATCGTGTTGGTATAAGAAGTAGTCAAGACGGACCATAGCACTGTATTGGATCCGAGATCCTCGGTCAAGGGGATCGTGTTGGTATAAGAAGTAGTCAATACGGACCATAGCACTGTATCGGATCCGGAGATCCTCGGTCAAGACGATCGTGTTGGTATAAGAAGTAGTCAAGACGGACCATAGCACTGTATCAATCTTATTCTAATATTTTTTTTTTATTGATTATTATTATTATTATTATTCTAATCTAAATATTTTTTAAATAGGATATATCCATATAAGTATATATTATTATTATTAAAAAAAATCTAATCGCCAATCATCTCCTCTCCCGGGGGAATCCTTCTTCTTCTTTCCAAAATTTCGGTTTTCCCTCCAGCGCGCTAAATCTCAAGCTACAAAACTGAATAACTGTTTGAATTTCGAAATTGGGGATTTCGTTAACTTGTAAATTGTTGTCTCTCTCATCCATTCACCTCCCATCTCTCATCTCTCTCATATCTCTCATATCTCTCTCATATCTCTCTCTCTCCTCAAGAACCCTAAATCGAATTACAAGCTAAAGAACTCCACCTAATTGGACCAAGAACTCCACCTAATTGGACCAAGATTTCCCGGCATGAATTTTATTTTACTGATATCGATTCCTCATTCACTTGGTTTGTATTCATGATGATAATTCAAGTTTATAATTGATTGCTCATTCAATTGTGTGTCTTGGGAAATTGATTGCTTAATTCATGTTTTCCCAAATTTGCAGATAAGAAGTACTGCCGGTTCTAATGGATTCATCACCATCCCATTCTGTAAGTCAATTGAAATTAACTAATGTTGGTTATAATGCTATCATCTGGAATGTTGAATCTATTTCCTTGATGAATTGAATTTATAAAGGGTGTTTCCAAGAATTGTTTTTAAAGGGTGTTAACAAATGTTGGTAATCCATCTCTTGAATTGTGGTATTACTAAGTTTATGTATGCTACTTTGTGGTGTACTGGTAATTCAATTATTATGCCATTGATAGCCGTGTCCTCACAGCTTTAAGCATTGTTGAAGTAGATGTTAGTATAGTATGTAATGAAGTGGGGAAGAAGATGCATTGAAAGTAATTGAGAAGCTAAAATTAGGATGTTGGCTTGCACAAACTTCCTACTTTGACTAAGTTTGCTATACTTTTGTTGTTAGCCATATTGTTCAACCACCCCAGTCCCCTCTTATTCTTACACCCTGTTGTTGGTTTATACAAAAACAAGTTTGAAGTTGTTATCCTCTCGTTGTTTGTTTTTGCCCGTAATCATTGTATTGAATGGTTTATTCTGTTTGGATGTTCAATTTGTGGCGTTAATTGAATTTTATTTCATTCAGAGTTATCGTTCTACTGGTTCTTCAACGAATGCCAACCAATACGAAGATCTTATACCAGATGATGTAAAATGCCACTGCGGTAAGCCGGCCGTCTTGCGAACATCCACCACAATGAAGAACCCAGGGAGAAAGTTCTTCGGTTGCCCTTACTTCCCGGTATGAATTTTATTTTACCGATATCGATTCCTCATTCACTTGGTTTGTATTCATGATGATTATTCAAGTTTATAATTGATTGCTCATTCAATTGTGTATCTTGGGAAAAGTCAACCGGCTACTGCAGTTATTTTACATGGCAGAGGAACATGTCATATACCCCCGTGACTTGGTTCGGAAATTAGACAAAATTTCAATGCACATCAGATACAATTCAGAGAGAAATTCAACTCTTACAGTCTTGGCGACAAAATGATGTCTTCAAAATGGATCAAGTGGAGATCAACGTCACCGAGCTAATCAAAGGATGCACTGAACGTTTTGATGCACATGACTGGGATAAAGATGCATTAATTGTGAAGCTAAGGCGTGAGAACGAGACCAAGGTTAGGATGTTGGCAATTATGGGTTGTGTGACTGTGTATCTTGTGTTCATGTTGGTATGGAAATGAAATCTTGTATGACTATGTATCTTCTTTTGGGATTTATTTTGAAAACATTAATGTTGCCTTGTATTCTACAAACCTTCTATCATGATCAAGTGTGCTTGATGTTTTCCCCCTGGGTTATTGCTATTCTTCAACTCCATTCATGTGAACATCTCAATAATCAACAAAAAAACAAGTTTGAACTTGTTATCATGTCGGTCTGAAAAAAACTTAAATCAACAACAAATCTACCTCTTCTTCATGTTACAAAATATTTGAAAGAAACAAGACAACACACATCATACTCAAACATTATGTTACAAAATATTAGAAAGAAAAAAGCTCACATATCATACTCAAACATTATGTTACAAAGTATTAGAAAGAAAAAAGCTCACACATCATACTCAAACATTATGTTACAAAGTATTAGAAAGAAAAAGTTCACACATCATACTCAAACATTATGTTTAACTTAGACAACACATCATACTCAAACAAGTTAAAACACTAACAAAGGAGAATACAATAGCCATTGTTACAATTAACTCCATTCATCCTCATTTTGGGGGCGACTCATGAATACACGCGAACAAGTAGTAATGTTATAGCCATATCCCTTGCATTTACTACATTGTACAAATTCTTCTAGGCCCGTCTCTGCGCAGTGCTTTTCTTTTTTCGTCAACCTACAGCGCGCGTCTCGGCAGGCTTTTCTCTTTTTTATGGACGTCCCGCTTGTCCCCTATCGCGTGTCGGTGGCAAAACCACTTTGCTCAAGACTTCTTCAGATATTCACAATCCATTGAGTTCGGCAAGGATTCACACATTGAGCATAAGCTTTCCTCCAATACTCGGTGCTATAATAAGAGATGTATACTCGTGACGCATGCTTCCCAATGTGCTTTTCCACGATGAACGGCATGCACACATGGATACTTGTGTACATCGAAATACTTACAATCACAGTTCTGTGCATCCAACCGAACAACGTAACACACTTGGGTTGTCGTATCAAACACCTCGTACTTGCTATTGTCAACAATAGGAAAAACACTATACCGAGTTACCTTCTTGTAGTGTCCTTTTATTATCTTCTCCACCTCGGGAGTGACAGGGGCACCCCATTTTGTAGAAGTTGTATTTCTTGCAGCAAACCACTTTTTCATTTCACCCCGGATATGTTCAATTAGCCCAACTACCGAAAATTCCCCCACTCTTGTCAATTGGTATTTAAGCTCAATTTCTTTTCTACAAAATAAACAAAAAAGATAACCCGCTTTAGTACATGCATGACGCACTTACAAAGTATCATAAAACACAGATTACATGGGCTTAACTCGATTAAAGATATGCACAATCCAGTTTAATTTCAAATTCACAATATCCAATGGTTCTAAATCACAAACTACACCGATTAAACCTAATAATACACCCCTTAATTTCACCAATCACCCCCCAATATCAGTTTCAACAGTATAAGGTACATGTATTACCATAATCCCACTTAAATCGATGTAATCCAATTAACCAATCAATTTCAATTATTTACTTAAACAACCTTCAAGAATACACGCTTCCTTCGGGAAATCTTGGAGTTTTTCAAACTTGTAATCCAATTTAGGGTTCTTCAAGAGAGGAGAGATCGATATGAGAGAGATGAGAGATGGGTTCAAAACTACTTTGAGGTTGTTATAGGTGGAAGTGAAGTTGACGAAGGTCTGCAGACCTTTCACCGCTAATCGCATTTGTTGATTTGGGAAAAACTTGCGCCATCGAAATTTGGGAAATTGGAACTCACCGGTGGTTGGAAATTGAGAACTAAATGAAGGTTATTTTTGGAAGTTCCACCCTTTTTATTTGTTTGGGTATTTTTCTTTTTTTTAATTGCCCCAAATAGTCATGGGTTATTTTTGCCAAATACTTAGAGAAATTGGTTATTTACGCCATATCGCTTATATATATATATATATATATATATATATATATACTAGTCATAAACCCGTGCATTGCACGGAGACGTATGACAATGTGATTACCTTCTGATAGAGTCAAAAGCAGACAAAGACAACATAACCAAAAGTAATCACGATGCCAATAATTGTGGATATATTATCGCTTTTACCATTGCACGGGAGAACATATATTTCAATAGAATATTTTGTTTTCAAGGATGAAAAGAAGATTTTATTGGCATATTTGTTACGCAGGAATTGAATCGAATAGAATACGCAGGATTGGAATGAAACAAATTATATAAATGATGACACATTGAGTGATTGATAGAGCAATGTAGTGAATTAAGGTTGGCTTGAGTAGCATATGATATGGTTTATAAGGTATGATATAGCGAAGGGGGTGGGGTAGCTACGCCATACCCCATTGCACCCTACCTCTTACCCACCGCCTCTACCCACCACCCTATCCTACCCTACCCGATATCACTATATCTTACCCTCGACATCCTACATACCTTACCCATTACCTACTCTACTCCACTTTCATCCACCCCAACCCTACTCTATCCTACCTTACCGATCATACCAACCTACCTTACCCACCACCTCACCCTTCTCTACCTTACCCACCCCACCGTACCCTACCCACCACCCAACCCTATCCACCAATCCACTCTACCCGGCTAAATTACAATTTTCGTCCTCTAACTAGACACGTTTTCGATTTTGGTCCTGATTTTTCTCCGGCGACAATTTTAGTCCTGTAAGTGGTCTTTTTTTTGGCAAAAATAGTCCTGAACGCCGGAAAGACCACTTACAGGACTAAAATTGTCGCCGGAAAGACCACTTACAGGACTAAAATTGTCGCTGAAAAAGACCAATTTTAGTCCTCAGAAGTGGTCTTTCCGGCGCTCGTGACTATTTTTGCAAAAAAATACCACTTACAGGACTAAAATTGTCGCGGAGAAAAACAAGGACCAAAATCGAAAACGTGTCTAGTTAGAGGGACTAAAATTGTAATTTAGCCCACTCTACCCTATCTTACCCACCACACCACCATACATTACCTTACCCAATACCTCAACCTATCCTACCCTACTCAACCCTCCCCAACCCTACCTTACCCACCACTTCACCCTACCCTACCCACCATCCTACCCGATCCTACCACCCTACCTTACCTTACCCATTACCCCAACATACCTTACCTTACTCTACCCTACCATAATTTTTGGATTTGAACATCTATATATATTGGGAAAGATAGGGTATTTATTAGGGGAATCAAATTTTAATTGATTTCTAATTACGGTAGCCGAATTTTGTAATTATGGTAGGGTTTTTTGTTTTCATATAGCCATATTTTACGGGTTTGAAGCGGGTTTTTACGGGTAATTGGGTTAAATTCCTTCCTCTAGACACAAACCTGTGCATTGCACGGGAAAATGACAAACATCATTAAAAATTTGTTATTGCACGGAAAATTTCACAATTGAAAGAAAGACAGCGAAAAAACTAGTTATATAAATATGTAAGTAGCCAAAATCTGCACAATACTCAGCGTTTTAACACTTGCAAAGGGAACAAATAGAGAAGAAAAAGAAAACTAATATTTTCACTTGAGTAGATGCAACTTATTGCACTTACATGCTGTGGGTTCTTACATGAATACCCAAAGAAATCAGTACCTGAATTCACGAACTTTGAAAAGTAAACTTAAAAAAAGGTTTTGTCGAATTTTAGATATGCATCAAAGTAGTTACAATATCTGCAAAGCACAAAAAAGAAAAAGATAATGAAAAACCCCGATTGAGCAAAAATTTTGTCAAACTAATAAAAAGTGTCTATAACCCAATCAAAGCAGGGATGAGAAACTTGCCGTCAATAGAAAACGGAAATAAAAAAACAAATGATAGATAAAAATAGGATTGGAGAACTATAACATTATTACCTCAGATCAATACATGTGAATCTCATCGTTTAAGAAACATGTCAATCTCTACATTTCGTCCACGATCCAGATTCCGATCTTAATCTCAATCGTATTCTTTAAATGGTGGCTTGCTTGTCCTATTGTTATAGCTTCAAAGATATCTTGTCAGCGTTTGCAGAAGGCCGACATCAAAAAAAAAAAGACACGATCAAAAAGCAACATATTGAGAAAAGATAGAATACGCAATGATCGGAAAAAATTCTTAAAATGCTCATACCGATTCAGAAATGAATTTGTGTTCATTGGAGCTATTTGGCATTGGAAAGAAATCTGGTTATCAGGATGTAACTTTTCAGGCTTTCGAATGGTGAAGGCATATCTATATATCTATATATATATATATATACACACATACGTTTCCAGGAGAAGGCTCATGACCATTCCAGAATACATCGTCTGAATAACATCGATCCAAGCCTCCACCTTTAGCTTTTTGAATTACATCAGGCCAAATCTGCATCAATCAAAATTATAATCTTTCATTTAGTAGCGAAATACCAGGTTTCTTATGATTGATGAAATGTAAGACCCGTGGAATTGTCAGGAAAAATGCAGTGAAGATGATGGCTCAACTCTTAAGTGTATAATCTGTGATGAGGAAATTGTAAAAACTAATTCAACGCACATTATGAGATACGCATGAATGTGTATGTTTTAAGGGGTAAAAAAAGAAAGAAAGAAAGGGGGCAAACAACTATTGATACTTCTTGGCTAGACATTTTTATTGAACACTTCCAATTGGCTAACTATAAACCAAGGCTCTTCAGCCGGAGCTGACCCATTCCCGTGCCACTGCTACTCGAGGCACCACCACAACCTTTGAGTCCTTAGAAGCAATGTCAACTCGATTGAAAATGCAATAAAACAAAACAACAATCCTAAAAATTCTCAGCCGCACACTAATTGTCAACCACCAATTTTAGAAATCCATTGTTCAGAAAAAACGAATAATACAAAACTTTACAACCAATTCATAATTAGAAGCTTAACAAACATATGAAAACCGTACGTAAACTTTCACGTAACTCGTAAGAAATGATGATTGGGAGAGAAACATTTAAAGAAAAGACTTACGTTGATAGTAGTATGTACCTGAATAAAGTTTCACGTTAGAAAACGATCAAGTGCGTCTTGCATTGAACCGGAATAAAACAGGTATTCCAAATGCCTTGTGAGCACCACAAAAGTTATTTCAAGCCTAGGAAAAACAGTCAACTTAATTAAGGAGAAACCATGAAAAGGAAAACAGAAAGCAATCACACACAAAATCAACCAATAGTTTCATAATAAATCTTTGTCATTTCCTACCATAGTCTTGTATTACCTCTAACGAATAAACCTCCATCAATATGACCTCCTTCCTGAAGCAGTTCAATTAATACTTGAGAACCATTAACATGACTACACATGATGTTGAAAAAATCAAAATAAAGAAAAGATCTAAATTATTAGCAATACCGGAAAACCGCTCCCATAAGTTTTGTATAGAATGCTTACGTGGTCACTGCAACAGAGAACGAAATCGATATAGACGATGCATTTGCCAAAAGTAAACCCCAATTAAGAGAACAAGGAATTATAAACGCCACCAGAGCACCAGGACGTTCGCCTCTCATCATCATACCGAGTCCCTCTCATCAATTAGTGGCGTAATTTTTTTTACAGATGATGAGTTGGTGGGCGTTTGGGTAGAGGAAAAAACCAAGGTTTTATGGGGGATTCACTATTTTGAAAATGCTAGTAATACAGTGGAGGGATGTGCATTGTTGTTGTTTTTGTTTTTATTTTTTATTTTTTATTTTAAATGTAGAGGATTTAATTGGCGTTTGCCTCAGCACATAGACTTTCAAATTCAAAAGTCTCAGGAAACAGCCAAAAAATTGGATTCATCCTATGTCAAAGCTAATCCACCAGACCATGTTGCTGATAGCGGGGGACTGCCAAGTTTGAATGAAAACCCACAGAGAACTATTGCCCCTGGGCATACGTCGATTGAACCTTTTATTCACCAATGAAGATCTTCTCCTAGAACTGTCGGGGAGCTAGCTCCTATGAATTCTTCAGGCATTTAAAGGCCTATGTGAACGACTATCAACCGGATATTCTTTTTCTTATGGAAACACATGCTCCTACTACGAAAGCAAAACGCATTCTTCGGAGCTGTAATTTTACGGACTTAATTGCTGTTGAAGCAAGGGGTTTTAGTGGCGGGTTGTGGTGCTTCTGGAACAACTCGAAGCATGATCTCCGCCTTCTTTTTGCAACTCATCAAACTTTATTTCTAGCAGAGGTGGAGGCAGGTATGGTATCTCGAGTTTTATCTCTTACTTACGCTTCGCCTACTCCCTCCGTTCGTGAAGATCTATGGGATTTATTTGAACATGTAAATTCGTTTATTACTGTGCCGTGGTGTATTCTTGGCGAACTTAATCAAGTTGTTAATGATGATGACAAGAGAGGTGGAAGGCCAGTCTCTGGCCCATCTGTTGAACGGCTTCGAAGGCTTATCAGTATGTGATCTAATTGAGGTACCGTTCTATGGGCCGCGTTTTACCTGGTCCAGTTCTATTCACAGTCTATTTGCGATTGAGCAACGTTTGGACCAGGCACTCTGTAATAATAGATGGTGGAGTCGGTTCCCTGCTTCAGTTGTCCACCATCTGCCCCGAACTCATTCGGATCATCATCCCATATTGCTGTCTATGTGTCCTGGAACGTCGGTCAAGCAAAGAGACAAACCATTCCGGTTCCAAGCTTGTTGGATGCAGCACAAAAATTTTCATCAATTTCTTGAAATTAATTGGTGTCATAATGGCGACAATTTGCATCACACTCTGAATCAGTTGGCACTTAAGGCTACAATATGGAACAAGGATACTTTTGGTAATATTTTCCATCGTAAACGTAGGTGCAGGGCTAGGATAGCAGGCATCCAAACCTCTCTCTCTATGGCACCCTCCAATTTTTTGATGAATTTAAATGCGGAGCTAGTTAAAGTATATGATGAAATCCTCTCTCAAGAAGAAACTTTCTGGTTTCAGAAATCTTGACTAAACTGGGTAGCTGATGGTGAACGGAATACACGCTATTTTCATCTTTCCACTGTGCGCAAACACGGTAAGAGCAATATATCTTACATAAAAGATGCTAGTGGTGTTTGGATAGATGACGAGCCGACTTTGCAAAATATGGTACGGCAGTTCTATATTGATCTATATACTGATGAACCTGTGGCTCCTTTGCCCTTAAATCTATACACACCGAACATCACACATGCGAATAGGAGATTACTAAACAGCCTGCTTTAGAGAGGCGAGATCCATGCGGCCTTGTTCCAAATGGGTGCTTTTAAATCGCCTGTCCCTGATGGCTTTCCTCCGGTCTTCTTTCAGAAAAACTGGAATATTGTTGGTGTAGCTCTCGTTTCGTGGGTGACTAAGGCATTCAACGATCGACACTTTCCAGCCTCGGCTAACCGCACGTTTATTGCTTTGATTCCCAAAGTGCATCCCCCAGAATCTGTTTCACAATTGCGTCCTATTGCCCTTGCAAACGTTACTTGAAGTTATCACAAAATCATTGCTAACCGCCACGCCTGACTATTAAGGAACTCGTTGATAATCACAAAGTGCTTTTAACCCAGTGCATAAACATCCGATAATATCATTATCACTCAGGAGGTACTTCACACCATGCGCAAGAAGACCGGTCGGAAGGGTATTATGGCTATTAAAGTGGATCTTGAAAAAGCGTATGACAGAGTTAGTTGGGAGTTTCTGACAACTACTTCATTTAGTGGGCTTCGGCGACGCATTGATCGAGCTTATTCTTTATTCAATGTCTTCTACAATGCTTGAGATTCTTTGGAATGGCCAACCACTTGCTGGTTTTCAGCCGAGACGTGGGCTTAAACAGGGTGACCCGTTAGCGCCGTACCTCTTTGTTCTTGTCATGCAGATCCTTATTGAGCTGATCAAAGAATCAATCGCAGGCCGTAACCGGAAACCGATTGTTGTTTCGATGGGGGTCAGAAGCTCTCACATTTGTTCTTTGCGGATGATCTTATCCTTTTTGGGGAGGCTTCAGTGGATCAAGCGAAAGAAATGGAGCGGGTTCTTTCAGTGTTCTGTAGTCTCTCGGGCCAGAAAATTAGCATTGCGAAATCTAAATTTGCGGTTTCACCTAATGTACCATCGCAAACGGCTGCTTGCATTGCTGGGGTGCTAGGAATGTCCCAAACATGGAATTTAGAAAAATAATTGGGTGTTCCCCTCCATCACAACAGAATCAAGAAAGAAGACTTTCAGTTTGTTGTCGATAAAGTGCGGTCCAAGCTGCAATCTTGGAAGGCTTCCACCTTATCTAAAGCAAAGCCGGGCAATTTTAACTCAAACAGTCCTCACAACGACCCCTACTACCATATGCAAACGGTGAAGCTCCTTCCTTCCCCACCTCCAATGAGCTTGACAAATCGCCCGCTTCTTTTTCTCGGGGCGACTATGAAGACAAGAGGAGCATTCACCACGTTATGCGGGACACTATATGTCGGCCAAAAAATCTTGGTGGGCTAGAATACGGAAGGCTCGGGATATGAATATTGCGCTTTTGGCAAAACTAGTCTCAAGCACTTTTGACGGACCATAATAAACTTTAGGTCCAAATCTTGTGGAAAAGTATGGCTCATCAGTAACATCCCGACTTTTCAAGAAGAAGGCGTAAACGCTTTTTAACAAAAATTTAGATTTATTACATTTGAAATAAGGATTTAAGTGTTGTTTTCAAAAAAAAAAAAATTGATAAAAGCATTTTTAATTATGGTAAATCTTTAATGGGAGTTATTGGTAGTTATCTGTTGGAATAAAACTCCCATTAACTAAGGAGTTGGTCAAAATTCCTTGTACTGAACTTTGGCAGAGAAAGAAAAGCAAAGAGTGTGATCGACTTCTTCTTTTGGAGAAGGAGATAAACTTCAAAAATTCATATCTTCCAATCCAGTAGTTCCGCTTTTGCAGCCACAAATAGTCAAAACGATCATCTCAGAGCGTAGATTATTCTAAAAATACTTTATAGGAGATAATCTAGGTTTGGTTAAGTTGTTTTCTGCTGCAAATCGTAATAGATCATGATGTTTTGTGTTTTAGGGTTTTGGGCATAACTTTTGATCCGTGAATCCGTTTAGAAATCCGAAAGTACCGCTGAATCGTGAGAAGACGAGGATCGCTTTTGATATCAGAATTTGGGTCTGATTCTCAGGTATGTTGAGTCAAATTTCTGCTGTAAATTCATGAAAAGGATCATGAATTCATGTTCTAAGGTTTTGTTTCGTAGTTCTTTGTTTAGAAGCTTTGATCATCAATTAATTCATGTTAATTGTGATCTTTTAGATCTTGTTTGAGGCCTGTTTAAGTGCTCAGCAGAGATTAGTTTTGGTTTGTGGCTTCAATCAAGTAAGAGGCTCTTCCTTTTGTATGCTTTAGTTGTATGATGACATGATTAGATGATGTCGTAAGGTTTTTATGTTATGAATTGTTTGTAGAAATATGTTTAAAGGTTGTTGTTGTGTTTAGTAGTACTTTATGAGACTTTTAGAGGCTGTTTTGATGTTGTTTTGTTGAGTTTTTGGCTGAAAACGTATTAAAAGCAAAGGCATATTTTCATTAGGTTTTAGAAAGTTGTTTTAGCTTGTTTTGAGTACTTTTCAAGCGTACCAAGTTGGGAATCAGCCTCCTAACTTTACAATGATGTTATAAAGAAGATAAATGAACATGAACAAGCCTTGATTAAGCTTCGATGCGTTTAGTTCCGCACCGAATGTACTCTTCAAGGGAGTTGAAGTTCGGGACCGCTCGGAAGAGTATGATTGTCTTGTGCTTTGATGAATTAGTATTCATCAATGTCTGTAATAATTGCTAGCTTGAGTCTAAGAGTCTAAGAAGCGGGAGTAGGGAGTTTTTGTCCCGAATGAACCTAGGTGGCTAGCTAATCACTTAATAAACGTATTTGACTAGATAAAAGATTAAACATCATGAGAGCTTGGATAGGCACAAGATAATATCGGCAATGTGAGGTTTGGCCGATAAAGTGGTGATGATCACCGCCGGATTCTAGACCCGCCAGATAAAGTAGTGATCATTCCGCCGGACAAACTCACGAACGAGATAGACATTCACCGGTCGCTCTTTAGGGTTGGCCGCACAAAGTGGAATGACTGCCTCGGGACCGCTGTGAGATTTATCTCTATAGGGTTGCGTCTTTTGTCTTAGTGCATATCTCACTAAGTGTAGTGCCCTCGCAAACATGTCAGTAACAAAGATAAGTTAAGATAGAAACGCTTAGTCACGAAGTGTTGATGAGCACTTAGTGAACCATAGATTGAGTCGGTCACTTGAAAGATAACTTAAATAATAATGTGAATCTTAATGTTGTAAAACTTAAAGTATACAATAGCTTCTCACTCTTACTAAGTACCTTGTACTTACCTCAATTGCATATGTTGTTTTGTGTGCTTTTGGGGTGAGAAGACTAACAGTTGTCCTTGAGCTCGTTGAGGAGTTCGATGATGTTTTGATGACGTTGGTGCTGATGATGCTTTCTTTTACTTTCTTTTAAAGGTTGTACTATAGTATGTTGTAGATTCTTAATTAGCATGTTGTACTTTTATTCCAAGTTTATAAGACAAGGGTTGTATCTTTATTTTTTTAACATCGACGTCGTAGCTTTATCTCGTTGTTGTAAGCTTTTCCTTTCTACCCCTAGTCGGTTTGTATTCTATTCTAGTAGCATTTATGATTTTACCTAAGACTTTTGGCCTTCCGTTGCTTTAATTATGATACGATAGCGTAGGTCGGCGATAATATTGGATTTATTTAATGTTATACGCGCCGAACGTTTTCTTCCGGATAAGGGCTCGGTATCCGGGAGCGGGGCGTTACAGTTGGTATCAGAGAAAAGCGTTCCTTGCTTTTCTAGGCTTCCATCTCTCCATTCCTTAAGATAAGACTTCTTTAGACCACTTAGTAACCATTCGACTTCCTGATCTTTCGTAATGGTAGGAACCCGTAGAAGTTTCTTTACTAACCTAAGTTCTGTTCTCAAGATAAGGTATCTTGGATCTTTTAGAACCTTTCTGATCTCTCTTGTTCTTGGTGGTAATTTTCGTAAAGCTAATAATCCTTATACCGTGGTTATTTTTCACTAGAGCCAAGTGAAGAGTCTTCTTAGGTGAAGGTTAGGTTGAGTTCTAAGCTCACATCTTTTATGTGATGCCCTCAAGTTTGTTCCTTCTCGGATCCTTAATAGAATCCATATCTTCATTCGACCTTTCGGACTTTTCTCTCTTTACTCTTCTCTTGGAGGATTTAAAGTTTTCTTATTGCGACTTTTTGATTTAATCATTTCTTTGATTTTATAATTTGGTGTTATACAAAACGAGTAAACGATTTTGTTCACGCTTTCTATATGTCTTTGAATATCATTTCGATGTTTCAAAATTCTGTAAATTTGCAGTCACTTAGAAAATTGCCTTATCTACAATTTCTCTTTGGCATCAACTTAGTTTTCAGTATGGATTGTTCATAAATTGTTTAACAAGGAAGAGTACTCTGTTCAGAAAATTCTGCAGCGGTACTCTTACTTATGAATCTGTTTTGAATAAGCTAAACACCCCAAACGACTTGAATTTTTGATATGTCGTAGGAAACTTTCTCCTCTGAAATTTTTGTTTTGGAGTCAAGTGCAAATTCGTTCTGGTTTGAGTACAATCTACAACACAATGCAGATTATAATTTTCTGAAATTTTTGACAGCTCACAGCAGTCGACGAAAAATAATTATTTTAACCAACCAATGCTTTTCCATAAATTCTGAATTTTGTGTAGCATATGTAAAACTTGTATACCTACAACTTTTCTTTTTACATCATTTTCAAAATCAGTTTGGTTTGTTCTGTCCAAGTCAATCATTTCATGGTTGATGTATGTACTTAAACTTTTAAAACAATTTAAGTACTTGTTCATGAAAGGCTAGACAACATTCTTTCACCCTAGAAGTTTAGGTGTGGGGTTAGAGGTGTTGGGAAGGCTTTGTAGCATAAGACTTTTAACTTACTTGTTATCCAAAATAAGAAGTTTAGTAGGTAGGTATTAAGTGTTGCAGATTCAATATCCTTATGTGACAAGAAACAATTACATGGTGACTTTCCAATCCATGTTTTCTTTAACGAGGTGCTTTCTATAATCATTTGGTTTCATACTTAGTTACCTCTAATTTCAAATGTTTCCCCATGCATACTATTTGTAACCAATGTGCTAGCTAGATCATCCATTTGAAACTTTTGAACTCGGTAAAAGTCCTTTCATTGCGAAGTTTTGTTTTCCAAGTGTGCACATACTTTGATGTGTCTTATTTTTTTTTTATGAAGATGTTTTCATAGTGTCAAATGCTTGAGTTAAGGAAACAAGTTTCTCATCCTTCGAACTATTTGAACTGGCAAGTGCATATCCTTCCAATGCATCATGTTTAGTAAATTCAGGACAATACACTTTCGCATCCTAGTGATTACCTTTAATGCATCCCCTACACGATGTTTTAGTGCAGAAAACTTTTTGTTTGAAGACTCAACTCTTTTATTAGAATTTTATACCATTTCGATAACCGGTTGAAAGATCAAACTTTCTCAAAACATCCATTTTAATTACATATCCTTTTGTCTTCCGGTAAGTATACGTGAACAATCATTTCTTGCCTAAGTGTCATTTAATAGCTCCAGACTACTTTTAGAAAATTATATATATACATATGTTCAAAAGTCCTATCGATAATTACTTTCAAAGTACTGCATCTTGTACTCCCTTACGAAATTTTTTTTTGACTAAGCAAGTAGTCGAACCTCTTTTACGTCTCATGCATGTCTTTTAAAGTTTTTTTTTGATAAAGAATTTTAGTCTGCAACTTATTTTGTTAAGAGTATTCCTCGACAAAATTTGCTACAAGTGTTAAGTTGTTTTGTCTTATTTTAAACCTTCCTTCTTCAAATTTGAAGAAATGGCTTTCTGATTTTTTTTTTTAAAACAAATGGTTGTCCTCATTCCTTTGAACATTTGCACCCTTGATGCAAACCTTTTAACAATTTCACAATAGCCCTTCTTGTGTTAGTCTTTGAACGACACGAAAACATGTATTATTTGAAACTCTTGTGTTTTCTTTACACAGTCGTCACTTATGATTTTTTTTTTCACGAAGCACTTCTTCGATTTACCTTTATCATTGAACCTTTGGAGAGGATGTTCCCCGCTTTCAAAAAAATAAATTTTTTTTAACTGCAACGGTTGTTGAAAGAAATAGAAAATGCATTCTCTGAGTTCGTGTACTTTCTTTTCCACGTTATCATTCATGACCCCTTCGCAACATTTCTCCAATTTACTTGGATTTTCATCATTAAAACTTTCGAGAGAATATTACTCGCCTTCAATTTTTATTATTATTAATATATATATATATATATATATATATATATATATATATATATATATATATATATATATATATATATATGTACATATTTGAATAAGATTTGAAACTTCTTCTACTTCCAAACCTTTCTCGTTGAACTCTTTAATAGCGAAGTAAGAAAATTTATCCTTTTGCATTCAATCATACCAATTACTTCAAGGGAAAGGAAAATGTTTTCAATATGGATTATATAGGATGATCTTTAGGTTGCAACAAATGTCCCAAATGTGAGAACTTTTGTTTATCGATTTTATCACAAGTGCCATCATCTTGGTAAATTTTATATGTCATCCATTTTGTGTTATCCAAACAAATGTTTTACTATATGCATGTGAACCAAGTTCAAACCATCTTTCATTTTGTGTTACGCGTCTCAAAATTTCCCATTTGTTATCTCCTTTAGTAGTTTCAGTTTTCAAAAGACTTTTATAACCATTCTTACCTTTCTTCTGGAATCAAGGTGAGAATAAGTTTAAAACTTTGTTTCTAGTATATGTTTTGCTTAAAAATATATTCTTTTACAACTCTAGTCTTCTGTTGGACTATAAAATTATGGTTGCTGATAAACTCACTGTCAAAAGTTGTTTTCTTGTCTATAGGAAAGCCTTATAAGTTTGGTAGAAGATGTTTATATGGTTTCCTTTTTTGAAGACTAGTAAAGATTGAAGTATGTCTATGGTTTGGGTGTGCTATAGATGGTTTAGCGCTGGATTGATAACAAGACGGAGTTGAAGTTCATTAAGTTAATAGCTAGTTTCTTGAAGGTAAGGCGGATGTATAGGTCAAAGCAACCTCGCTCAAGGGAAAAATCAATGAAAAGCAAATAAAACAAAATCATATCCGAGACCATCAAATCAAGAATCGGAATCTCCATAAAACCGACGAACAAGAATAACACAAATGTGGGATTTAGCAACATAGTCACTATATCATTACAATGTCACTATTTTGTCACTACAACACTACTTCATTACAATGAAAGTCAAGCGATGACATTTAGCAACATTGTCTTTTTATTGAACAACAATAGATTTATATATTAAAAAAATCAAATAAGTCGTTGAAGTATCAAATTACAAAAATTTAAAAGAGCAGAAAGACAATCAAGAACACTACACCAGAGCATCAAAATATATAAACCATTAGATGTAGAAATAAGAGCAATAAATAGATTTATTTTCCACTGATTCCAATCCCACATGCCTTTGGTATAACGCCCTGACATCCATTCGAAACATCGCGTCTTAATTTTCATCAAAGCATTAGTAACATCAAAATTATTTTGATTGAACACAAGCTCATTACTTTTCGCCCAAACAAACCAGGTTCTTACCTTTTTGATTGCATCCCATATCAAAGCCACTTTGCCATTATGAGAAGTATTTGGATACAAATGATGTAGTTCTTCCCAGCTTCCCCTCATTTTGACCATCGATCTTACACCAATCAAAAATTAATCTCCAAACTCGAACCGAGCACGTATAAAAGACTAAATGTGAAGACTATCTTCCTCCATCACACCACAGAGGGGGCAATTTAAAGATTAAGTTTAGTAGGCAACTTATCCATTACCGCTCTCCAAAAAAACATATTAATCTTTGATGGAAGTGCTTTGTTCCACTTCATGTAGTTTGCCTCCATGTTTTCCTCATAAGAGTCAATGATAATCTGCATGATATACGCAACTGAAAATTCCCCCAATGAAGTTAATGTCCAAGCATGCTTATCATGAGAACTTGTATTGATAGAATAATTAGATAATAAGCAATACAAATCCTCCATTTCCCCAAGCTTTCTTCCTCTTAACTCCCTTATCCACTCACATTTCCATCTCCAAATGTCTCCTTTGAAGAAGCCACAATCTCTCACCCAAGCATCTCAAACGCCCTTGTCCTACCCAATTGTCCACCCAAAATTTTGTACTGTCTCCGTTCCTCACTTTTTTCATATGAGAAGAGAAAAGAGGAATCCCAAAACCTGCACATGAACAGATAAATCATCATCAAAACCTGCGATTGAACATCCTCTTTTCAGATCTCGACTTGATTTCTTCCGATCCGAAATCATCTCCGGCGATGACCTCGATTACGGCGATTTCTCTCCAAATATCATAGCTCCTCCACCTCCTCCAAAGAGGCCGAGCTTGTTTGAAACGCATTTCGACACATCTTATTCGGCCGGATTACCGATTACGCCAGCAGATTGAATACAACACGCTCAAATAAGGGCATATTCGTCCGCTTGAATCTATTTGTCCTTAATGCAACTAAAAAATTGAAACTGGATTAGCACTCAATTAATAGAGAAAAAGTGGATTATAAACTAATTTTTCCTATTTATTATTGCTTAAACCCTACTATGGCGAGGCTTTGTTTAATTCACGGCCGCCAAATATATATACATATATCCCTCAAAAAAAATATATACATGTATATGTATCACCGTTCTCTTCATAAACAATGTGTTTGTTTGCAGTATCGAAACAAACAGAAACTCTTGGTCGATTTAAAGCCTAGAAGGTATTCCATCAATGTCTAATTCTTATTTACGTGAGGATCTACTTGTTCATGTCTTGGTGAGATCATCACCAGAAACTCTTGGTCGATTTAAAAGCGTATCGAAATCATGGAAGGCTTTAATATCAAGCCCAGAATTCATCAAATTGCATCTAAATCAGGCTCGGATCAACCAAAAGAGAAACATATCAATCTGTACATATGTTAATGACATGCTTGGAATACAAGTGGTAGAATTCTCGACCGTTGAGAAATTCGGCTGCAAAATTCAATGGCTCCGTCCACCTTTTGAAAGCTCAAGCTCACGGGGCTCACAGTTCGAATCAAAGATCATTGGATCTTGCAATGGTTTACTTTGTCGTATTCTCAGTCGTTGTTTGTTTATCCCAACAGATAAATGTTGGGAATATGACATATCTTTGTGCAATCCGTTGACAAAGTCATGTTGGGATTTGCCTAATAGGCTGATGGTCGTAAATGACGAACGTCTTCAACAACTGTTGGGCAGAAAATTATGTATTTACGGATTTGGATATGATGATATTCATGATGACTACAAGGTTATGATAGCAAGCTGGCCAGATGAGTATAAGTATGAGTATAAATATGAAGTTTACAGTCTGCGATCCAATGGTTGGAGTATTGTAAGATCACATCTTGATTTTCGTGAGCACTTAATTGAGGACAGGGACGGGGTGTTAGTTAATTGTGCTTTACATTGGATATTGAGGAGGAATCATCCAGCTCCTAATGATGATTTCAAGAAGATTAATTCCATTCTTGCATTTGATCTTAGAACAGATAAACAAAAGATTCTGCCAATACCAGAGGATCTAAAGGAAATTCTTCCTTTGCAATTGAGTGTGTTGGATGGTTGCCTAGTTTTAAGCATTGTTCCATGCCGTTTATTTGAAGCTTCGAAAAAAAGGTTTCATTTTGATTTTGATTTTGATTTGTGGGTGATGAAGGATTACAGCATCAACGATTCATGGATAAAGTTAACTATACGTACTTCATCATGCTTGTTCTTATTGAACCCCATTGCTCTTTTTCATGATAACCATAAGAAAAATCTCATCTATTACGATCCTAATAATAAAGGAAAAATTTTATTGTACGATTTAGTTAGTCATCAGGTACAGGAGTTTCCAGCATTTCAAGGTGTTCACGGAGCGAAACAACTTCAGTTTGGCGGCAGTCTTGTTCAGCCTTATCCGCCTTCCCTTGGGAACACGAAAATATAGAAGCTCAATTTGAAGGAATTGAAGACCACATTTTGATCAGCATAAACTCAATACACTAGTGTATTTTCATCCAATCTTTAGTGTATTTATTTTTTATTTTTTTAGTTTCTGGATTGTGTGTTACTGATAATGTGTACCATTATTTTAGTATCACTTTATATATACGATTAACAAGTTGTTTTATCTAAACACATTATTGTTTAGACACCATTTCTTTTACAACAGGTTGTGAAAAATTAATGCAGCCTGGTAACAATATACTGAGGACATTGGAGCATACATTTGCCATTTCAATTATTTAAGAAATAAGTATTGTAATTTAACCAGAAATTTTTTATTGAAAGTAGTGATTTTTTTCCAAAGGAGGTACTTTTATTTGAGGCGGCCAACGTGGGCTAAAATAAATTACAACCAGAATTCATATCGTATCATCTATCTGCCATCCAAATCTAAGGTTTACATTAGACAAAAAAAAAATGTGAGTAGGTGGGGGATAGACATGAACGCTCTGGTTTCTCCAATACCAGATACCACCAATCGCTTCTCTAAAGATGTAGTTTCAGTTGTCCTTACCAAAAGGGTGAGTGGAAGTGCGTGTGAGGTTTAACTTCAACCAGTCTCTCGTTGTTGCAGCTTTAAAAAAGATCCTGCGAGAATCATTGGGGACTAGCTGGTTCCAGATCTGTCGAGGCCAATGGCAGTCTTGAAAGGCGTGGAGCGTAGACTCAATGTCTTGATGGCAATGGACAGGTGCGGGATGTAGCAATGTGACGTCTACAAAGGGTCTCCTGCATCATAAGGGATTCGTGGCATAGTTGCCAAAGAAGAAAATTGCCTCTTAGGGGTCCTTTCAGGGCCGCCCTCCAATAAGGCGGAGGAGACGGTGGTCTTATGCCCAACGGTGCCGGGGCCCAACATTACATGTTTCGCTAAAAGAACAAAAAATTTCGTGTAGATCCAATCCGATCCAACCTAATATAATGTGTTAAATTTTTTTTATTTGAATTGTTAAAGGCCCAATTTTTTTTATAAGTATGTATAAAGACCCAAAAAAAAATTATAAGTATGTATTTTCGGAAGAAAAAAAAAACCAATTTCGAACTAAAAATCATAATTCGACGACTTGACCTTAGACCCAAAAAATACCAGGGCCGGCCCTAGGTCATTAGAGGTGCCAAACTAGGCTCCAAATGTCGTCACCCGATAGCGCATTGACGATCCAAAAATCGTCGCCTTCTAATTTAGGGTTCTTACTCTTGGTGATAGCCTGGAGAAACTCTCAGAATATGAAGATTGAAACGAGGAGGTTTATTTGGGGGTGATTTAGACTGCACTTGAGGTGTTGTTCCTCAAGCTGCCTACGTACGTATCCAATGATAGAATTGGAATCAAGTCTTCGTAGTTCCTTAGGGAGTGTTTATATAGAGGGGCTTATGCCCTAGGGTTTAATGTGGCGTCTCTATGATGGACACTGGTCAACGTGTTCCCTAAGGAAAAGATTATGATTAGTAAATCCCCTTGATCTTAGGAGATAAATATGGTATTTGAATATTCGCAATAAATGATTGAGATTGGAGTCTTTATGGCTCAGGATTCTTTCGTAGTTATATGTTTATTATGAACGTGGGGAATACCATTACGGACTGACTCTGGCTGACTTAGGTGGTCCGAACCGGACTGGGTGAGCCGAACTGGGTGAACCGAGGTAGGGGAGAACAGCCGAGCTGTCATGAGTTCGGAATCTTGTGTGTAGGCTGATGACGGAAAAATTCACTATTATTATTATAACATTTCACCCCACTTCTGATACCATTTTGAGCACTTATATATCATTTCGAATCATTAATTCATTAGATTTATCTAAATGCATATTATATAAAATATTATGTTTTTACTAGTTTTTGTGCCGGTTTAGTAGCCGGAGTGTCATGTAGAATTTACGTTTAGTTTTTATCTTTGTTTATTTATCAAAAACCAAAAAAATATATATATCAGTAAAAAAAAATGTATCCACAGTACAAATACTGTACTGTTAAAACTTTTGTTTTCAGATTTACTCATGTTCGCTTCTTTGTGTTCGGTAAAAAGATAAGATTTATCATGAAACGGAACTAAAGACTGAATCACGAGACGAGAATTTTGTCTGACTGAAGAAAGCTCGATTCGAATCAAGAATGGGCTGATTCGAATCGACCACCAAACTTGGAGTTCAAGGTTTTCAAAATATCCCATGTAAAAATATGTTTTGAGGCTTAAAAGATGGATTTTGAGGAAAAGAAGAAGATGCCACGAATTTACGAGATCAACGGATAATTTTTCCAACGCACTTCTACCGTAACCAGTTTTCGACGGACATTTGACCCGACTTAGAGGCATTTTCAGGGAAAGAGTTCTTCATGAAAGTTGTAGATACTAAAATGAGCTTTCCAACGCATTTTGAATCACGTCAATCGGAGGTCTACAACTCAAGTTATGATTTTTTTTACCGAACAGCTGAAATTTGGACGAATTGGAGATATCTTGGTTAAAATCCATGCATGTTACTTGCAATGATTCCTTGTAACAAATTTTTGCATGACTCATCACATTCACATGCAAACTCATGATTACATCCAAGCCTCCCTAACAAACTATTGGTGATTCACCACCCCTTCCCCAAATACTACCTCCCTTATACACTCTTAGATATATATATATATCTCCATATATGAGACACTCCTCCCAATTTACATCACACGGGAGAAAGAGAGGGAGAGGCCCCTCCTTACACCTCCATCTCCACCCATAATGGAAGCCCTTTTCTTGGCCATCATGGCCGCCCCTTTCTTCATGTAATTCTCCACTTTTTATCTCTTTTCTTGTTGAAGATTTGAAGTTGTGTGTATGCATATATACATATATGTCTATGTATATCTCTATGTAAGCATATATGCAAGCTTCTTTCTTCATCTTTTTCTTATTTTGAGCTCAAGTATGTATACATATGTCTATGTATGTATATGTATATGATTGTATGTATAAATAAAGTTGTAATAAAACGATGATGAGAAGTTAAAGCACGTGGAACAAGCCTTGTGAAGCCGATTCTTAGCAATATCTCGATTTCGAATTTGGATTATCTTGTGAGTTTTAATAAAAGTTGTATCTTTCCTGTGTTTTATTGTTGTTATCATTAGATATATAGTTAGATATATATATATATATATATATATATATATATATATATATATATATATATATATATATACTATAATAGTATATATATATATATATATATAAGAATCTGCAATTGATTGGATTAAGGTTTTAATTTGGTTTTAATAGAATTCGGCATAAATTTTGTATCATATCATTTACAAATGCAGTTATACAACAATTTATTGACAGAAGGATATTATGTAAAAATTCCACTGCGCTTTTAATCCATGACATTTTGACAGAGTCTGATATTTATATATATTAACCATAATGAGTAGCTAAATCTTTTCGGTGTTTTTATTGTTGTTATGCAATTTATATCGATGGATTGTTGCTATTTGATGTTTAACGGTTGACGAGAGTCGTTGTTAAACTTTAGATCACCATAGTAAAGATTGGATTTTTAATCTAATTCACGAGAGTTGTTAGGTTGAATATCTAGATTGCGAAATTGAGAGATTTCACACCTTTGTTATGAAAGCGTTAATCTTTAAAATCGAAAGATAAAAGATTGATAGGTGAACTTTTCTAAGAGATTAGGAGTTCATACCTTCGATAGGTGAATCACAATTTTCTTCAAATCACCACAAGATAATCTAGATTCGAAATTGAGGGTTGCGGGAATCGGTTGATCATTGCTTGTTCGTTGTTAAATTAATTGAGAAAAATCGTTTGTGCTGTTTTGCTTCGCTTTCATCGTAGTAAATATGAGTAAGTTTATTGTAGTTTTAGTTATAAAATAGGTACAACTTAGTTAGCTCGGTTCGTAATTATCTTTCCGGCTTTAGATCTTTGATCTTCTCATCCGATTTACTTTTGTTGTTTTCGCTTTTAGTTTTGTTAAGTGTTAGACGCTTTTATTTTCTTAAAATTTTAGTTATAATAGTAGTCGTGACAATTTAGAAAAAAATTAATAAGAACTAGATAAACCTCGATTCCTCATGGATCGATTCCGGTTTTAATCGCTATACTACGATCCCTGCACTTGGGGTAAACCGGATTTATTTTATTACTTGTTATATTTTGCTTTGCATAAAATCCGAGACAAGTTTTTGGCGCCGTTGCCGGGGACTCGGTACGGTTGTCTAGTTTTTGTTAATTAATTTTTTCTTAAGTTTGTGCCCTTAGTGTTTCTGTTTTCTTTCCTTAAAAAAAAATTGGTTTATGCAAACTCGGAGTCAGAAAGGCCCACTGCTTTACACCCCTGACCTCGAACGAACCATAGTCAGACCAAACAGGCGAAGAGTCCGTCCTTCGGCTCTTCCTGACGAAGAGAACACGGCCGATCTAGATTTCGAACGAAATCTAGCAGAGGAGATTGAAGAGGTCGTCATCATGGCTGCAAATGATAGACGCACGTTGGCTGACTACGCCATGCCTGGTGAAGTCAGAGTCAACCCAGCTGTCATTTTACCAGCTATTACTGCTGCAACCTTTGAACTCAAACCAGGTCTTATTCAAATGATGCAACACGCATCTATCTTTCACGGTTTTCAATCTGAGAATCCTCACACTCACGTACACACATTTTTAGAAATATGTGGTACAACTCGCATACAAGGGGTTAATGAGGATGCAATTAAATTGAAATTGTTTCCGTTTTCCTTGAGAGGGGAAGCGAAAGAGTGGTACAACTCTCTGCCTGCCGAGTCGATAACAACCTGGGCCGAACTCGAGCATGAGTTCCTGAGTCAATATTTCCCACCATCCAAAATAGCTCAGTGTTTGAGTGAAATCTTCACATTTTTCCCAAAGGAAAATGAATCTTTCTTTGACTCTTGGAAGAGATTTAAGGCTCTCCTACGAAAATGCCCTCATCATGGTTTAGACTTGCAGAGGCAAGTCAACACTTTCTTCAGTGGATTGACCGAACTCACCAAGGGCATGGTCAATAGTTCATCAGGAGGGGCATTTTTAAGAAAAACGCCTGAAGAGGGATGGCAATTATTTGAAGATATTTCCAAGTACAACTATGCCCCCTCATCTCACGCTATCCAGACACCTCCTCCACCCAGGATTGAGGAGGTGAATATGCAAAATCAGATCGCCATGCTGCAACAGCAGGTGGCAGCTCTCAAAATATCCTCCAATCCTTTGAGTCAGAATCAGTCATTCTCTCAGAACTCTCAAGTTCTGTTCTGTGAAAGTTGTTGTCAACCTGGCCATGTGGTTGGCCAGTGTCAGTTTATTTCCCCTCCTACCTATCAAGTCAATATCGTCCCGAATCGTGACGATTCACCGATCCACGTGTCGGACATGTGATAATGTGGGCATACCGCTCGTTTACATTCCATGGGTGGACGTAATCAGAGGTTAACACTTTCAACGGCCAACAAAATCAGAGATTCAACAATAAGTTCTCTGGCCAAAGCAATTTTCAAAACCAGGGTTTTAATAAAAATCCGAACTTCAATCAGAACCACAATATGAATTTTCCTAATCAAAATCAGAGGTTCAACCAGAACTGGCCGAACAATCCAAATCCTATGTTTCAAAGTCGGTATATCCAATCTTTTCCACAAAACTTTCAGAATTCTCAAGGCCCTTCTCAATCTAGTAATCTTGACACTAAATTGGATTCCTATCAGAAGGAGAAAAATAATAATTTCCAATTTCTTCTCAGTTCAATCAATGCTTTGGCTATGCTTTACTATACTCGTTGTGTCCACACTTTGACTATATTCTCATCAGCGCAATTCTATTTTGAAGCTTCTTATCCTTTAGAAACAAACATGTTATCCACACCACCATAGTTGATCTGTGTTTTAAATTTCCATCACATATCTGGCAATATTAGAAGTACTGTAATACGCTTATCCGGCCCGTCACAATTACTTTATGGTCCCACGAAGCATGTATACTTTTGTTTGATAACGTGTCTCGTATCAAGATTGAGAAGTTATATAAGGAAATATAGTAGCATCTTTACTAACAAATATTGATTTTTGTACAATGGTAAGCGCTTGATCCTAATATGGTATCGGAGCGGAAGTTTCCGAGTTCAAGCCCCGCTTCCAGCATAAATTTTTTTTTTTAAAAAACCAAGTGTTGGGCCCCACTATCTACTTATATGCCCACACTTCCCAAAACAAAAAAACAAAAAAAAACAAGTCAAGTGTTGGCTCTCTCCATTCTTATAGACCCACACTTGAGGGGGCATGATATAAGGAAATATAGTAGCACAAAGAAGATTTTGTTAGAAATATATGTAGCAAATTAAACACTAGATAAAACAAAAACAGATTTGTTCACACCACAAATCTCATTTCATTCATCTAAAATCCATTGATTCAGCTATTCGATTCTTAATCAAACCTCCGCCATCGGATTTCCATTACAGAACACAAATTCTCACCGATTCAAGATCTGCGATAGCGAAAACTCATTCTTAGCTTCTAAATCTGGCTGATTCTGGATGTGTTGTTCTTCCTGCATTCAGAAGGAACAGTATGGACCGGTGCTGTCATGTTGATGTGATACGTGCCCAGGAAGGTACTAAGGGATCAATGGCGAGCTTAAGAACCTAGTTCAAAATGTTGATTCGTTCTTGAAAGGGGTGGTTCTCTTAGACGAAGAAAACGCTCACTCGCAAGTATAAAATTAAGCCAAATCGACTTAACCAAGAGAAACTTCTCTCAATATAATGATAATGATTTTCATAATTGATTGTTCATAAGATTACATGTAGAATGGTTTTATATAGGCTACAAAATAAAAGACTAACAAACTCCTAAGCAATGTGAGATAAATTACATAGTAATTTTCGCCACTTTATTTCCTATTGGGCCTAACATGACTATAATAAGCTCAAATGACTTTTATTTGCTGAAAATAAACACTTAATCCAATATAATAACATATAGGCACATTTTTTTCATGGGCCTTACTACCAACTAGGCCCAAAAGACCTTTAATAAATAGACTAGTAAAAACAATATAAAATAAAATCAAACAACTCAAGTAACTAATTATTCAGGCCCATTCTTGGCCTAGATCTGAGACTGGATTTTCGAGGAATAGGTTCTTAAGCTCGCTATTGATCTCTTAGTATCTTCCTGGGCACGTATCACATCACATGTCGAACAGAGTTTGTTGAGCTGGAAGCTATTTGGCTCGTCGGAACGAATCATATTTCTGAGGAATCTGCTGTGGATTGTTGATAGAGTGATACGAGAGGTGAAGCTTGATAATGTTGTTGTGGAGCTTTGCAGAAGCAGGCAAGTCGTTTTAATCCTTATATCCTTTGAATTTTCGTGTGATGTAGAAGCTTAAGACGATAGATAATCATGAAATCGACATGCTGCTTAACTGCTTAAGTGTATGAACTGTTTGTCTTCCTTTTTTATTTCATGATTTGTGCTGTTTTATCAGGAATTATGCATTTTCTATATGCATTATGAACATAAATTGAAATGCTCATGTATTTTGAAGGTTTTTTTTTGGCTATGATGTAGAAGCTTAAGACGAAATAATCATGAAATCGACATGCTGCTTAAGCATATGAACAGTTTGTCTTCCCTTTTATTTCACAATTTGTGCAGTTTTATCAGGAATTATGCATTCTACCTCAAACTCATTTTGCCAATTCTCCTTCTCTCAGAGACTCTCTTCTGTTGCCCAATATGCTTTCAAATCGGTTGATGCCTGGATTTTTTTTCAGCATGTAGTATCAAGTTAATGAATGCCTGGATTTTTCAGCACTTATATTTCTTGCTTTGATGCTTAAGTGTGCTACAGCTGTTTATGCTAAGTAAATGGAGAGGCTTTCCGGTTCTGTTTCTTCTTTCCCCTGCTGCTTTGGTGTCGCCAGAAGAACACAATAAATGATAAATTTGCTGTTTTATCGTTGTTTTTTTTCCATTCCCAATTCCTTGATTGTATATGAACAGTTGTAGAAAGGTTAGGTTATAAGTTTGCTTTAGTGTTTCTGATCATTTAAATACATAATTTTCTGTCATTCAGAGCTTAAGCTTTCTGACAATTTTGGTGTCTAACGAAAATGAGTTTTTGTTGTTGTTAGAACAACTGTTATGCTGTTCAATTCTTTGTTAATACACAAGGCTAAATTGCAATTTTAGTCCTCTAACTGGACACATTTTGCAATTTTGGTCCTGGTTTTTCTCCGGCGACAACTTTAGTCCTGTAAGTGGTCTTTTTTTTTGCAAAAATAGACCTGAACACCGGAAAGACCACTTACAGGACTAAAATTGTCGCCGGAAAAGACCAATTTTAGTCCTGTAAGTGGTCTTTCCGGCGTTCAAGACTATTTTTGCAAAAAAAAGACCACTTACAGGACTAAATTGTCACCGGAGAAAAACCAGGACCAAAATTGCAAAACGTGTCCAGTTATAGGACTAAAATTGCAATTTAGCCATACAATGTGTCCTCATTGAAATGCAGACATCTGATAAAAACCTTAAATGTGAAAGAGCTAAAGCAGCTGGAGACCAAGCTTGAAGCCGAGGCATCTGAAGAATTAATGCATGTGCGTATGCATATGGGGATGAGGGGTGAAAAATGTTTTAATTTTATGTCCTTTTTTGAGTTCTTGCGGATGATGCAGCAGGTAAATAAAATCTCCTTGTATTTAACAGCCAACAGGAAGGAGACAGGAATTAAAAGGGATCGAAAACATGCATGAGTCCATTGTCTTTATGTGTCAAAGTTGTGTCTCTGGAGTAAAGCATGGTGCATGCATCATTTTGCGACTTAAACGTCTTGAAGTTCATGGTGCTCTCTGGTTCTATTTTGATAGCCAAAAAAAAGGGCTGTTTGTATCTGGGGGCTGTTTCGATCTATTTCGCTTCTCAAATTTTGCTGATGAATTTCAATTTTTATTGTTGTGGTCATATAAATAACAAAAGCACTTCTATAAAGCTACAAAAAGTTGCAGTTTTGAAGCATTTTCTGTGATGTAGGATTATTCAAGTATCCAAATCAAATTTATTGTATTTGGTTGATAAGTTACATTCCTGCTAACATGTGATCGTTTCATTGGATTCTCTGCGTTACTTCATTGCAGGATGTGCAATCTAGGCAAGTGATGTTCTTGGAAAGGAGAAACATGTTGAAGATCAATTGGTCGAGGCTCTAAAGCGTGCATATCGATTTGTAAAGAGACAGGGCCGGGGTACTAAACTATTCCTTGATTGATGATGTTTTATGAATTTGTCCCAAGCTTCCAAAGGTCCAGATCACTTTTGCATGGTTTCAACTTGAAGTTACACATTTGTAATCTAAGCATTTGGAGACTACAGCTTATTAGTGCAAACAGTGAAACCGAAGTTCGAATGGAACTCGGGGCGTTATACCAAAGGCACGTGGGCACGTGCTCCGGTGTAGTGGTTCTGGAATGCCTTTTGCTCTCTTCAGCTTTTGTATTTTGATTATTATTTTTTTTTTTGTGACGGATATGAAATAAACACACGCACGCACACTTTTTGTCCCTACTGGGACTTGAACCCGAAACCTTCGGGTTAATGACCACATCACTTACTGCTGGGCTGATTCCATGTTGGCAGCTTTTGTATTTTGATATTTAAGTAACTTGCTCAACTTTATTAACATATGAATATATACATATGATGCAACATGATTCTGTATGTTATCACTTGCTGATTTGTCCAGGTGATTGATGATGACGAGCATCGATCTTTAGCCACCAAGTTGACCAAATCGTTCTCGAGTTCTCCAGATACAGCTTTTCGGTGTAATTGAGAAACAATGTATTCCATGAAACGAGCAGTGCAATTTTCAGACACCTGGGAGCCCGAACATAGTAAGAAGTTGACAGAATGTTTCAATTTTCAGATAAGATAGAGGGATCACGAATCGCCATTTTTATCAACTGTGTATACTACAAAATGACCCTTTTCTACTGTACATGCTTCTGCATCTCCATTCACTGCTAGAAATGAGATTCTTGATCTTCTTCGAATAGCAGTGAGTTTCTGCCATTTCCAGGCGGCCAAATTCACAAGTTTTCTGCTGTTCATCATTTTATTTTGGAGATTTGAAAATGGTGGTTGTGAGATCAGGAACTTTGATCAGTCTCAAACATCAAGAAGATCAACAAATAAACCCCATGTTGCAATACAAGCTTTGGACTCGAATGATTACAATACTGCTATGCTTAGTCCACCTCTTATCACTGCTTATATATCTTCAACCGAAAATCTAAAATTTAAAGAAGAGACAACCTAATAACGACTAAGCAATCGAAAAACATATTATGATTTTAAGCTATTAATCAGCAACACATCAATCATATAAAAACCAATGAATCATAATCTAAAGAAACATCTTTACAATCATAATCATAATCCATTCAAATGCAACAGCTAGAAGAAACATCTCATTAATTTACTACTATACCTCCCTCTCTTTACAGCTTTCAAAACTGTACTAATTGGACGTTGATAATATCAGCACACCGGCCTGCATAATGTTATCCTATCTCATGGAATTCACACATGATCATTAATTACCAAGGAGCGTTCGCCTCTTCTTGGAACATTACCTCGTAGCTCTTTGCCTTCGGTTTCAGTGCGTCGACCTCAACACCGTATGTCTTAGACGCTTCTTTTAGTTCCGCGAGGCTTTTTTCAAGAGCTTCAATCTCGTCTTCTATTTGAGCCCTTTTCGATTTAACCTCCCAATACTTCTTTGCTTCAATGCCTTCTTCAGAATCAAAGGCAAGACTTAAGAGCCAACGTAGACGATCACGTAAAAACCCAACATTCATACCTAACAGCTCAAACGATCTTAGAGATTTCCCCCATTTCTCAAATTCTTCCTTTGAGGAGGTGAGTTTGACACTTCTTATGGAATCTGCAATGTTAACAGCTTCAATTATCATTGTAGCAGCTAACTTAGTCTTAGAGTGTAGCCCCGGTACCAATCGTTCGTGAAGGAACGACTTCTTGATGCAGCATAGATCATAATACTTTCGCCGTACATGTTCAGAAAGCAGAGGATCTATGGATACACCGTTTACAAGGATATGGAAGTTTTCAAAGGTTTTCAGGGCATCCTCTGAAATTATTTTCTCGTACCCGACGGAAGGTGGATAAGGCTGAACAAGACTGCCGAAAAACTGAAGTTGTCTCGCGTTGTGAAAATTACAAGGTGCTTGAATGCACCAACCTTGATGACTAACAAAATCAGTCAATTCAAGAAAGTCATCATAGCCATCGAAGGAGATGAGTATTCTCTTATGATTATACTCTAAAATAGCCAGGGGTGTTAACGAACACCCGGCATCTGACTTATTAATACTTATCCTCATCCATGAATCATTTAAGCCGTTATCCTTCATCACCCACAAATCATATATATCACCACTGGATTCACCTTCGCTTAAAAACAGGGAACCATTCAACACAGTCAATTTCAAACGATAAATTCCCTGTGGAACCTCAGGCAATGGCAATATCTTGAGTTTATATGTTCTAAGATCAAGTGCTACAATGAAATTTGGTATCCATTCATCGTTCCAAATTATCCAATGCAAAGCACAATTAACTAAGACTCCATCAGCTTCATATAATCGAACTTTGAAATCATCGTAACTAAAATCCAGTGAAGATCGTACCTTACTCCATGAATTGGACCTTAGACTGTAAACTTCACATTCATACTCATGGATACCTTCCTTGTCAAAAACATGGTTCAGAATCACAACCTTGTAGTCGTCATTAACATCGTCATACCAAAAGCCATATAATGATTCATCACTGAAGAGCCTTTTCCATTGATTCCCTGGCAAATCCCATGTTGACTTAGTCAACGGATTGCACAAAGCAAAGTTATATTCATCAAAGAAACAACATGAGTCATGTTCATCTAATGAGCAAATTGTATCATGCTTAGGAGAGAGTAGTAGACAAAGCAAACCATTGGAAGAGCCTACAATTTGTATTATGACCCGCACATCTAGCAATTCAGGAAGGCAATGGAGCCGCTTCAATTTGCAGTCGAAATCCTCGTATACATCCATGATTTCTCCGACGATGGAAAATTCAACCATTCGTATTTGGCCAAATTCAGGGACTAATACGTTGGGTTTTTGGACGATGCGAGAATGATTTAGATGGGATTTGATGAATTTCTGGCTTGAAATCAGAGCATTCCATGATTTTGATACAATCTTCAATTGACCAAGACATTCCAGTGGCAATCTAACCAGGACAAAAATGAACAGATCATCAGATAAATCAGAAATCCTCATTGATGGAAGAAATTCCTTGTTTTTCCCTACGTATATCTCAAGATTAGTTGTTGGTGATGACCGTCTTATATAGGGTTCATGGAAAGAAAAGAAGAAAAAAAAGGCTACCCACTATGTACCGAATCGCATCAACTAGGGGTGTAAACGAAGCGAGTCGAATTGAGTATTGCTCTAAACGAGTCGAGTGTTTTAAAATATTATCGAGTACGAGTATTTCGAGCTTGAGTTGAGATTTAAGGAAGTTTTCCAAACTCGAGCCGAGCTCGAGTTTTGTATCGAGTTTATCGAGTCTAATAGATTATGAAATTTAACTCGAAAATAATTTAAATTATCAAATGATTAAAGCAAAAAAAAATCATTTATGATGGTTATTATATGAATTTTCTTATTAAAGATGCAAAGAATAATTAACTGAGCCCAAGATTAGATTAATAATGCAAAGTATTTGATGGACAACATGATACAAAAGATATAAAATCAACGAAATTAATAGAATTTGATATCATAATTACAATCATTATAAATATAAAGATACATAAACATTTTATAATAATATATATGTATGTATATGTGTAGAAATATTCATATATGCTTATATAAATATATATTCGAGCTTGCTCGCGAGTAGTCGAGTCGAGTATTGCGTTGCTCGAGTATCGAGCTTTTAATCTTCGAGTCGAGTCGATTTCGAATTCGAGTTGATTTCAACCGAGTCGAATCGAGTTTTGGCTCGAGTCAATCTCGAGCTACTCATGAGTAACTCGACTCGTTTACAGCCCTAGCATCAACCATATGGGAAGTTCTTCGATGCACCCGCCATATGCAAAGTGCACTCATGTGGTAAACTGTACACCTTGTATTTCTAAATAAAATTCAAACTGTGTTGTATTTTTAAACAGAATTCAAACTGTGTGGTCCAGATTTGTTTAGCGGTCAATTAGGTGCATCTGGATATACCACACAAGAATTTCCCCAACCACACACAGCAAGATGAATTTACTTGAGACACCGTAGTAAAATTTAAAAATATACATGAACTGTGATTTAGTGTGATGCCGTTATAAGCTCTCAAAACGGACTTCTCATAATTGTGTTGTTTTTTAAGGGTCATAGTTGTATTGTTAAATCGATCTTCGTAAAGTCGTTTTTGGGCCCATAACCAACTTTTAAATGGTTTATTCAGTGTGGTGTCTAGTAGAAGTGATGTAACTATATCTATATATGTCGGTGAATCGGTATCTGAAACTACCAGTGGATATCCCGATCAGACATGAGGGTGAAAGTCCTTGGGCTGTTGAACAGGATTCGACCACGCCGGAATGGATGGTACAAAGTCCTCCAAAGCAGCTCTTGAGAGGAAGACCGGACCTTGCTTATAGCAATCATCTTCCATCGCTTTGGAGATTTCCTGTAGGAGTGGCAGCCGTAGTTCCGTTAAATGAAGATCTTTATTCTTAAAAAAAGGGCATGCACCTGAAAAACAGGAATGATCACCTCAGTGATTCCTGGGTAGAATAATCGTGATGCAAATAAATAATATACTACTCCGTCCAATATTATATGTCATTGTAGCATTTTTCATCCATCCAACGATATAAGTCTCTATCACATTTCAATGCAATAATTAATACTTTTTTTCTTCTTCTTGTTTTACCTTTATTCTTTCCAAAGTTTTACATTATTCTAATCAGCCTAAGGGCATTTTAGTCCAAAACTATCAAAGTTGGATCATTTATTGAGTTTTTTTAATCTGTGTGCATAAAATCAGAATGACTTATAATATGAAACGGAGATAGTATGTATATAGTTTGCACTCTTGGAGGGTTGGCCTACTATCTATGAGGCATATTTATTCAATTTATTATTATTACTAGTGGTGAATTCCACGCCGTGCAAGGCACGACGTGCCCGTGGGGATGTAAACGTAGAAGTTGAAAAAATATGAAAGTCATATAGTTTAAAAGATGAAGCATTCACATAAACCAAATAGTTACAGTCATGCATTTTTATTTATACTAAGCCATATAGTTCAAAAGATACATAGGTTTAGCTACCATAACTTATAAAAGATAGTGAAATATGATTATTGCAAGTTCTAATATTTATGTATATTACTACACCATTAAACTTTAGCTATGTTAAAAGCTAATGATAATATACTAACTATGTTTCCCTATTATGTCAAAGTTTGGCTTTTAAAAAACACATACAAAACAACTTGGCTTTTAGATACATCATATCACATAGATGCATATATAGATACATCATATCATAAAATAGATACATGAAACTTCCTTCTTCAATTTTCTGTATTTTTAAAAAAAAAAAAATTCCGTTATTTTTCTTTTCTAAATTTTTGTTTAACAAAAAATATTAATGTGATGTTCTCATCCAGTTTCATAGACGACGATAAAGGATGAGTAAAGAAAAATATAACGAAAGTAATACAATGCATTTAATAGACATAATTCCCTGTAAAAAAAGAAAGTTTAAAAAATAAGAGAAATTGATTAATAATAAATGTGTATGTAGACACATCATATCACATAGATGTTTATATAGATACATTATATGGCATTCCGTATTTTTTTTTTAATTTTTTTTTTTGGTTTTATCAAAAATTAAATATTAATGTGATGTTCTCATCTGTTTTCATAATTGATGATTTTTTTTTGTTCAAGATGTGTATATAGATACATCATATCACATAAATGTACATCCATATTTGATACATCATATCAAGAGATGGATACATGAATCTTCCTATGATTTTTTTTAATACAATTTCGTATTTTAAAAAAATAAGACATAATTCCCTGTAAAAAAAAGAAAGCTTAAAAAATAAGAGAAAGTGATTAATAGTAGATGTGTATGTAGACACATCATATCACATAGATGTTTATATAGATACATTGTATGACATTCCGTATTTTTTTCTAATCTTTATTTTTGGGTTTATCAAAAAATATTAATGTGATGTTTCATCCGTTTTCATAAATGATGATTTTTTTTTGTTCTAGATGTGCATATAGATACATCATATCACATAAATGTACATCCATATTGGATACATCATATCAAGAAATGGATACATGAATCTTCCCTGTGATTTTTTTAATACAATTTCGTATTTTAAAAAATAAGACATAATTCCCTGTAAAAAATAAAGCTTAAAAAATAAGAGAAAGTGATTAATAGTAGATGTGTATGTAGACACATCATATCACATAGATGTTTATATAGATACATTGTATGGCATTCCGTATTTTTTTTAATTTTTATTTTTGGGTTTATAAAAAATTATTAATGGGATGTTCTCATCCGTTTTCATAAATGTTGATTTTCTTTTTGTTCGAGATGTGTATATAGATACATCATATCACATAAATGTATATACATATTGGATACATCGTATCAACAAATGGATACATGAATCTTCCCTATGATTTTTTTTAATACAATTTCGTTTTTTTTTTTTTTTGGTTCAACAGAACCACACTATTTTTTGTTCTAGATGTGTATGTATATCGATACATCATATCACATAAATGTACATACACATTGGATACATCATATGAAGTAATGGATGTGTATGTAGACACATCATATCACATAGATGTTTATATAGATACATTGTATGGCATTCCGTATTTTTTTTTTATTTTTATTTTTAGGTTTATCAAAAATTATTAATGTGATGTTCTCATCCGTTTTCATAAATGTTGATTTTCTTTTTGTTCTGGATGTGTATATAGATACATCATATCACATTAATGTACATACATGTTGGATACATTGTATCAACAAATGGATACATGAATCTTCCCTATGATTTTTTTTTAATACAATTTCGTGTTTTTTTTTTTAGTTCAACAGAACAACACTATTGTTTGTTCTAGATGTGTATGTATATAGATACATCATATCACATAAATGTACATACACATTGGATACATCATATGAAGTAATGGATACATGAATCTTCCCTATGTTTTTTTTAAAAATACAATTTCGCAATTTTTTTTTGGTTCAACATAAGAAGCACACTATTTCTTTATAAAAATCAAAAAAAATTCCTGCTGACACGTGTCAAGCGCAGAGCTTGCCACGTGTCAGCCTCATATTCATTTGGCCACTCTTCTTATTAGATAGAGATTATTTTTGAAAATAAATTTATTGAATTTATTAATATTTGTATAAGAAATGACATTTTTAGCCTAAAATGTAGTATTTCAATTACATTGGACAAACTACACATCCATGACTACTCATAAAATAAAATGTAGGCAAGCGTTTTTGGAAAAGAAATACAACTTGGAAATTTGGAGATTTCTTGACGATGCTGAAAACCGTCTAGATGTAAATACGGGCCGTAAAACCTAATGACAATGAATCCAAGAATTAAACCTTGAAAAACGAAGGAGAATTTGTGATAATTTAGACTGAGTTTGGAATAAGTGTGTCCCAAGTTGCTTACGTATCCTGTAATTGTTCAGGAATCAAGTCTCTCGTAGTTTCTTGATATTGTTTATGTACCTGACGTCTCATCCATTGCAGCCTGTGCCGTGTCCATCAAGGACTTTCTTCCATAACTTTTAAGGATTCATAACATGTTAATCCCTTTAATTTAGGAGATAGTCATGGTAGTTTAAATGATAGGATCAGAGTGTTATAGACATTCCGGTGGCAATCTCACCAGGATATTATTCAACAGATCATCATGTAAATCAGAAATCCTCATTGACGGAAGAAGAAATTGGGATACTAGTTTTTCAATTGGACAGGAGACGCGTCGGAGGCAAAGAGAAAGAAATATTAAAAACCCTAATAGTTTTTCATTGACACGTTTTTATTATATATATATATATATATATATATAGATATTCTTTTTTTTAGAAACTGATACAAATATTTCAAATAATCATTTATTACTCTTTCCGTCCCAAAATATAAGTTTTTCACATATATTAGAAAAATGGTTAAATATCATAAACGTATAACTACAATGCCTTATACACAATTTGAATATCATAAATACAACAATTGTAAAATGGTTGGATTAATATAATTTAGGGATAACATGAGGAAAAATCTTAGTAAATGCTCTTTTTGTATTGTGAATAACTTATATTATGGGACAAAATAAAAAATTTAAGATTACTTACATTTTGAGACGAAGGGAGTAATGCACAAATACTGCACAACTCTGAGGCTCGAGTTCGAAAACTTAGATTAACAGGAAACCTTGATTAAATGTATTAGTTTTATGTTTCTTGTAAGTTTGTGGGTTTCCACTCTTGACTATCAATAAAAGATCGTTTTCAAAACAAACAAAAAAACCGCATTCAAACAGTGTGCACTTTTTTTACACTTCATTTCGGATGAAATTTTGTGTCAATTTATTTGTAAAATTTACATGTGTCTATCACTCCCAGATAGCGCAGTGCATTTCGAGTACAACATAGAGCGGAAAAAGTTATATGTAAATAAAAAAAAAGAAGAAGAAGAACATCCACTAATTTTTACGGCGTTCAAGACGATTCCACTAATCAAAATACAAAATTACATGATTGGAGGTCTACCTAGCTCACGGCGGAGTAACTTTGTTGGTAGTAGTATGAAGGAGCAAGAAACAATCTTTAATTTGTGGCTAAGAGTATTAGGATGTCTTGTTCGATCTCTGCATTTGGATCATGGATGATTTTTTTATTTATTTATTGTTCTTAGTCTGTAGGCAGGGGCGGATCCACGTGCCCCAGGAGGGTCACGTGACCCCACTGAATTTTTAAAAAAAAAGAAATTTTTTTTTTGTATTAAAATTATGTTGTTTTGTTGTTAAAAAGTGTTGTTTTGCCGATAAAAATTGATGTTTTAGACTTTGGTGACCCCACTGAATTTTTTTATAGATAAAAGATGTAGTTTTAGACTCCGGTGACACCACTGGAATAAATTCCTGGATCCGCCAGTGTCTGTAGGTATGGTATGATGCTCATGTACCTTGTGTTTCGATCTCTCTAGTACCTTGCATGTAAAAGTGCAATATTACACGCAAAGGAATTAAAGCTTGTTACGGTTTTTGATACGATGATGTTCATGACGACTACAAGGTTATAACAGCAATTCATCGACCATGCATATGATAGATTTGAATACCAAGTATACGGTCTGAGATCCAATACATGGATCATAAAAAAAAAACATCAAATCTAGAATTTCGTGATCCCCTCTTCTGCTCTTCTGCATGGAATACGGATGTGGTCTTAGTTAATTGTAGCAACTCAAGTAGTTAGGAAGGTCGTCAATGTATAGGTGAAACGATGTTACTTACATGAAATATATACAGGTTCTTGAATGTATTTAGTGTTAAACTATGCCAAAGGAGACTGTTCTTGAATGTGTTTAGCCAATGGAGACTTTGTTTCATAGCTATTGGATGAATACATGTTGATGGTTCTTTAGAATTTAAACTGTAGATATTATTGTGCTCATTTTGTCTTTCCATGTTCTGTTTTTTTCTATAGAGTTGAATACGAAATTCAACCATTTCTTCAAGGGGTTTAGATCAGGGGCGACTCCGCCTTTGGTCAAGGAGGTGCAGCCTACTCCTAAATTAAAAATTTTGTGTATATGAATAGTAGAGATAGTATTTTTTTTTTTTTATAAACACGGGAAATTTCATGGTGGTCAATGATCAACAAACTCAATGGGCATGTGTCATCACATAAATAATTCTTGATTTTTCAGGAATCTTTTGAATGACAGCTAATATATGATATAAAGCTGATGTTTCAGATATTATTCCATGTGGATTCGACCTTGACTCAAAAGTATTTGATACTGCAATATTATATTATGTCTTGATCTGTAGAGAATCCGACAGAAGTATTAATGTATATTATATGCACGAACTAATCCCAACCAAGGCAGAGATTGAGCTTATAGAGACTTTGACAGAAAAAACAAGTCCTGAGGATTTTTGGGTGGTACGTTGATGCCTCTGATTTTGTGGATTCTTTAAGCATGCAAAGAGGTTTTACTCACATCTTGCGGCTAAGGAAACAAAGAACGTTCCTGAAGAAATGAAGGAGAAGGATGAGCTGTATAGTGAATCTGTGAAATGATTAGAGAATATGATGGGGAAGAGACAGTCATCGACTCGGGATAGGATCCTCTCAAGTAACTTGAGAGGATATTCTCTCAAGTATGCATGATCCAACCACACACCCCCAAAGTGTAAAACATCTGGTCATTGATTAACTTTTTCCAAAACTACGTAGTTTAGTTCATTATATGTAAAAACACTAACTTAAGGGTAAAGTTACTTGAGAGGATCTTGGTCCCATCAACTCTGTGGTGGTGTGATCATAAGAAGACAAATTGGCTGGAAAGTCTACAACGGCGATACCTGAAGACGTGCGGCGGAGCAAAAAATTTGAAACGGAGATCCAGTAAAAAAAAGCCAAGGGGGATGGGTTTCATTTGCAGCATCAACGACTTAAGAAATCGGAACTCAAAGTCCAAGCGATAAACAAATTGTATGAAATTTTGAATCTCCGGTTGATGAGAAATTCCAAGAGATTGAATTAGGATTATTGTACATAGAACTGGAGGGGTGAAAAGAGAAAATAACATAAAGAAAATTTAACAATAAGAAATTAAAAGGGGAGGCGAGGGTTCGTTTAGATTAATGTAACGAACCCCACTCGAATGAATTCCTAGAAGAGTTGCTCAGGATCCAAAAGACAATATGTAATGGAGATTAGATTGTTTTCATTGATCAGAAGATTATTACACTGGTGATATATATATGTATTGTACTGATTATGTAAACACAATAAATGCTCTTTATTAGATAGATATTACGAGAGGATTTTTTGTCCTTCATTGATTACAGGAATCTTACTATTCTCTCAACATCTTATGTTGTTTGAGTCGCACTACGTTTTAACCAAAATAACTTCTTGCACAATTCATGCGTTTTTTTTTTTTTTTTTTTTTTTTTTTTTTTTTTACAAATTTTTTTATGTTTCTTTGTTTTGAAAATTGTTCTCTAGAGTTTTTATCAAAATGAGGTGATCGAAACACAGTATATATGCACTCGTGATTCAGGCAATCTGAACTTACGTGTGTAAGGAGAAAGCTCAGAAAAATAGGTTGCCCACAAAACTTAATCTTCTAAAGTGCGGAGACTGTTAGTTTTTATCAACATGAGGTCAACTGCTGGAAAAGCTAGGAAGAACTAAATAATTTGTATCCAAAAACTTCTCATAATGACAAAGCGGCTGGATATGGGATGCAATCAGAAAAGTTACAGCCCAATTTGTTTAGACGAAACGTAATTAGCCTATATTCGATCAAAAGAATTTTGATATTACTAATGCAATGATGGAATTGCAAACGCGATGTTTCGAAAGGATCTTGGGGGGTAATACCAAAGGCACACAATCTGGTGTAGTGGTTCTGGAATGCCTTTATAGACCAAGAACAACAAAAAAAAAATAATACTCCCTCCGTCCCATTTTATTTGTCCTGTTTGACTTTTCACACAGATTAAGAAAAGTGTAGTTAATGCTTTGAATCACATTAAATGATCCAATATTGTTACACTTATGCCCTTTTAATTGTTGTTGGAGCATTTAATGCTACACATTTTTTATTGTAAATATTGTAAAGAGAGAAGGGTATTTAAAGAAATTTAACAATTAATACACAAAGTGGACACTTATTTTGGGACAAACCAAAAAAGAAATATAGACAAATAAAATGGAACGGAGGGAGTAATAATAATAAATTAAATGATGTATAGCTCGAGGTCTACGTCTCAGTCTCAGACATCAAGAAGATTGATATACTACTGTTTCATTCCTCTTCAACAAATAAAATCATGTACGGCTCGTGAACTGAAATTCGTCTTGGTCTAAGATTTCTCCATCGATCTGCCATGTGATTGTGAATATGTGTGTGTGTTTGGCTCTGATACCATAAAAGAATAAAGAGAAAAACAGAAGCAAGTAAAAGGATTTTCCTTCATGTTATTCAACAGTCTGCAGCAATAGCTTTAATTATTCATCAACTTTAATTTAGACATCAACCGTCGATTTATTTCTGTTTTCTCTTTTGACGAACACAACAGTACTGCTACGTACAACTGAAAATCTAAAATCTAAAGTAGAGAACACAACTAATTAAGCAATCGCACTGCAATTATCAGATCAACAACTCGAAAAAAAAAAAAACATATGTGCTGTTTAACTAGCAACATATTATTATTCACATAAAAAACTATGAACCATAAATTTAATTTGAACGGAAATTACAAAGTGGTTTGGATATGGGATGCAATGAGAAAAGTTACAGCCCAATTTGTTTAGACGAAACATAACGAGGCTGTATTCGATCAAAAGAATTTTGATGTTACTAATGCTATGATGGAATTGCAAACACAAAGTTTCGAAAGGATCTCGGGGCGTAATAATAAGGGCACACAATCTTGTGTAGTGGTTCTAGAATGCCTTTATAGACCAAGAACAACAACAACAACAGCAAAAAAAAAATTGATTGATGTATAGCTCGAGGTCTCCTTCTCTGTCTCAGACATGAAGAAGATATACTATTGTTTCATTCCTCGTAAACAAATAAAATCACGGCTCGTGAACTCAAAGTCTTAGTCTAAAAATTCTCTATCGATCTGCCATGTGATTGTGAATATGTGTGTTTTCAAGGATTTTCCTTCATGTTATTCAACAGTCTGCAGCAGTAGCTAGCTTTAATTTAGACATCGAACTTTGATTGAATTTTTCACATTCTTATCACTCCAAATTCCACCTCTTAATTATCACTCCTTATCTTCAATGGCTTGATCAAGTGTCATTAAGCAACAAATTAAGCAATCGCACTGCAATTATCAGATCAAAAAACTCAGAAAAACATATGTGCTGTTTAACTAGGCTTGCTATTATTCAGCAACACAGAAACATACATTAATAACCAGCAACAAATTATTACTCGTATAAAAAACCATGAATCAGAATCTATTGATTGATTGGGGGATGCAAGTAATTTTAATTTGAACGGAAATTAATTACTACCTCCCTCTCTTTACAGCAGCTTTCTAATCTGTACTTGGAACATTAGCTCGTAGCTCTCGGCCTTGGGTTTCAGTGCGTCGACCTCAGCACCATACTTCTTACCCTCTTCTTTCAGTTCCACGACCTTTTTTTCATGATCTTCAATCTCCTTTTCAAGACGTTCAATCCACTTTACACGACGTTCAATGTCCTTTTCAGTTTGAGCCCTTATGGCTTTCACCTCCCAATACTTGTTTGCTTCAATGGCTTCTTCAGAATCAAAGGCAAGTCTTAAGAGGCAACGTATACGATCACGTAAAATCCAACATTCATACCTAAAAGCTCAAAGGATCTTAATGATTTTCCCCATTTCTCAATTTCTTCTCTCGAGGTGGTGGTGAATTTGCAACTTCTTATGGAATCTACAATGTTAACAGCTTCAATTATCATAGTAGCAGCTAACTTAGAGGGTACGCCTGGTACCAATCGTTCGTGGAGAAACGACTTCTTGATGCAGCATAGCTCATAATACTTTCGCCGTACATGTTTATGAAGGTGAGAATCTATCGATACACCGTTTACATGGATATGGAACTTCTTGAAAAATTTGGAGCATTCAAAATCTGGTCTTTGATCAGTGAATCACCTGCAGCCACCTTATTCTCAGACCCAACGGAAGGTGGATAAGGCTGAACAAGACTGCCGACAAACTCAAGTTGTTTCGCCTCATGAAATTTACAAGATGCACGAATCCGAATGCTCCCAACATCATCTGATTCACCTAAATCATCTAATTCAAGCATCTCGTCATCGCTATAGGAGATGAGTATTTTCTTATGATTATTATCCTCTAAAAGAGCCAGGGGTGTTAACGAGCACATGTCAGATGACCGATGTATAGTTATCCTCATCCATGAATCATTTGACCCATAATCCTTCATCACCCATAAATTATATAGGTCATTACCCTCACTTAAGTCATTAACCTCACTTAAAACTAGGGAACCATTCAACACAGTCAATTTCACATAACTAGTTTCCCCTACAACCTCAAGCAATGGCAAAATCTTGGGTTTATATGTTCTAAGATCTATTGCTAGAAGGAACGGACGACGGTTCCAATTCCAAAGTATCCAATGCAAAGCACAATTAACTAAGACTCCATCAGCTTTACGTAATGGAACTTTGAACTCATCGTAACTAAAATCCAGATATGATCGTACCTTACTCCACGAATTGGACCTTAGACTGTAAACTTCACATTCATACTCATGGATACCCCCCTTGTAAATAACATGGTTCAAAATCACAACCTTGTAGTCGTCATTAACATTGTCATACCAAAATCCACATAATGATTTATCACTACCAAAGAGCCTTTTCCATTGATTCCCTGGCAAATCCCAAGTTGACTTTGTCAACGGATTGCACAAAGCTAAGACATAACCATCAAGACAACAAGATTTCCGATGTTGAGCAAATAAGCGACATATGTTACATGAATTGAGATTACGAGAGAGTAGTAGACAAAGCAAACCATTGGAAGAGCCTACAATTTGTATTATGATCCGATCATCTAGTAATTCAGGCAGGCAGTGGAGCCGCTTAGATCTCCAGTCGAAATCGTGCTCGTCTAAATCCATGTTATCTCCGGTGATGGAAAATTCAACCATTTCTATCTCGGTTATTCCACGGAGTAATACGTTGGGTTTCTGGACGATGCGAGATTGATTTAGATGGGATTTGATGAATTTCTGGCTTGAAATTAGAGCATTCCATGATTTTGATACAATCTTCAGTTGACCAAGACATTCCGGTGGCAATCTCACCAGGATATTATTCAACAGATCATCATGTAAATCAAAAATCATCATTGATGGAAGAAGAAATTGGACAGGAGGGGGCGTTGGAGGCGAAGAGAAAGTAATATTAAAATCAAAACCCTAGTAGTTTTTACAATGACACGTTTTTTATTTTAGGGTTCGATTAAATAAGCTTATATCAAACTTTTCTTTTTAAATGAGTTTACTAAAAAAAAAAAAATTTATCTACATAAGTTTCTTTTAATTTTCTAACATTCTTCTAAATATAAAAATAAAATAAAAACCAAAAACAAAAACATCCGCAAATCTTATACAGTCTTACGTACGTTTTTTTTTTTTTTTTTTTTTCCCTTCTCCTAAAGCCTGGTGTACTATTTTATTTTTTTAATTTAAGAATGTGTACTATTTTGGATTTACCAAAAACTAACGATGTGCCATTGGTTCAACCGATGGAAATAAAAATCTTATATTCAACACAAATAAAAATTAAAATATAAAATCGGTAATTATTTCCAAAATATTCCAACATCCAAATAATGGCAATTTCATAATAAAAGTGTCAGTAAAGTGACTTAAACTCTACATCTGGTGGAATCAATCTGAAGACTCAGCTGTGTGATGGACAGCTGAGAAGTGTATTCAATTCTGTGTTTCAAGAGGTGGAGTCTCATCGAGCTTCTGTCAAATAGGTGACTATCGGCGGGTGATAGTCTGCTGTGTACTTGAATACAAAGAGGTCCCACATCACGCAAATTCATTATGTGACAAACTATACTGATGTCATTAAAAGGAGGACACGTGTAGGGGGTATTTATGGTGCATCGGACAAAGATTCTGGCGGCTAGGGTTTGGGATTTGTGCCTATAAATACAATTGTTGTCTCATTAATCTGTGTGTGTTGAAATCAGAAAAATTCGATTGCATAATAAAATATCTCTTTTACGCCCGTGGTTTTTTACCTCTCCCAATTGAGGGTTTTTCCACGTTAAATCTGTGTTCTTCTTGTTTCTGTTTTCTCCTTTGATTGTTTATGTTTGATTGCTTCTGTTTCTGTTTCTTGCATCTGAAGTTATCTCCATCCGTTTTATAACAAAAAGTTTAATTTTGTTTAAAACTCACCGATTTATTCTAAAAACACGGTTTGATAAATACCCGCCTGGGTCACGGTTTAACAGTTCAACCTGCAATTTGATGGTTTGACCGGTGAGTTTTCCGATCCTAAGCAGTTGGCTACTTGGCTTCCTTAATCGGCCCAATGCATGAATCGGCCCAGTTTCATGTCCGGGTCGACCGCCGGTTTGGTCCGGTTTTTTATTCTATGATATTATGTACTATATATAATATATGATGTACTTTATATATATATATATATATATATATATATATATATATATATATATATATATATATAGTGTAAAATATATAATGCATATATATAATATAAACACCATCAGCATTCATGAACCATCGGAGACAGTTCATGTTTTAAAAGTCGATGTCAGAGTGAATTCTTGCTATGGTAGTTTAGTGCACTTCACTAACGGTTTGGTCACAATTTATCTATCATATTAATAAATAATGCTATATCATTTGAATCAAATTATGATGTAGATGAGCAAAATTTGTATAAGTAAGATTGTATTTGTAAATAATTAGTCCGTGGTAAATTGATTAGAATCATAATTGACTGACTTTGAGATCTCACTATCAATTTACCATTAGTGCCCCATAATACTTAGAGTGTGACCACTTGATATGGGTTGTCGGTGTTGAACACCTTAGTGGTTGCACTTATACGTGGAAGGGTCCATTTATGACTCGAACCGATTCGATATGATTATCTTGTACTAAGTCTCAGTAACTTTGAGATTCTAATTGAATCGTTAGATGACCACTTATGTATTGAATCTTAATCTTGATCTAATTATAGACTTATGACTTGTCAGGTGTGAAGTTTGATTTGGTGGTATGGTTGGCTAATTGATGCTTTCCTCAATCCCCACCATTTTAGCGCCACTCAGGAATCGGTAGCCGGAAATGTAAGTCACAAAGATAGAATTCACTCCTTCTTCGTAACAATAGGTAGATATTCGATTATCTCGTTAGTTAATACGGATACTGATCGGTTGCGTGCATCTCTGATACAATCAAAGGAAATCAATCAGTTGGGGTTAATGGTGTTTGATGATGATTACACAACACTGAACATCAATTTGAGGTTTTTTTAAAGTTTATTATGGTATTTAATAACGATTATAAAGATCCATTTGGCGTTAACTTGAACAACAAATTGATGTTTATCTGAATTCAATCAAGTGTTTACTAATGATTATAAGTTGATGACCAATAAATTAATGTTCATTTGGGTTTATCATAATATTTTACGATAATTATAACTGAATGAATATCAATATGATATTTATCATAGTTAATAATGATGTTTGATAATGAATATAAGTAGTTGTACATGATTTTGATATCCATTTAATTTTATTATAGTGTTTAATATTTGGTTATAAGTGATTGAATATCAATTTGGTGTATATTATGTGTATATATTGTTTACGATTGAAAATAAATAATCTAACATCAAATTTGATGTGTATGATGCTTATTGAGTTAATTAAAATGTTAAACCATCAATATGATGTCTAATTAACTTATTATATTGTTTTTTTAGTAAATTTATAGTGTTCGATGATAGTTAAAAATGATTGGATGTCTTTATTTGTTTTTTGAAACATCTTTAAAGTCGGTAAGGTTAAGGATTATTTGTAATTAACAAGCCTCGTTATTATTATTTTTTTAAAGGAAAATATCATACTTTATAAACAAGTAAATAAATATATATATCACTACGATAACTTGTGTTATATATATATTTAAAGTATCCAATTTATTAACAAAAGTATAGTTTTTTGCTGAAAATGACATTTTAATTCATAAATCCGGTTCCAAGTACACTAGATATTAATCAGGACAAAACATATTATTTCTTCCCAAAATACCCTTCAAAGCCTAATCCCTAATTCATTCATTCAGCCGCTTCTTCAAAGCCTGCCGCTTCTTCAAAGCGTAATCCCCAAGTCCGGCGAGTCCGCTGCAAAATGCCCCTCTTTCTTCATCGTCTCTCTTGTTCTTGAACGCTGATGAATTTCCGGAGATTGGTTATTTACAGGGTTGTCCGAATTCATGGGTAGAGGGATGAGGACGTCGGATGGGAGGAAGCTTTGACCATGGCAGTGAGGTTGGAAAGGTAAGAACAGGCTGTAGAGGGGGCGGAGGCAGGCTGTAGAGGGGGCGGCGGCAGGCTGTAGAGGGGCGGCGGCTATGGTTGAGCAGGCTGTAGAGGGGGCTGCTTCATCTTCTACGGCTGTGCCGCCGGGCTGGGGCCATGTGCACCGGCGAAGGAGTTAACGATTGAAGATTTGGGATTGAAGATTTGGGATTCATTACGTGAAACGATTGAAGAAGAATACGATTGAAGATTTGGGATTGAAGGAGTTAACGATTGAAGATTTGGGATTTGGGATTTGGGATTCATTACCAAAGCGGTAAATGTTACTCTGTCTTTGTATCGATCAATGCTCTTGTATGATGTGGATGAATGTTCTTTTGCTTGTTTAATCGATCGTGTGCAAAGGTTACTTGATGACTCATGAATTCATGAATGTTTTTGCATCTGGATGAATGTTACTTGCTGATTCATTAATGTTACTTGATGATTCATGAATGTTCTTGCATCTGGATGAGTTACTCGATGATTCATGAATGTTCTTGCATCTGGATGAATGTTACTGTGAATGTTACTTGATGATTCCTGAATGTTGTTGCATTGGATGAATGTTACTGTGAATGGGTATTTTTGTCCAAAAGATTTGTTTTTGTCCTTTATAATCTTTGAAAATGGAAAATGTCCTTCCAGACCCATTTCTGTTAATTCTTGTCCTTATAGCCCCTCCTCCCACAAAAGTAATGTAGCATAGTTGTGGATTTTAGGGATTATTGTTTTTGGAGTCATTGGTTCGAAACCTTCTTGCAACATAATTTTGCTGGTTCTTGGGCGATTGAAAAAAATAAAATTGGGCGATTGGAAATTAAAACTAGGAGGGTATATTTGTCTTTAATTATTTTTAGATTTTATAAAACATTTTTTCTGGTCAAAGCTTATTAAAGTAAAAAAAAAAAACTTGGAGAAAAGCTCATATAGATAATTATCCCTTTAATTTTTTTATTTTTTTTTTGAGAAAATGATACAAATATTTCGAATAATCATTTATTACTCTTTCGCCCCAAAATATAAGTTTTTCACAAATATTAGAAAATGGTTAAATATCATAAACGTATGACTAAAATATCTAATACATAATTTGATTATCATAAATGCAACAATTGTAAAATGGTTGGATGTATATAAATTAGGGGTAAAGTGAGTAAAAATGTTAATAAATGCTTTTTAGGTATTGTGAATGCCTTGTATTATAAGTCAAATTGAAAAAAAGCTACTATGACTTATATTTTGGAACGGAGAGAGTAATTCACAAATAGTGCACAAGTCTGAGGCTCGAGTTCGAAACCTTAGATTAGCAAGGAACCTTGATTAATTGTATTAGTTCTATGTTTCTTGTAAGTTTGTGGGTTTGCACTCTTGACTATTAATAAAATATCGTTTAAAAAAAAACAATGTGAAAATTTTTTACACTTCATTTCGGATCAAATTTTGTGTCAATTTGTTTGTAAAATTTACAAGTATCTATCACTCCCAAATAGCGTAGTGCATTTCGAGGACAACATAGAGCGGAAAAAGTTGTATGTATATCAAAAAAAAAAAGTCCACTATTTTTTTTACGGCGTTTAGGACGATTCCACTAATCAAAATACTATATCTGTCCCACAAAAAGTGCTCATTTTTTGTGGTGCACACAGACATGATTAATAAAATAATTAATGTGTTGTATTTTAAATACTAATAGACACACACACACACACACACACACACACACACACATATATATATATATATATATATATATATATATATATATATATATATATATATACTTAGTCAATAACCCGTGCATTGCACGGGCACGTATGAGGTAGGATAAAAGTGAAGGGGTGGGTAGCCTTATGCCATACCCCATTGCACCCTACCTCTATTCCCGCCCCACCCAACGCTATCATACCCTACCCACCACACTATCCTACCCTACCCTACATCACCATATATTAACCTCGACATCCTACCTACCCAACCCATTACCTACTCTACTCTACTATCACCCACCTCTTTCTTATTCTACCTTACCCATCATACCAACCTACCTTACCCACCACCCCACCCTTATCTACTCGACCCTACCTATAACCCTATCGGACCATACTCACCACCCAACCCTACACTACCTAATCTTACTCTACTCTACCCTACCCTACCATACCCACCCTACCTTACACACCACTTCACCTTACCCTACTAAACCCTTCCCACCCTTACCCTATCCACCATTTGACTCTACCATATCTTGCCCACCACACTACCCTACTTTACGTTACCCACTACCCCAACCTACCTTACCCTACTCCACCCTACCTTACCCACCACTTCACCCTACTTACTTACCATACCTTACCTACTACCACCCCTTACCTTACCCTACCCTACCTTACCCACCACCATCCCACCATACCCTACCCACCACCCCACCCTACCTTACCTTACCCACCACTATACCATACCCTACCCACCCCCCATCATACCATTCCTTTGTTAGGAAATCACTAGTTTAACGCAGCGGAAATTAAAATTTGATTTCCTTTTCTAGATCGTTCTTCGTTTAATGCAATAAACACGTTAAGTAGTTTGACGGTTATACCTTGGATGATCTACAAGATCGTCGCTTTGACCGCCAACGGAGAGTAGTTCAATGCGCAAGCCGTCCACGCGTCCGGCCTCTATCGCTAATCCACACGAACCCCTCGTCGGAATCCTCCTGGATTGCTATCGAGAAAAACTCCGTTTCTAGACCGGACCTTTTCTTCCCTCACAACTCACTATGGAGAGCTCTCTATTTTACACAAGAATTATGAACTCTTGCAATTGTGTTGTACAAAAGAGCTTGACACCCACTTCCTTTTTATAGAGGAGGTGGCGCCCCAATAGTAGTGTAGGAGAAGAAAACCTTTTTCTAATAAAATAAGGAAAATCAACTAGATTGATTTATCTCTTTAATTATAATTTATTTTGTCAATATCATATATTGATTACAATTATCTTATTACCATAAATCTATTTTTCAAAATCAATTAATATCTTGTATTAATATTATGGTAATCTTATTAATTAAAGTGCACAATCCAAGTGTATCTTGTACACTCAAAGTGGCGCCCCATATCCCAAAAAGATTGACTTCCGGAATATTCTTTAATTAATCTAATTTATATATAATTAATATCTTATATTTTATTTATTCATAATAAATAAATACCACCATATTAATTTACCACTATAACCTTTATAGTCTGAGATAAACTTTCCTTATTTGGTTATCAACTATAACCGCATTTTAATCCGACTCGATGTTCATATGTGTGTGACCCGATAGGCTTCGAATATGTTGGCGCGAGACACAAAGTGCAATTTACTAAAATGCCCTTCATACCTAACGATCACGGGATAGCGTCTAGCAACACACCGTGACCCCGAATCATCGGAAGAGTCAAAAGCAATGACTACTACCTTTCATGTAAAGCAGTTACCGTGTAACTTACAATCCTATCGCTATAATAATATCCATACGATCGTATCTCGAGTGTCAATACATTGACGATCGTATCTTATAATCTGGATATCATGCTCTCTCGAATAACACATTTACTCCCACTTTGCAAAGATTCTCGAGAGCTAGACATTCCTTATAAGAAGGCCATTTCGGATATTCAATCCCAATCATAGGATACGCGATTCCCGGACGACCAATCATGTATACTCCGCGTGCTTCAATATCATACCCAATCACTACCGCATGATCGCCCGTGGTTAGGAGAAATCTCAATAGTGTCAAAGCATGACAATCCACACCGTGATGCCATGAAGACTCGGTCAAAAAGGATAATTACACAACCGCCACATAGTGTGACACTTAATGTAAGTGGGTCGATCCTAACGTCGCATTCTCTAATACACGTCCACGTCATACCCAAAGTGTCTCTACACTTCGATAGACGAGATCTATCCCTATCTTCTAAAAGATAGAAGACATCCAATACGTGCTAGTCCGATTATACTATCAATGTCCCATTTGATAATATGTAAGACTAGAGACATTTAAGTACCAACCTTGTTATAGTGATTAGAGATCTCATCAACCATAATCACTATCATGGTTTCTCTATCACGATCGATACTAGGGACGTTACTATATATATACAACAAATAATATGAAGACAAACAATATATAATAACATAAGTGCTTTTATTAATCATAATAAAGTTATTACATGAACTAAATAGACTGTAAATGACCCGACCCGGTCGGATCCGGTCCGACCGATTGGGTTTAGGACACCTTTCAACAATCTCCCACTTGGCCTAAAGCCAATCACCCATATGCCTAAGCCCGTGCAAGTGAACATGTTTCTCATGCTTAGCTTGAGACAATGCCTTGGTTAACGGATCAGCTATATTATCATCCGTGTGGACTTTCTCTATCTTTACATCTCCTCTATCTACTATCTCTCTAATCAAGTGATAGCGCCAGAGCACATGTTTGGACTTCGATGAGACCTTGGTTCCTTTGATCGAGATATCGCTCCATTATTATCACAATCTGAGAGCACTGGACCTTCAATGGAGGGAACCACACCAAGTTCAGTAATGAACTTCTTCATCCAAACTGCTTCCTTTGCCGCCTCCGAGGCTGCTATGTATTCGGCTTCCGTTGTAGAATCTGCAGTAGTCTCCTGCTTGGAACTCTTCCAGCTCACTGCTCCGCCGTTAAGCGTGAAAACAAATCCAGATTGTGACTTGAAGTCATCCTTGTCAGTTTGGAAACTGGCATCTGTATAACCTCGTAATACTAAATCATCATTCCCGAAAACCAGGAACATATCCCTAGTACGTCTCAAGTACTTAAGGATATTCTTGACAATCCAAAGGACCATCACCTGGATTGGACTGGTACCTGCTAGTCATACTAAGAGGGTACGAGACATCTGGTCTTGTGCATAACATGGCATACATGATAGACCCAATTGCCGAAGCATAAGGGACTTTACTCATTTGTGCCCTTTCCTCCTCTGTCTTAGGACTCATTCCCTTGGACAGGTAGACCCCATGTGACATGGGCAGCAATCCTTTCTTGGACTGCTCCATGCTGAATCTCTTCAGCATCTTGTCTATATAGGTGGACTGCGACAGACCAAGCAACCTTTTAGATCTATCTCTATAGATCTTTATTCCTAGAATGTAGGCTGCCTCACCCAAGTCCTTCATTGAGAAGTTCTTGGATAACCAAGCTTTGACTGATTGTAACATAGGCACATCATTCCCTATGAGCAATATGTCATCCACATAAAGCACTAAGAACACAATGGCACTCCCACTAACCTTCTTGTAAACACAGGGCTCATCTTCGTTTTTGATGAAATCAAACTGTTTGATTATCTCATCAAAGCGAAGATTCCAACTCCGAGAAGCTTGCTTTAGTCCATAAATGGATCTTTGCAGTTCACACACCATCCTGGTGTCATTGGTTGTGAAACCCTCAGGCTGTGTCATATACACTTCCTCGCAGACGGAGTTCCCGTTAAGGAAAGCTTGTTTTCACATCCATCTGCCCAGATTTACGTAATCATGGTATCTTTGCAATAGCAAGCAAAATTCTAATGGATTTTAACATGGCAACAAAGGCGAAGGTTTCGTCATAGTCAACTCCTTGTCTTTGCTTATATCCTTTTGCCACCAACCTAGCCTTGTAGGTAGTCACGTTACCGTCCATGTCGGTCTTTCTCTTAAAGACCCATTTACACCCTATGGGAACTATTCCCTCGGTGGATCAACTAAGTTCCAAACTTGGTTGTCTTTCATGGATTCCATTTCAAATTCATGGCTTCCACCACTTCTCTTTGTCATGCCTTAATAGCACTTCCTCATAAGTTCTAGGGTCCTCATCTTCCATGAGATACACGCTTTGTATACCTTTCAGTTCACGGCGTTCCTGAGTGGATCTTCGAGGTGCTAGTGTGTCCACGGTAGAGGCGGTGTCACATCTGTGTGTGGCAAGTCCTCTACTTCCATCAATCGATCATTATCCGTAAATGGTTCTCGAATTTCTTCAAGATCAATTTTACTCCCACTGACCCTATCCGAATAAACTCTTTCTCCAGAAAGTGGCCAGTCCTGGTAACAAACACCTTTTGTTCCTCAGGATGGTAAAATTGGTATCCTCTAGTTTCTCTAGGATAACCCACAAATAGACATTTGTCAGATCTAGCTTCTAATTTATCGGGCATCATCCTCTTCACATAAGTCGGACAACCCCAAGGTTTAAGATAGGCTAGACTCGGTTTCCTCTTATGCCATAGTTCGTATGGTGTGGATTCAACCGTCTTTGATGGAACTCGGTTCAGTGTATAGGATGCGGTTTCTAGAGCGTACCCCCAAAACGATTTTGGAAGAAGCTGCGTAGCTCATCATGGATCGTACCCATGTCTAACAAAATCACGGTTCCTCCTCTCGAAATGCCATTCATTTGAGGCGCGTCACTGAGGGGTCCATTCGTGTAGAATCCCATTCTCCTTTAAATAACTTTGAAACTCTCCATCTAGGTTTTCTCCACCTCGATCGGATCGAAGTGTTTTGATTTCTTTACCCAGTTGTTTCTCCACTTCGCTCAATTCTTTGAACTTTTCAAGGCTTGGACTTGTACTTCATTAAGTATATATAACCATAGCGAGAATGGTCATCAAGAAAGTGATAAAATAAGAGTATCCTCCTTTGGCTTGAATCGACATTGGGCCACACACATCGGTATGTATAAGCTCAAGCAATTCATTGGATCTTATCCTTTGCCACTAAAAGGTGACTTTGTCATCTTGCCAAGTAAACAAGCTTCGCATGTATCAAGCGATTAATGAATCGAATTGATCCAACATTCCATCTTTATGGAGTTTGGAAATGCGATTCTTATTTATATGGCCAAGTCTACAATGCCATAAGTAGGATTCATTCAAGTCATTTGTTTTGGCTTTCTTGTTATTTATATTAAGTACGTCAACATTCATATCTAATATGTAGAGACCATTGCTAAGTATGCCATTACCATAAAAGATTCCATCACGTGAAAAGAACAACATTTATTCTCAAACGTAAAAGAAAATCCATCAACATCTAATGCGAGAATAGAAATAATGCTCTTCGTAAGAGCAGAAACAAAATAATCAAGAGAGTTTGAGAATGTGATACACACAAGAGTAAACTTCAACTTATTTATTCATGTTGAAAGAATGAGTATAAATAGATACAAGAGAGGATCCTTACAAGAGAGGATCCTAGCTAGTAAAGTAAAAGTAACTAGAGCCGGCTACAATAAATGCTGTAGAATCGGCTATGTCTATGCTATTACATAATAGGACAAAGGATAGTTACTTTATGACTATTAGGACATATTAATTGTTTATTCAATGCAATTAATATGTCTCTTGATAAAAAGTAACACGTTACATTGTAACATGTTATGAGTGTAATAATAATAATAATAACCATAGTATTTCCACACCCCCCCTCAAACTGGGTTGTATATGTTTATACAGCCAAGTTTGCTACTCAATCTCTTTGAACATAAGTGGTGGTATGGCCTTGGTGAGAATATCGGCGATTACGATCTGCTGAGGGAACATCTTTGAGTTGAATAATCTTGGCATCAATCTTCTCCTTTAGGAAGTGTCTGTCAATGTCCACATGTTTGGTTTTATCATGATGGGATGGATCCTCTGCCATGCATAAGGTGAATTATTGTCACAAAGCAGAGTGTGATAGGTTCTTTGAAGAGGTTCTTTGAAGTTCGGTGAGTACCCTTTTTAGCCACAGAGCTTCACAAATGCCAAGTACAAGTGCCCTGAGTTCGACTTTCAAGATCGCTTCTTGACACAATGGAGGTCGTTTCTTGCTTCTCCAAGTAACTAGGTTTCCCATACATATATGAGCAATAGCCTGTGGTAGATCTTCATCAATGTGACATCCAAAATCGGCATCGGTGTAGACGCTTGATTGATCTATCGGGAGACTTGGTGAAATGTAAGCCCTGGCCGAGTGGACTTGGTACCTCGGTATCCTGTTCACGACATCCCAATGTTGCTCAAGAGGGCAATGCATGAATCAAGCTAACGGTGATCGACGCCATATGCAATATCGAGTCTTGTATGGGACGAGATAAATGAGTTTCCTACAAGTCTTTGATATTGATCCTTTCGACAAACAATGTCACCATGCGGCCAGGTATTACTCGGGTCTCACTCAGGGATACAAAGAGTTTGCATCCCAAAGATGCCGATTTCCTTCAAGCGAGTCCAAAGCCACATACTTCCTCGTGAAACAGATATACCCTGGTTGCTCCTAGCTATTTCCATACCAAGAAAGTACTTGAGGTAGCCCAAATCTTTAACTTGAAATACTTTTGCCGTAAGGGTCTTCAAGTGTTGGATCTCAGCAGGTCATCACCAGGTAGGGATGATATCATCCACATAGACAATAAGAATGGACCTTTTACGGTTTGTTGTTTTGATAAACATTGTGTGATCTCGAGTTGCATTGATGGTATCCAGCAGCTTTAACCACGAAGTGGTGAGTTTGCCAAACCAGGCTCTGGGACTCGCTTAGGCCATATAGATTTCCTCAATTTGCAAACTTTCCTTGAGTGTGAGTGTTGGAAAAACCGGGAGGCACATTCATATAGACTTCTCGAAGGTCACCATTTAGGAAAGCATTCTTGATATCCAATTGGTGTAGAGGCCGATCAAGTTGGACAACAATTGAGATCGATGACTGACAAGTGTTTAGTTTTGCCACAGTGCAAAGGTTTCCTTGTAGTCAAGGCCATATGTTTGAGTGAATCCCTTGCAACCTGGATCTAGCTTTGTATTTGTCAATAGTACCATCGACATTGTACTTGATAGTGAATGCGACCATTTGCAAATTGACTGTCTTCTTTCCATGTGGGAGAGTGGTGAGATCCCAAGTATGGTTGTCAAGGAGAGCGATCATTTCAGTTTGATACCGCCTTCCACTTATCATGTTGGAGAGCTTCTGTATATTCTTAGGAATAGAGTGAGAATCCAAGTCCTGTGTAAACATGGCAAAAGCAGATAACTCGATCATAGGATAGATAATTATGAATAGAGTGATCGGTAGTGCAAGATCTCTTTCCTTCCCCGATAGCAATAGTGCATCATCAACGCGTCAGTGAGTGCTGAGAGTTAGTGGGGTCTTTGAGGTTCGATCTGCTTTGTGACTCAGAGGGTTCTTTGAGTGTCGATGGTTTTAGTTCAAAGAGGCTCTGGGGTCGATGACTGCGGTTCGGGAGGTTCTTGAGGATCATTAGGATCTTGAGAGTCGTTAAGTCTTTGAGGTTCAAGAGTTCTGGCCGAGGAAAGGATTTAGGTCGAGTTCAATCAGTTTCCATCGGTGGCCCCTCGCCAGTGGACTTGTTGTAGTAGGAGTCCTTTCAAAGAATTTTACATCCATAGAATTGTAAAATCTCTTTTCGTAAGAGAGTAACACTTGTAACCTTTCCTGTCCTTTGCATATCCTAGGAAAATGCACTTGTGAGCTTTGGGATCAAGTTTGCTTCATGTTGGGCATGGATATAAACAAATACATACAACCAAAGATTTTTGGTGGTAATTGGGAAATAAGATGAGGCGGGAGTGTGTGGTCGGAGGGTTTGGATAGGAGTTTTGAAGCCTAACACTCTGTTGGGAAGTCTGTTGATTAAGTATGTGGCGATTAATATAGCTTCACCCCACATATACTTTGGGACATGGGTAGTGAACATGATTGATCGAGCCATCTCCAGTGAGGTGCCTGTTCTTTCTCTCAAGAACCCCATTTTGTTGAGGTGTTTCCACACAATCTATTTGATATGGACAATCCCTTATTCATCAAGAAATTACGAGGTTAGACTCATAGTATTCAAGAGCATTATCGATCTTTAAGATCTTGATCTTAGTGTCAAATTGAGTCGAGATCATGTTGTAGAATTCTGAAAAACTGTCCAACTTCAGTTTATCCTTCATTAAAAACAGCCATGTGTTCTGGTATGATCATCAATGAAAGTGACAAACCACCTCTTTCTGTTATACTTTTTACCCTTGAAGGTCCCCATACATCACTATGAATTAAAGTGAAAGGTGTGGTAGGCAAATAAGGTAGTTTGGCATACATGATTTGGTAAGTTTGGCAAATTGACAAATATCACATTGAAGATCATTGACATTACATCCTTTAAATAATTCAGAAATTGAGACTTCAAATAACCAAAACTTGGATGTCCTAGTCTATAATGCCATAACATGATATTATCTAAGGTTTGAGTGCAGTTTCTTGGGCGATTCGATCTTGATCTTACTGTCTTCAAGAGGTCGACCACATACAATCCTAAGCGGGGTTTAGCCTCCCAATCACTTCCTGTGAAGAAGGGTCTGGAAAGTGCACCGATTTTTATTAAAACAACAAATTCAATTTAAATCTTTTGCAAGTCTCTTGTGAGATATGAGATTGCGATCTAATTTTGGAACAAATAGGACATCCTTTAGACATATCTTGTTAGTGAGTTTAACATTTCCAAAACCTTTTGCACGAGAGATAGATCCATCGGCAGATCTTAACATTGTGAATTTGTTGACATGGCATAAGGTGAGTTATGAGGTTTTTATTACTACCATATGGGAGGAGGCCCCGAATCAACAATCCATGTTTCATTACTAATAGAAGAGTAGAATTTACCTTGCACTAGCCTGAGTAGCCGTGTCGGTTAGAGAGTACTACCTTCTTTTTGTTGAGTGAGGAAAGCTTTGAATGCAAAGAAAGCGAGCATTCAACTTGTTGTCATTCTCCTCTTCATGGACATGCCCGCTGACTTTCCCTGGTAGGTTTGAGGGATTTAGGCATGCCATGTAGCTTCCAGCAAGTGTCCTTGGTGTGATTTGTGCGTTGCAAAGTGCTCACAGAACAACTTTCCAGTTTTATCAGTAGGCTTCCCGACGGTCTCATTAACCTCAAAGGTAGCACTCTCGCAGGGGTTGTCGTCATGGAGTTCAAAGACATCACTTTTCTCCTCTGCTTTCCTCATGTTTGACTTCAAACATGGATTTGAGATTGGGAGAGGTTTTGTTGCAAGGATTCTTCCCCAACATCATCAAGAGTAGGATTCATCCAAGAAGAAACTTGAATACTCTCTTTTTCTCAATAATGTCCTTATAAAGGCGGATCCTTGACATCATTCCAGGGTGAGTTTCCAACATGTCTAGGTGTTGCCATGCCCTGAAACAGATTGGTTGAAGTATTGAGTTCTGAGACATATCTCCTTGTCTGCAATTTTGATCTGAGCTTCAAGTTCATACACTTCGATGTATTGTCTTTCTTGGAGTAAAGATCCCTGGCATTATCCTGCATCTCCTGCGAGTATCATACATCATAAAGTTCTCACTAATCTCTTTTGTCATTGATCTTGTGAGAATGGTCATGACTTGATTATTAGTAGTATCCCATGCTTCAAAACACAGGTCATCTTCAAAGAGGGCGGGTTTAGAGCCGGACGGTATCCCATCTTACCTTGTCCAGAGATGTACATTTTCATAGACCTTGACCATAGCAAGTAGTTGTTGCCATCAAGTCTATGATTTGTGTAAGATGAAGAGTCAGTGACCCCAGTCTGCTGAGGTAGCTGGGACTCAACTGAGGGTGAGGAAGCTTCAGATAATGAAGACATTCTTGATTCAAAGAGTCTACCGAGAATTTGCAAATGGATTCGAGATTTTAAGGCTCTGCTACCATGAAGAGAGTTTGAGAATGTGATACACACAAGAGTAAACTTCAACTTATTTATTCATGTTGAAAGAATGAGTATAAATAGATACAAGAGAGGATCCTTACAAGAGAGGATCCTAGCTAGTAAAGTAAAAGTAACTAGAGCCGGCTACAATAAATGCTAGAGTCGGCTATGTCTATGCTATTACATAATAGGACAAAGGATAGTTACTTTATGACTATTAGGACATATTAATTGTTTATTCAATGCAATTAATATGTCTCTTGATAAAAAGTAACACGTTACATTGTAACATGTTATGAGTGTAATAATAATAATAATAACCATAGTATTTCCACAATAACAGTTATTGAGTTCTAGTACTAGCCCACTGGGCAATGAAAGAAAATAAACTCCTACGGCCGGTAGCAGCAACACTTGCTCCATTTCCAACGCGTAGGTCCACCTCTCCTTTCTTGAGATCTCTAGTTCTTCTTAGTGCTCGCATATTCGTGACAAATATGAGAACCACAACCATGATCTAATACCCAGTGGTTAGACTTAGAAGAAGTAATGTTGATCTCAATCATAAATATACACTGAAGTCGAAGCATCGAATGCTTCTTCTTGGTACTCAAGAAGCCCTTGCGTTTCTCCTCCAATGTCCGGTCTCACCGCAATGGAAGCAAGCATCCTTGGATTTGTCTTTTTGCTATTTTAGGCGTTGGCTTAGGTCTTTGCCTTCGCCTTCTTGGACTTTTTCTCGGCTTTTGCCTTGCCCTTACTCAAGTGACCAAAGAACACTTGCTTTCCCTTCCCTACGGGCCCTCAATGAGTCTTTAACATGTTCAATAACTCCGCAAGAGAGCAATCTATCTTGTTCATGTGATAGTTCATCACAAAGCGTGAGAATGAGTCGGTAGAGATTGCGAATCAAGTCAATACTCAACTCTCGCTTCGACTTTTGGCCCGACTTCCCCCAAGCCTCTCTATGTACCCGATCATTTTAAGCACGTGTGACCCCACCACAAAGAGCCCCGGATGCCATCTTACAACTAAACAGGGCCTTTGAGACCTCGTACCTCTCGATCACCGAGAAGCATAAAGTTCCTTGGTGGACCATGATAGAGTAGGCGTCCATAGACTCATGTCTTTTTTCAGCGATTCAGGTGTAACACCCCGATTTTCGACATGTTGTTTATAAAGGGCTTTATAGGTATTTCTAAATAATTGTCTAGATAATTTTTTTTTATTTTTATTTTCGACTATTAAAATCTAGTGTTATATGTCATTTCCATACCAATGAATAATTTATAAAGGCCATGAATTTTTTTAATGATTCCGTCATGACAATATACTAAAGTGAAATTATTGTTGTTGTGAAAACAATATTATTTCATCCTAAGATTTAAGACATAAATATATATTAGGGGGGAATCATGTGGACTTTTCGTATTATGAATATTTGTTGTTGAATATACTTTTTATATATTGATATACATGTGATTATGTGTTGTTGCAATTAACTAATTTGATTGCTATAATTTTCTAGTCTATATATTAATATACCTAATGTAAGATAAGTAAATGATCCACTTAAATTCAAATTTTGAAAACCGTCACTTAACTTCATTGTCTTTATTATAAATTATTGTATTATCTTTACTCCTTTAAGCTAGCTGCTGGAAACGTATGTACACATAAATTGCACAATGTTGCCATCTAATTTATTATATTTAAACGTTAACTTTGTCTTGTGTCTAATGGTAGCATTATTAAAACATTACTTTACCTTCATAGTTATTATTTTGCACTATATATATTGGGAAATTCACAGTCTTCGCATGCTTTTTGTTCCTGCCAATACACCAATTCCATTCATCATTTTATTTTTTATTTTTTAAAATACGTTGGCAGTAGTAAACTATGCCATGTTTTTTTTTCTTCTTTGGTTAATATTCGGATGTCATTCCAATCAATACACTTGTTGTAAATCTTAAGCAATTAACTAGAAAATAAATTGGCAAAGTGAAGAATTGCCGTAGAGTATTAAAAAAAAAAAAGTGGACTGCTTATTGTTCGATAAGAAACAATTAGATTGCGGTTATGTTTTTGGAGCCATTAAAATTTGTGAAGAATGTGATATGATCGAATTGCTAACTCAAGCAGCCAACAAGTACGGATCATCATGGATATTTGTGAGTTCAATTTTATTTTCTATAAAAGTCAAGTGTGTTTTTTTTTTAAAGTGTTTTCAAAGTATTTTAATTGAATATGTTCTTGATATAGATATATAATATGTACCGTGTTAAAAATAATTAATGTTTTCTCCCGCTTCAATGATAATAACTTGATAAATTGATACATTGTACAAATGTCATTGCATGTCCCACTTCGTGGCATGGTACCGTACTATCCGCCTCGTGCGGAATGGTATATTGTACTTATACATTTCCCGCTTCGGCGGCATGGCTAGTTCCCGCTTCGGCGGCATGGTTCTCGTTCTCGTTCTCGTTCTCTAGATGGGCCTTGCCGAGGATTTCGCATCGGGTTAGGCGTGCATTGGGCTGTGACGCGCGGTTGTGGGGTCCGAGGCAAGTGGACTCTCCGGAAGCCCCAGGAGATTGGGTGTCGGAAGGACGGACTTCACTATAAAATTACTCGTTGTGGATATAAGGTGGTGAGCGAGGAGTCATAAGGTAGAGACAATCGTATCAATTTGTATCGATGTCTAGTAAGGAACTTGATGAATTGACGGATCTCGAATGAGCTTGTTTGACATGAATTTGATACATAAATTTTAAACAAGTATATTATTACATAAATACTCGAATAAGATTTCTAGAAAAAGTATATATATTGTTACAACATTTTAAAAAAAAAATTATATATATATATATATAACACTCTCGCATACATCTTTCATACCAAATTTCTTTGACATTTCGTTTTCTTTGTTTCTTGTGTGTTTGTTTTGTTTTGTTTTGTTTTCTTCTGTAAATAAAATCAGGTAATGGTTCGAAGAAGATGTAATGAGGATGAAAGCGATGACATGGACCAGGATTTAGAACATTCTATATAAATTATGTTAATTACAATTGTAGTATTTCATTTGTTGTAATTTTATAATTGAAACACTTAGTGAATATTTGTAAATATAATTGTAGTTTTATTGAAATATTTTTAGAATTAAAGTCTAGTTAATGAAGTCGCGGCGAGAGCTTCGCAACCCCTCCTAGAATGACCCCAGTGGACCTAGGGGTCGGGAGTAGGGTATTACAGGTGGTATCAGAGACTTAGGTTGACCGATAACCCTCACACCCTAGGATCGTAACCTAACTATAAATTCTAAGATATAGAATCAACCTACACTTTTATCATGTTGTGAACAGTTTGAAATAGGTAGTCATAGTTCCAATGTTTGCACAGATTATATTTATGGATAATATTGTTTATAAGAAGTATATGTCTATCCTTGTAATTATTACTAGTCTTATACTTTACGGATTGATCAATTAAATGATATAATTTAGTAAATCAATTATGTGAAGTATTGTATGAGAATTTAAGAAATAAAATTTTAATCACAACAAAAGTAAATCTTATATGACTAATCATGAAACAATGACTTATATACTTATATGTAATAAATAAAGTTGCTGCTTCTCTGTAAATGGGCATTACCTTTTGAGCAGTTTTTGCCGTTACACTTAACATATTTAAGGAATTCCTTATGCCATTTTTTTTATTTTTGGATATACCTTATGCCATTTATTATCTCAGTTTGAACTAAAGAAATATGGTATATGGCAGGAAATCATTTCTATTTTTATTTTTTGTGTATATGATTCTTTTTTAAAAAAAAAATCAATAGAATTTTATAGAATCTATTTTTTTTTTTTTAAATAAAGTTTTATAAGTGTTTTAAAAAAATAAAAACACCACCGTATTCGTAGCTTCTTTTGTGCTCACATGAATTTTAGATGTTTGAACCTTGATGTGCATTCTTTAAATATTAAGTTTTCGCCTTTAATTTGTAGATTGTCAAACACAGCTTATTTTGTTGATTGATTTTATCATTTTAATGCTATAAGTAAAGTTTTAAGTTTTATATATATTGTTTTCAAAGTAGCATATGATATTCATGACAAGGTTATTGTGCAATAGACTTTCACAAAAGGTATAAGTGGAGGGAAGTTCGAGGACGAACTTCTTTTTAAGGGGGGGAGAATTGTAACACCCCGATTTTCGACATGTTGTTTATAAAGGGCTTTATAGGTATTTCTAAATAATTGTCTAGATAATTTTTTTTTTATTTTTTTTTTCGACTATTAAAATCTAGTGTTATATGTCATTTCCATACCAATGAATAATTTGCGAAAGGCCATGAATTTTTTTTAATGATTCCGTCATGACAATATACTAAAGTGAAATTATTGTTGTTGTGAAAACAATATTATTTCATCCTAAGATTTAAGACATAAATATATATTAGGGGTGGGAATCATGTGGACTTTTCGTATTATGAATATTTGTTGTTGAATATACTTTTTATATATTGATATACATGTGATTATGTGTTGTTGCAATTAACTAATTTGATTGCTATAATTTTCTAGTCTATATATTAATATACCTAATGTAAGATAAGTAAATGATCCACTTAAATTCAAATTTTGAAAACCGTCACTTAACTTCATTGTCTTTATTATAAATTATTGTATTATCTTTACTCCTTTAAGCTAGCTGCTGGAAACGTATGTACACATAAATTGCACAATGTTGCCATCTAATTTATTATATTTAAACGTTAACTTTGTCTTGTGTCTAATGGTAGCATTATTAAAACATTACTTTACCTTCATAGTTATTATTTTGCACTATATATATTGGGAAATTCACAGTCTTCGCATGCTTTTTGTTCCTGCCAATACACCAATTCCATTCATCATTTTATTTTTTATTTTTTAAAATACGTTGGCAGTAGTAAACTATGCCATGTTTTTTTTTCTTCTTTGGTTAATATTCGGATGTCATTCCAATCAATACACTTGTTGTAAATCTTAAGCAATTAACTAGAAAATAAATTGGCAAAGTGAAGAATTGCCGTAGAGTATTAAAAAAAAAGTGGACTGCTTATTGTTCGATAAGAAACAATTAGATTGCGGTTATGTTTTTGGAGCCATTAAAATTTGTGAAGAATGTGATATGATCGAATTGCTAACTCAAGCAGCCAACAAGTACGGATCATCATGGATATTTGTGAGTTCAATTTTATTTTCTATAAAAGTCAAGTGTGTTTTTTTTTAAAGTGTTTTCAAAGTATTTTAATTGAATATGTTCTTGATATAGATATATAATATGTACCGTGTTAAAAATAATTAATGTTTTCTCCCGCTTCAATGATAATAACTTGATAAATTGATACATTGTACAAATGTCATTGCATGTCCCACTTCGGTGGCATGGTACCGTACTATCCGCCTCGTGCGGAATGGTATATTGTACTTATACATTTCCCGCTTCGGCGGCATGGCTAGTTCCCGCTTCGGCGGCATGGTTCTCGTTCTCGTTCTCGTTCTCGCTAGATGGGCCCGCTGAGGATTTCGCAGTCGGGTTAGCTGTGCATTGGGCCTGTGACCGCGGTTGTGGGGTCCGAGGCAAGTGGACTCTCCGGAAGCCCCAGGAGATTGGGTGTCGGAAGGACGGACTTCACTATAAAAATTACTCGTTGTGGATATAAGGTGGTGAACGGGGAGTCATAAGGTAGAGACAATCGTATCAGCTGTATCGATGTCTAGTAAGGGAACTTGATGAATTGACGGATCTCGAATGAGCTTGTTTGACATGAATTTGATACATAAATTTTAAACAAGTATATTATTACATAAATACTCGAATAAGATTTCTAGAAAAAGTATATATATTGTTACAACATTTTAAAAAAAAAATTATATATATATATATATAACACTCTCGCACATGCTCATACCAAATGCTTTTCTTTGTGACTTACTGCTTTCTTTGTTTCTTGTGTGTTTGTTTTGTTTTGTTTTGTTTTCTTCTGTAAATAAAATCAGGTAATGGTTCGAAGAAGATGTAATGAGGATGAAAGCGATGACATGGACCAGGATTTAGAACATTCTATATAAATTATGTTAATTACAATTGTAGTATTTCATTTGTTGTAATTTTATAATTGAAACACTTAGTGAATATTTGTAAATATAATTGTAGTTTTATTGAAATATTTTTAGAATTAAAGTCTAGTTAATGAAGTCGCGGCGAGAGCTTCGCAACCCCTCCTAGAATGACCCCAGTGGACCTAGGGGTCGGGAGTAGGGTATTACATCAGGTGTCATAGAAGCAAGCATGATACATGTAGCATCAGTACTGTCAGAACAGTGCTTGTTGTACTTCTCAACAACATCTGCAGCCGAACCCTCAGCGGGCTTTTCCGGTAGGGCCTCGTCCAAGACATAGCCAATCTTCTCGTGCCTCAAAACGATTTTGAGGTTTCTTTCCCAATCGAGAAAATTAGTTTCGTCAAGCTTGTTTTCGATGATAAAACGAAGGTTCAATTTGTTTGACATTTTCTACAACAATAAATAAAGATAGATTAAGTAAATGCTCATGTATATAAAACCCTAAATTTGCACTTAAAAATTTTATAAGGTTTTACTCCCACTAGCCAACTATTCCCTATTGACTTTCAAGAATTTAATTAATTCTTTAGTGGCTGGGATCCCATCTAGTTACCTCGATTCCCGACGAGGGCCGATCAACCGAGATAATTTCGACGGTAAGTACTCTTGCCATCGCGTCGCATCGCGACTCCCGAGTGGTTGACTAGTCAACTCCTTGACGCGTTCACATCTCATGTGATAGCCAACCCCTTGTCTCTAAAATCGAGGCGGTCCCGACGAGGCCAATCACATGCAAGATTCGGTCAAAGTCGTAACCCAATATTCATGAGATCTCGTAACGATCATATCTCAATAATAACGATATACCCGTGGTAGGTCAACTCCCGACGAGGGCCGATCAGTTGGATCCGAACAAGGGCTCTTCACCGTCATTATAATATTGGGAGACAATTTTGGCTCGATTTTTGGCGTGGGAATAATTTTAATTAATTCACTTAATTAATTTGGTTTAATTATGGTCTCATCTACTATGTGCATATTACTACGATATCATATAAAGTAAAACATACACAACATTCCGCGCATAAAATAACCGGTATGATCATGGACTTTTCTAGAGTGCGGTTTCGAATACAAACCCACGAAACCGCTGGTCACAAACTAAGGGTATCTGCAACCGCCAATAGGATCTTTATTCTTTGTGACGCCAATGGGTTCTTTATCTCTCCTTGGTCTTCAACTTCTTGCTCCATTCTTGTTACATAATAAATAATTACACCCGCCGCACACGGGGGGAGCTCAGGGAATGGGATAAATGCAAAAAGTAAACTAGGTCACGTTCTTCATAACGGCCTAGGACAATTTTTCAAAACCAACATAAAGAAAACATTCCCATCTATCCTATTGGTCGAGTCCATGATCAATCGGGTCCATATAATCACATTATATCTACACATCTAATCCATACAATTTTATCTTATGAAAAGATTAAATTCTAATTTTTAACTACTACTACTCATGCGTCTTTATTTTATCATGTCAAATAATTAAATAACTTTTAATTAATTATATGACTTAATCAAAAATTAAAATTAACATTTAATTTTAAATCGATTTCAATTTTAATTAAATTTGAACTATTCAAAATATAAAATTAAAATTGTAAGGTCTCTATTTGTTTCCTTTCCAAAAACTAAATTTAGCTTGGGCACAGCCACTTTCCAAAATCAAAATTTTGGAAGTGGCTGAGCCTAGCCTCTCTACAAATCAAATATTTGAAAAGGGCTGTGGCTATTCCAAATCAAATATTTGGAAAGGCCAAATTATTTTAGTCTAGGCACAGCCACTTTCCAAAATCAAAATTTTGGAAGTGGCTTGAGCTAAGCCTTTACAAATCAAATATTTGAAAGGGCTGGCCTATTCCAAATCAAAATTTGGAAAGGCCAAATAATTTTTGGTTTAGGCACAGCCACTTTCCAAAATCAAAATTTTGAAGTGGCTTGCTAAGCCTTTACAAATCAAATATTTGAAAGGGCTGGCCTATTCCAAATCAAAATTTGGAAAGGCCAATATGCCATATGGTTTTCCAATGGTCCAAACTATTTGAACCATTGGTTGGCCATATGACATAACTAAACAAACGAGATATCTATGCACAATAAAATATCACAAAACGAAAGGGTTGATCTCCCCATTGGAAGAGAGAGCCGACGGACGCTGCGACCGAAGGCCACCGCCGCCGCGCCGCCGAGGGATGGGGGCGCCGCCAGTCGGCCGACCCCCATGAACCCTATATATTTTTTTTTGTTTCTACGTTTCGTGATTTAAATCTTGCATCTATCGATTAAATACTACGCATTTAATTTATGCTTATTGCTTAAGCACGAAGTCATCTCTCGATACCACTTTTTAGAAATCACTAGTTTAACGCAAATGAAATTAAAATTTGATTTCCTTTTCTAGATCGTTCTTCGTTTAATGCAATAAACACGTTAAGTAGTTTGACGGTTATACCTTGGATGATCTACAAGATCGTCGCTTTGACCGCCAACGGAGAGTAGTTCAATCATGCAAGCCGTCCACGCGTCCGGCCTCTATCGCTAATCCACACGAACCCCTCGCGGAATCCTCCTTGGATTGCTATCGAAAAAAACTCCGGTTGCTAGATCGGACCTTTTCTTCCTCACAAACTCACTATGGAGAGCTCTCTATTTTACACAAGAATTATGAACTCTTGCAATTGTGTTGTACAAAAGAGCTTGACACCCACTTCCTTTTTTATAGAGAGAGGTGGCGCCCCGATAGTAGTGTAGGAGAAGAAAACCTTTTCTAATAAAATAAGGAAAATCAACTAGATTGATTTATCTCTTTAATTATAATTTATTTTGTCAATATCATATATTGATTACAATTATCTTATTACCATAAATCTATTTTTCAAAATCAATTAATATCTTGTATTAATATTATGGTAATCTTATTAATTAAAGTGCACAATCCAAGTGTATCTTGTACACTCAAAAGTGGCGCCCCATATCCCAAAAAGATTGACTTCCGGAATATTCTTTAATTAATCTAATTTATATATAATTAATATCTTGTATTTTATTTATTCATAATAAATAAATACCACCATATTAATTTACCACTATAACCTTTATAGTCTGTAGATAAACTTTCCTTATTTGGTTATCAACTATAACCGCATTTTAATCCGACTCGATGTTCATATGTGTGTGACCCGATAGGCTTCCGAATATGTTGGCGCGGAGACACAAAGTGCAATTTACTAAAATGCCCTTCATACCTAACGATCACGGGATAGCGTCTAGCAACACACCGTGACTCCCCAATCATCGGAAGAGTCAAAAGCAATGACTACTACCTTTCATGTAAAGCGCTTACCGTGTAACTTACAATCCTATCGCTATAATAATATCCATACGATCGTATCTCGAGTGTCAATACATTGACGATCGTATCTTATAATCTGGATATCATGCTCTCTCGAATAACACATTTACTCCCACTTTGCAAAGATTCTCGAGAGCTAGACATTCCTTATAAGAAGGCCATTTCGGATATTCAATCCCAATCATAGGATACGCGATTCCCGGACGACCAATCATGTATACTCCGCGATGCTTCAATATCATACCCAATCACTACCGCATGATCGCCCGTGGTTAGGAGAAATCTCAATAGTGTCAAAGCATGACAATCCACACCGTGATGCCATGAAGACTCGGTCAAAAGGATAATTACACAACCGCCACATAGTGTGACACTTAATGTAAGTGGGTCGATCTAACGTCGCATTCTCTAATACACGTCCACGTAAAGTCCAAGTGTCTCTACACTTCGATGAGACGAGATCTATCCTATCTTCTAAAAGATAGAAGACATCCAATACGTGCTTAGTCTGATTATACTATCAATGTCCCATTTGATAATATGTAAGACTAGAGACATTTAAGTACCAACCTTGTTATAGTGATTAGAGATCTCATCAACCATAATCACTATCATGGTTTCTCTATCACAGATCGATACTAGGGACGTTACTATATATATACAACAAATAATATGAAGACAAACAATATATAATAACATAAGTGTTTTTATTAATCATAATAAAGTTATTACATGAACTAAATAGGCTGTAAATGACCCGACCCGGTCGGATCCGGTCCGACCCGATTGGGTTTAGGACACCTTTCCAACATCCTTACCTACCACCCCACCTTATTCAGATACGTTTCTTACATACCTTACCTACCTAAGCATTAAATGAGGTGACTAATTCCTTCGGGATAATCTAATCTAAACATATATCGTATTAATTGACATATTTGAATTTAGTTAGTTTTCAAAATATGATTTAATTTTTGAATATTCTGTATCAATGGAGGACTCTTACTTGTACATAATGATTTTTTAACATATTTGAATTTATTTATGTTCGATATAATTATAAATAATTTTAAATAGTTTTAGAGGATTATTTTCTTTGGGCATAATTAAATTGTTTTTTTAAATGTAATTTAATGTAAGAATATTTCACATCAAATGACATATTTGTTTAATCTAAAAACATTCGCACTACACGACAAACATTTGAATTAAGTTATTCTTGAAAATATAATTGATTGTATGAATATTTGACATTAAACGGAGTGGCTAATTTGCGGGGAATGACTTTAATGAAGAATATTTCGAATTAATTGGCAACCTTGAATATAGTTATTTTTTAAAATATAATTTATTGTAAAAATATTTGAAATTAAATGAGGTAGCTAATTTGTAGGGTTCCCAAAAAATAATTTGTAGGGAATGACCTAATCTAAGAATATCTCGTATTAATTAGCATCGTTGATATTAGTTATTTTTCAAAATGTACTATTTTTGGCATATAATTTGTAGGTATGACATTAATGCAAGAATATTTTGTATTAATTGGTAATTTTAAATATAATTATTTTTAAAAACTTATTTAATGTAATGATATTTGGAATTAATTGAGGTGGCTCATTAAATGGCATATTTGAGATTAGATATTTTTCACAATGTAATTTGATGTTAGAATATTTTTCATTAATTAGTAAAATCGAATTTATAATTTTTAATTATTATAATTTAATGCAAAAATATTTCGCTTTAAATGCCATAAATTTAAGAATATTTGACATTAATTTGGAAGGCTATTTATAGAGCTGTATACAATATTTCTCATTGAATTATATATAACTACAAAACAAAAAATGAATAAAATTAATATTAAAAATTAAAAAAAAAATAATTAAAATGGCAAATCAATTTGTACTCTGAATCATCTTATCTCAAATAAAGAGGTTTGAATACAAAATGATAGATCAAAAAGTACCTCAATAAGTATAATAAAGCACACTTAGCATCTTCGATTACGTTGTATTATTTAGTCGAAGAATATTATGCATTGATTGGTAAAATCGAATATGTCATTTTTGAAACATTATAATTTAAGGTGATATTCCGTATTAAATGACATAAATTTAATATATTTGTAATTGATTGGGAAGAATAATTTATAGAAATGTATTTAATGTGAAAATATTTATTATTAATTTTTAAGGATGTACGTAATGTCTGCACGCTTGGCATTAAATGGAATATTTGAGTATATATGTTTTTTCGAAATGTAATTTAATATTAGAATATTTTACATTAATTGGTAAAATTAAATTTATAATTTTTTTAAATATTACAATTAGCTCATTTGCCGGAGCTGACATAAATGTAAGAATATTTGTATTAATTACCGAATTTTGAATATAATTATTTTTAAAAACAAAATTTAATGTAAAAATATTTAGCATTAATGTGAGACGAATTTATTCCTAAGAGAATAAAATTTTAAATGATTTTCTAATTAGGGCCAAATTTATTTCCTATATTATTAGGAGAATAAAATTTTAAATATTTTTCTAATTAGGGTAGGCGAATTTTGTAATCATGGTATGTTTTTTTTTAAATTAGAAGAATTTGAGCCGAATTTATTCCCTATTTTTATTAGTAGAATCAAATTTTAAATGATTTTTCTAAATAGGGCGAATTTATTCCATATTTTTATTAGGAGAATCATATTATAAATTGTTTTTCTATTTTTTTTTTTCTAATTACGGTAGGAGAATTTTATAATTATGGTAGGTTTTTGAAATTTGAAGAATGTGAGCCGAATATATTCCCTATAATTTTGGTATATTTTTTGAATTTAGTTATTTTTTAATGTGAAATGAGATGGGGAAATAAGATGAATTTAATATGTAAGAATATTTGGTATTAATTAGGGAGGCTAATTAGTTATTTTTGAACATTTAATTTGTAAGAATATTTGGCAAAATTATGGTGGCTAATTTATAAGGATGTATTTAATGTGATAATATTTTTCATTAAATGACATAAACACGCAAAAAGAAAACGGGTCAAAATTAATAAAAACAATTATAAATAAAAATAGGTGCAATGTTTAAAAAATAATTAAAAGTTCGAATATTTGTAATTAATGGCGGCTAATTTGCCGGAGATGACATAAATGTAAAAATATTTGTATTAATTACGAATTTGAATATAATTATTTTTAAAAACGAAATTTAATGTAATAATATTTAGCATTAATTGAGTTGTTTAATTTGTAGGGGGTGAATTTAATGTCTGAATATTTTGTGTTAAATTACATGTTTGAGTTTATATATGTTTCAAAATTTAATTTAATGTTAGAATATTTTGTATTAATTGGAAAATTAAATTAACATTTTTTTTGAATATTTTAATGAGACATTACTTCTAAATTTAAAGCATCATCGATTGAATGGCCCACTGATTTGCCAAATTGGTTATCAATATGATGTCAAAAAATTCAAAACACAACAAATATGAAAGAAAGAATGTAGTTCAAAACAAAAAATAATAAACAAAAATCGAAAGAACTTAATAAGTCGATAAAATAAAAGAAAGTGAGATCTCACCAGAAAATTCCTTCTTATGGGTGACGGGTTTGTCAATTTGGTCTAGAAATATCTGCTAAAGAAAATATTCAAAACAAAACATAATTCATCCCATAAAAAAACACAGCCAAAAGAAAACAAAAAAATACAGAATACAAACCAATCGTGTTTCTACACCATAGTCGTAGTAGAGCGTTTTCTTTTCTTTTCAAAATGAAGAAATGGAAAAAGGTTGTAAAATACGAAGATCGACACTTAAATTTTTGATTTGTAGTTGCATTTTGAATTTTAAATGAAAATCACATCGATTGAAAGACATTTAAAACATTCAATTCAACGTAAAAATAAATTGAATTTAAACATGAATCATACCGTCAACCAATGTTTCCTAGATTTTATTCAACACGGAGTGTATTTTTCTCGAGCTTCTCACGTTCATCTGCCACCAACTGCCCAAAATGCGAAAAGTTGCTTAAAATCGACAAAAGAAAAACATGAAAAACAAATACCCAAGCGAGACACGAAGACCATGAATTCAAAAATCCAAAATCAAAGTTCGAAGGAAATCAAATTGCAAATATATTTCGCATACCTTGTATATTCACACCTCCTAGGATGATCATAGAATAAACATGTTAAATGTAAAAGTGGAAATGGAGAAAATTATAGAAAAATAAATCATACTGCAAGTGCTTTGGAACCTCCACTCACATATGAAATGTCTAGGAATGAAGATGATTTTCCTTCCTTTTAAAAAAGCCTCAATCAAATTTGATAGGTAATTATGGTAGGTTATTTTTTTGTAATTATTTTTGTTATTTTAATTGTGGTCGAATTTATTGCCTATAAATATGGTAGGTTTTTTTTTTTTTTTTCATATTATACGGGTTTGGGTCGGGTCTAGAGCGCGTCAATTGGGTATTTGGGTTAAATTCACTCCTCTATATATATATATATATATATATATATATATATCCCTATTTCATAATAAATGTTTGTTTTGGAATATAAAAAGTGTATACAAACATTAAATGGTATGATAAATGTATGTTTGGAAAATAGGCATTAAACGATACATTGATTTTCTAAATTGACATTTTTTATGAGACAATTCATTTCAAAAAAATGGACACTTTTTATGTGGCGGATGTAGTACAAATTTACATTATAGCAGCGAAACGAGGAAACAAGCACAAATCTATTATTCGCTAGAGGCTAGAGCACACTAGGGGTGGATCTAGCACATAGAGTGTGGGATCACGTGACTCCACTGAGATTCAAGTTTTATTATTATTATTAAAATGATGTAGTTTTATTGTTTAAAAATGTAGTTTTAAGTTCCGGTGATCTATTTAAAACAAATTTTCAGACAAAAAATGTAGTTTGATTTTTTTTAATAGAAATATCTATCTAGATGCTAGATAGATAAAAGAGTACAAAACAAAAGCGAAACCGAGATCACATTTCTAATAATGCCTAACCAAAGCTTGCCTCCCCAAATCCCCCTATTTTTTCCGTACAAAGCACTCACCACCATCCTCCAAAGGGCTTCTTTTGAGTGTTAAGCATGCTTTCTGTTCTTATGAGCTGAATGTGTTAGGGTATTCTTATTAGAATCCCTATCTCTATCCTCACATATACTATTAAAAAATACATATCCCTACTTTACAGTAACTAAATTCACAATACTTTACATCAGCATCCCTATCTCTATCCTTACAACATTAAAATATTCATTTTTTAACTATAAACAATTTTGTCAAAGGTAACTTTTCAACTAACTTTTAAATTCAAATTTTACTCCAACGGCTATATTCGAACACACACATTTTTCCAAAATTATTTTTAAAATTCAAAATTTTACTCCAACGGCTATATTTGAACACACACATTTTTCAAAACTTACTTTTTAAATTCAAATTTTACTCCAATAGCTATATTTCAACGGCTATATTTCAACAGAGGGAAGAGAAAAAAATAATAAAATCGTTTCAAAAAAAAAAATAATAATAAAATTTATGTGAGGATTGCTACAGTGCCACCCCAGATTTGGGGTGACACTATTCATCCACCCCATTGTAGGGTGGGGATATAGAATCTGATGCAGGAGAGTTTTTGCTTCTTCCCTATTTTTCATCCCTAGTCTAGGGATAAAAATAGAGATAGGGTATCTGATGCTAATACCCTTACATGAGTATATGAAAGTATCAAAATAGCACATGCAAAAATACTACATTTATAAAAAAAAATTTATGTCTATATAATTTTATTTTATTTTTGGATAATATGTTCAGATCATTCCGATAGAACATGATGGAGAATAACAAAAAAATTTATCTACCAAAATGAACATTTTCATATACATGAGAAATATTTCGATTACTGCCATATTTAGAATTACAACAATAACCCTATATAAACATACCAAATGTTAATACATCATTATCGAAAATAATACACCCAAAGCAAAAGAATAAGAAAAATGGCATGCATGTGAGTCATCGTATGAGTGTTGTTTATTACTACCCCCGTCCCAAAATATAAGTCATTTTAGTTTTTTTTTGTTTTGTCCTATAATATAAGTCCATTTAAATAACCAAAGAACCATTTATTACATTTTTTTATTTTTACCCATCATTTATTATCTATTCACCCACTTTTTACTACTTTAATAGTCAAATGTTATTTTAGATTTATCCATCAAAATTAATGACACATAACCAATTTAACCAACTTTCTTAATCTGTGTGAAATACCCTAAAAGAACTTACATTTTGGGACGGAGTTAGTATTACACTACAAGAAAAAACATTTTTTTGCTACACTATTGTTTGCCACACAACTAAAAAATGTTGCTATATACTTACTTTTAGCCACATGAGCGTGGCAAAAAGTCTAACCAAGTATATATTAGCCACACTTTTTTGTGTGTGGGAAAACTAGTGCAGCAATAGAGTGTTTCTCTGTAGTGTATATGCATGCAATCATGCATAAAAGCTACCACTGTCAACGTACTTGACTTTGGAGCAAAACATGACGGAACCACTGATTCCACAAATGTTTTCCACAAAACGTGGAATATGTCTTGTTGTTACACACAACAATTAACTTTGCTTGTTCCAAAAGGATCATTTTTAATCAATGAAATAAAGTTCAAAGGACCTAGACCTTTGATCTTAACCATTGAAAAATCATAATTGTTTCTTCTGATTTAACGGCATTTGCATCCAACGCCAATATTTGGATTGAGTTTGTAAAAGTTAGTGGACTTGTAATACTAGGTATAAGTGTTCTTGATGGCAGAGGCAAAACTTTATGGGACTTCAAGGTAACGCGGTGCAAGACTTCCGCAAAGGCTTAGATGTAAGAGTATCTATTTACATATTGCCCCGCGTTGCCTTGCAGTCCCATAATGTATTGCCTCTGCCATCAATAACACTACACCTCAGTATTACAAGTCCACTAACTTTACAGACAATCAAATATTTGCATTGGACGCAAAAGCAAAAAAATCAAGAAGAAACAATTATATCATCAATCGAAATTCTATGTCCATTGAACATTATTTAATTGACTAAAAATTTATCCTTTGGGAACAAGCAAAGTTCTTGTTTTGTAGAACCACAAGCCAGATTCCACATGCTTTCTGGAAAGCATTTATGGAATCAATGATTTCCTCAGGTTTTGCTCCAAAGTCAAGTACATTGATTGTGACAGCCTTTAAGCATGAATGCATTCATAAAATAATAAACAACACTCCTACGATGAATCTGATGCATTACATTTTTCTTATTCTTTTGCTTTGGGTGTATTATTTTCGATAATGATGTATTAACATCTGGTATATTTATATAGGATTATTGTTGTAATTCTAATTATGGTAGTAATTAGAATATGGAAATGGAAATGTTCATTTTGGTAGATAAAACATGTTCTGTCGGAATAATCTGAACAGTTTATCCAAAACAAAAAATATTATATATATAGACATAAAAACAAATTATAAATGTAGTATTTATGCATGCGCTATTTTGATACTTTCATATATTCATGTAACACATTCAGCTCATAAGAACTGTTGAAATAGTGTCCTAAACCCAATCGGGTTGGATCGGATCCGACCGGGTCGAGTCATTTCTACTATTTCTTTATGTTTATACATATGATAAATGTCTTTAATGTTATTATATGTTCTGTTTATCTATATGAACCAATTTGTAATTGTATATATGATAACGTCCTTAGTGTCAAACTGTGAGAGAGAAATCATAATAATGATTATGGTTGATGAGATCTCGATCCACTTTAAAGGGTTTGATACTTAAATGCCACTAGTCGCATGTGCTATTAAAAGGGACATTAATAGTACGATTAGACTAGCACGTATTGGATGTATTCTATCTTATTGAAGATAGGGATAGATCTCGTCTATCAAACTGTAGGGAGACTTGGATTGACCACAGTAGATAGTAGATAAGCTGAACTAAAAACAGATTGCACACTGGACAACAAACAAAAGGATGATCCTTTTTGAAGGCTCAGATTTACTAACATATCAGGCAGTCCTCATTTCCGGTACTCAGACCAATGCAAGATAGGCAACCAAGACTGGACTTGAACAAATTCAGTCAAAATAGGACTCAATCAAACTTCAAGTAATCAGGCTCTATTCAGAGTATAGTAAACACACATAAATTACTGAATCAAAATATGTACACACACACATATATATATATATATATATGTGCGCGCGCGCGCATTATATATGCAATTGTTTATCGTTGTGGGAGATCAGATCCCTAAAGTAAAACAAAAAATACTAGTACTAATTTACTAAACCTCAACCCCTTATCTCCTTGAATTTCTGTATAATCTTTCCAACAATCCCATTTTTTAGCTTCTTCTTACCTTCAACTTTTTCATCTCTCTCCAACATTGCTTCCACAAGAATCTCTGATGCAAATATCTCATGTTTGACAAAGGCTTCCACAATTTCCCTATGCATTTTCCATAAAATCAACTTGTCTCTCGACGAAACGTTCCCCACCACCCAAGAAGAAGAACACGGGGCGCATAACAAAACGTTGTCCTTGTGAATAATACTGACCAATCACAGAATAACCATTGTAGTAATCCTTAATAGCTTCTAATAAGTACCCACCGCGTTGACGGCAATGCTCAACAACAAAACCCTCAATCCATATGGAGGAGAATTCAAGTTGTGTAGCAATGTCTTACAAGACATTATAAATGCTTTATGGTTATAAGACATGCATTTTTCAGCCCAATATATAGATGTAATATTCTTCCCGTGACCATAGACCGGTTCGTTGTTGAAATAGGGTTTATCGTTGAGCACAAGCCCTTGAATCGGTAGCAAAATTTGAAGAATTGAAGAATGATTTGGATCCCATTTTTTTTCAATCCCTTTTTCATCCCAATTCTTGATAAAATCAAGGCTAACTTTTCCGTTCGCGTGAAGATTCGGATTCAAACAATAGCCGTGAGAATGGTAGTGAACTTTGGGGGGATTTGGTGGTTCTGATGGGTAGTTTTCAGAAAGATGAATGTCAAAGAAGAAAAGGCCATCATGGTATGGAGTGTTTGGTGAACCAATGATCAAAGCACGAAAGAGATCGATTCGTTGTTCGTAGGCTCGAACGTAGATCGATTCAGGAAGGCTTTTATCAAGGATTCGCCATTCTTTGGCGATGTATTTGGAGACGTTTTTGGTTGGATATTGTTGAAGCTAGCATGGTTCTTTTTTGATTTCTAGTAATGATCTGATATTGCTGTTTCTGATGATTCTATGATTTCGAATTGTTTGAATTTGATGGTTTTTGTAACCAATTGTTGTTCTTCACCTAGTTAAACTAATCAAACAATAAATATTTTCAAAGCATACATATGTGTATGAAAAAAGAAAAGGAAAAAAAATGCAGGAGACAGCATCATACTACTTTAACTTGTACGATCAACGCTTTGAAAGTCGAATTTTTACAATAATTAACGTTCCCCACCACAAAACATGTGTTTCTCTATTATTAATCGTGGTGAAATTCATACCAATTAATTAATCATACATTAATTATTTGGTCGAAATTAATTACCTCGCATGAACCATTCAATCCGATTTTGTGAAAGTTAATTGAAAATTGAAACTAAAATATTTCAAAATCAAACTCCCACTAAAAAGAATAGGCCATGTAATGCATTCCTTTTATTTTGCCATGATCTTTGGTCCAAAGGGAAACTTTTAACAATATCTTTTTCTTTTTTTTTTTCTTTTTTTTTTTCCCTTTTCTTATTACGGATACGAAATATGGGTACACACTTTTGTCTCCTAAAACTCAAACCCAACGGGTTAAGGACATTTGTAATTACCCTTGGACCAATCTTCTATTCAAACCAAACACCTATTTAGTATAAAAGGGCAGTGTTATTGACGTTAGGGTCAATCTACTTTCAGGGTCTCAGAGTGAAATTCCATTTCTTCAAAATTGAATTAGGCACAAAACTCGACTTTAAAGAAGTCGGATGATGAAAATATTACAATCGGGTAATTGGATAATTCTAGTTAGGAAAATAATGCAAGAACAATGAGATTTGCCTAAAACTTTGGACTGAACTCTTTGAGAGAGCTGCCTACGTATCCAATTTTGATAGCAAATTGGAATCAAGTCCCCCTCGTAGTTCAGGGTGTTCCTTTTGTAGAAATAGATCGTGATTCTCTTCCTTACGTGATGGGAAGTTATCACCGGTTATCTCTGGACATTACTGGATGTGGGGCCTACCCACGTCTACAAGCGGTTGAGCTGGTGCTGACTTGGTCTTTGCTGCACCCAGCTGATCATTCTGTTTAGAGATAATTCTGCGCAGCCGATCGCTCTGTCTAGAGACACTTCTGCTCAGCGCATGGTGGAGTCCTGCTCCTCTAACTATTCTGGTCAGCACTTGCGGTCGTGTCTTACCACTATAACCTTTATAGGTTTGAGATAAACTTTTCTTATTTGGTTATCAACTATAACTGCATTTTAATCCGACTTGATGTTCATATGTGTGTGACCCGATAGCTTCCGAATATGTTGGCCGTAGACACAAAATGTAAATTACGAAAATGTCCTTCATATCTAACGATCATGGGATATCGTCTAGCAACACACCGTGGCCCCCAATCATCGGAAGAGTCAAATGCAATGACTACTACCTTTCATGTGAAATAGTTACCATGTAAATTACAATCATACCGCTGTAATAATATTCATACGATCGTATCTCTAGTGTCAACACATTGACGATCGTATCTTATAATCTGGATATCATGCTCTCTCGGAATAACACATTTACTCCCACTTTGCAAAGATTCTCGAGAGCTAGACATTTCTTACAAGAAGGCCATTTCGGATGTTCACTCCCAATCATAGGATACGCGATTCCCGGACGACCAAACATGTATACTCCGCATGCTTCGGTATCACGCCCAATCACTACCGCATGATCGCCCCGTGGATAGGGGAAATCTCAATAGTGTCAAAGCATTACAATCCACACCGTGATGCCATGAAGACTCCGGTCTAAAGGATAATTACACAACTGCCACATAGTGTGACACTTAATGTAAGCGGGTCGGTCTAACGTCACGATTCTAATAATACACGCGTAACGCATCAAGTGTATCCACACTTCGATAGACGAGATCTATCCCTATCTTCAATAAGATAGAAGACATCCAATATGTGCTAGTCTAATCATACTATCAATGTCCTATTTGACAGTACATATGACTAGAGACATATAAGTATCAAACTTATTAAAGCGATTAGAGTTCTCATCAACTATAATCACTATCATGGTTTCTCTATCACAGTTTGACACCAGGGACATTACTATATATATACAAACAATTACATGAAGATAAATAATATATAATAACAAAAGTGCTTTTATTAATCATAATAAAGTTATTACATGAACTAAAATAGACTGTAAACGACCCGACCCGGTCGGATCCGGTCCAACCCGATTGGGTTTAGGACAACTAGTCAACAGGAGGTTCATCTCCACACAAACTCTTGCATATCTCCCCCTTACGGATCCTGTAGTCACAATATCAGTTCGAATCGATTTCCTGACTCTTCTTGCCTTCTTGAGTATGAATTGCTTGAAATCAAAAAGCTCCAATGGGACTCAGGAAACGAACCCACACAAGGGTGGAGACAATCTTCTCTTTTGAGGGGACAAAAAAGGGTCTCCATTTCATGACTGTCAAATAATGACCTTGGATGTGCCAAGGGCCATTTCTCTAGGCCGTTTCATAGTCTTCTTTACAACAGAACCTCACCGCATAATAGTCTTGATCCATATCAACAATATCCAAATTCCTTTGGTGCACCACATACTCGTAAGTCTCTGCTGAGAACTCGGAATGCCACATTTCTCCCCAGCACCTTGACGATCACTGCTCGTCTCCATGGTTGCCAAAATTCAATACAATCCTCCACCAGAATATCGATTGGATCATCATCGGTCTCGCTACCTCTCCAATTTTCTGCTATTTGTATGAAATTCGCAATATTGGAATCATCTTCTCCAGCCCCCGTGTACAATTGCTCTCTGAATTTCAGTCGCTGCAGGACATCCACGCCGCTTCGCTTACCCCAAACAGGTCGGGGTTCCTGGGGGCATCAACGTCGTCTTTCCACCAGTCGGTGCTTCGTCTCATCAAATCTTCCTCTTCAGGGGTATGCTCGCCCCTGTCAAGGTCCATGGAAAGGGAGGGTCCATGCTAAGCCAACTATTTGACTGGCGGGTTTATTTTTTGACTAGTGGCTCGCCCTTCTTAGGCACACACTTTATTCACACAAAAATCACAAAAACTTAACCAAAGGGTTGGACCGGTTGGTATTAATTTATTTTCGATTTTCTTTATTCATTATAAATATTGTATCGTTTGAGTCATTTGTATGCACACTTGGTGTGGACAAAGTCTATATACAAATACCTTTTCATTTCTTAATAACTTTTGATACTTCAGAAACTTAATATGAATCCATTGAATCATTGACTAACGGAGTCCTTTCGTGTCCACTATCTGCTGTACATGTGGAATTTGGATCCCCTGCTATACATGTTTCACAATATATATATACTAGTCAATAACCCGTGCATAATGCACGGGACAATTAACATTAAAAATGATAATTGATCTATGTTTTGAAAATAATAATTTTTTTATATATTTTTATTTTCGCTTGTCTCTTAGTGTTGATGATTGATTTGATATTTTTCTACATAATTTTCAAAACCGTATCATAAATAGCGAAAATAGTGTATAATGAATTTTTAGTCACTACAAAAAAAAGATTTTTTGGTGACAAACTTTTGGTGACAAAGAGTAGATTTGTCACAAAGGGTAGCTTCTAGTGACAATAACTTTGTTTGTCACAAATTTTTTTATTGATTGGTGACAAAAAGAAAGATTTCTCACGAAAGGTTTAGTGTATTGTCACAAAAACCATGGAATCACTAATGTGTTATGTGATAAATTTTGGTATAAGTCTTTGGTGACAACCAATTTTTAATGAAATCTATAATGATTTACGTTACCAAGCACATTTTGTCACAAATAGAGTGTAAATGAGCTAAGTGAATCATGAACTATTTAGGTTCGGTTCGATAAGGCTCGAGGTGGAGTAGGCTCGATAGTTATGCTAAGTTCATGCTCTAAGTTAATTTCGTAAAATTTAAACTATGACCAGCTTGACAAGTTTAATACTCGACTCGACTCGACTCGACTCGACCCGACTCAGATCATTTTTATAAGCCAATAAATTTTACTATGTTGTCTATTAAGAAAAAAAACTGTTACAAATAAATCCCGTATGGATCAATAAAAAATCCCGTACAAAATAAACATAAACACGCGAGACAACTAGGAGGCGTTATTCTTTTCCCACCCCTCTCACTCCTTGGTTGTAAACCAAGCCGCCATTGACATCGAGAATTAATACAAATCCATTTCATCAAACGAGCGATCCCGGCAGTGTTTGTGAATGTGAATTCCCCCAGATTCCAAGTCGGAAGAATAGTTTGGGTGGTGATCGATTCAAGTTCTCCATTTAAACAGCGTCTGGTCGACGGAATCAAGTCAATCAACTACCGGCGGAGGAGAACGGGGAGGACCAGAAAATGGAAATTAGCTCGATAGAGAAGAAGGAGATGATGATGATGATGATTCAATCAATGAGATATTGAGAACATTGCCTCGGCTCTATTTTAATTGCTGAAGCGGAAGGTCAAATTTTTTTTTAATTCGAATTCTGTTGTATTTTCTTCATCATGCCCGGTGCTTAGTTATGTAGAATTTACATGAATCTTCTTTCTCTTACATTTCCTTATTTATATTGCATCTTCTGTATGATATACTTCATCCTGTATGATTCCTATGGCATCATTAGATGTATCATGAATTAAATCTAAGGTATCTGTAATGTACATATCAATTTTGTCTTTTCAGTTTCAAGTGGTTCCAGTATTGCTCTCTGTTTAGGTGTTGAGTATCTTGCCTATCAGTTTTGTCTTAATCATGTAGTCATATTTGGTTATTGACGAAAATCAGCACTTTTGGCGACGAATTTTATTGTCACGAAAGGGTTTGTTTTTTGTAGGGAGTGTAAAGTGTGTTCTCGCGAAATAATGGATCTGTGTAGTGGAATGTGTGTTGCAGCGAATAGTGGATTTGTGATTAAAATTATCTGTAGAAAGTGTGTTTGTTTCGAATATTGAATTTGTGTTTGCTTTCCCTGTTTCATGCTTACTACCTACGTCGCACAAAAATTGTCCACTTTTTTGTGGTGCACACAGATTAAGTAAATAATTAATGTGTTTTATTTTAAATACTAATGGACATATATACCCCTGTTTTTATAATTAATGCTTGTTTTGAAATATGAAAAGTGTATACATACATTAAATGATGATAGATGTATGTTTAGAAAATATGCATTAAATGATGCATTGATTTTCTAAATGGACACTTTTTGTAGGACAATTTATTTCCAAAATGTGGACTGTTTTTGGGGGACGGAGGTAATATAAAGGTAATTTTGTATCACCGCTAATGAGTGCTTTAACAAATAGTAGATGTTCTTCTAAAATAAAAATAAAAAATAAAAAAAAGAAGTAGATTTCTCCTTTTTGATATTTTCCCCCCTTATTTTCAATTTTCTTTTTAATAGTGTATGCAATAGTCTGAAAAACATTTGCTATACATGAAAATCTTAAATGAAGAAGTGTAATGTTATGGTACAATACTCCGAATTTGATTTGATTAACGCAAAAATGTAAAAACTTGTATGACACACGTGAATGATTTTTTTTTTATTTAAAACTTGCGTATAGTACTTAATAAAAAAAATTTTAAAAAAAAAAAAAAAACTTAGTGTGTAGGTATAAACAGCATTTCTCAAAAAAAAAAATATACATGTCATGTGCCAATACGATACAATGCCAATAGGCCTTTTTTTAGGGCTATACAATGCCAATAGGTTAGTGCCTACACTATTAAGTTCAACACTTTTCAAAACTAACAAATAAATCCACCAAACACATCATCTTCACCCATCTCTTCATCCAACACCATCATCTTCATCCATCTCTTTAATCAAGAAAAACTAATGTCATATTCGATAATGTAACACATTGTCAATCGGCTGAAAATTGATATTAATCTCCACGAAATTCGTACCTATCTCATTGCATAAGCGTTTTGTTCCTCTCCAAACATAGATATCTTGAGCATTTCCAATGCCCATGTTGTTGTTAGCTTCCTTCTACAATCTTCTTCTTATAAATGAGTCTCCTTAATTAAATGCTCGATGGACAGATTTTAAGAGAGGTTGACAGATACACAATTGGTCCTTATTGTTGTGGTTATCATTTCTCTTAATTCTTCCATTGTAACCTGCAAAGTAACACTTCATATTTGGATGCCTCCTTCAATTAACAAACATGCATGCCACTATACCAGGTTCCACAATAAAGAGGTCAACATTTTATGAACGCTTAAGCCAACTTTGCATGCATGTATATTATGATTTCCAAATGAAAATAAAAGTGAATTATTAACTATTACTATCTAAATCTGTTTTGAGCAGAAATGTTTGTATGAAGACATGTCCTAGATTTTGGAATTTTAAAATCATGTCCTCTCACTCTTAAGTTACCAAATGTGCCAATGTTTCCCTTTAAAGAAAGTGTGAATGATGCAAATTATCTAAAGCCTTTGGTCTTATGCATATCTTTTCTATCATCGTTGCAGCACCGGATGTGATGATAAAAAGAATATACAAATCGTACCTTCCCGCAGCTCTCTACGACATGGTTGAGCAACCCATTAGCATCAGAGAATTCGTGAGTAGATGATGAATTTTTCAGCTCGATGCTACGAAGAACTGCAGACATGAGATATGAGACAACTCTGCATACAACGCATCAACATTACCAAAAATCTAACACAAAGGAATTATTATAAGACATAGCTCATCTATTACAAATTAATATCCTATCACCTTCTCCAAATCATAATTAAAATTCATTGTCATCGCTCTAACAAATTGATGTAAAGGCTATACGAAGAAGAAGATAGCAGCAACCAGCAAGTCTGCTAAGGTTCGATAATAGCATAAATTCATCAATGATCGTCTTTTACAAAAGGGAGCCGGTTTAAATACCTAAACCTTTAAGACATCAAAAGGACTTAACTACCCTTCCTTAAACAGAAAATAATAATAACAATAATAACTCAAAACAGGCAAATACAATAATTAAACGACGCTGCATCACAAATGCTACTGATAAAGCCAAATAAAAAAACCAAAAACAAAAATGGGAAATTAGGGATAAGGACACAATTTGAAATATTTTTAAGTAACAGGACAACTACATATTTTTTATTGGGAGAAGGACAACTGTATAATTTTTATAGCGAGAAGGACAAACAGTGAATCCCGAAAATCAGTGAATCTCCCTAGTGAATCCCGAAATCAGTGAATTTCGACAGTGAATTTTGACAGTGAATCCCGAAAATTAGTGAATTTCGACAATGAATTTTGAAAATTAGTAAATTTCGACAGTGAATTTAAACAGTGAATTTCGAACACAAGTGAATTTTTACAGTGAATAAATAGTTTTGTCCTTTATGCAAAAGTTTCAAAAAACTGTCCTTCTACTCAATTGATGAAATATTTTTGTCCTTCTCCCACATTCCCCCAAACAAAAACGCACTCTTTAACTTACCAATTTATGAATCAAAAGATTTTAAAAATCTAACATCTATGTATAAGAATCACCTTTCTGGGGTATTTGAAAGGGCTGATCTCTTGGATCTAATGGCTTGGTGATCATTGTCAAATGCACCCTATAATATGGGAACTCAAATCCACCTGCAACAATCAACAAAAAGGGTAACATTGACTCTAAGTTCGTATGGCAAAAGAATCATCATAGCTTAAAAACCAGGAGAAAAAAAAAGAAGTTTTTATCCATTACTTCATGCGTTTGGAGTGAAGTATTAAGTAAAAACCAAATCATCCATGAAAGCAAAAAATAAAAAAATTAACAATAATTAAACCCGAAATATCAGCCTTCAATAAAAGCATAATAAACACATATTCTAAAAGCAAGTAAAAGACAGGGAAATGTAAACTGGATTTTTAGCACCACAACAATGTAGCTGGATGGAAACATCAAGCGGCCACAATTTTTCTTGGGTAACCTTCCTCACTTATTCATTCTCTCCACAATGTTGCACACATAAAAAGAAACATTATCCACTTGATAATTAAAGGTAAAAAAAATCAAACAACGCACACAATGTTCATTGCAAAATGGAAAAAAGAATGAGATGTTAAATCATACCGTCCCACTGATAATGGTCCCCGTACCAAGGATGTCACCAGGTTATATGTTGCAGCCATTAATAGTATGGTGTGCAAGTTGTTGTGTAATACTCCAATAGCTGTACGAAACAATGCATCGTTGACAATAAGATTCCCCCTCCAAGTTCCAAACAAACGGTTTAATGTACGTATCAAATGGTGAAATCATAATGACTCTAAGCTGGGAGAGGATCCTCACAGATGCTTGAAGTTGCTTTGGGTGACAACATAAGAATGTTCTTGTCCAACAGGCTTGATGAGAAACTTAAATTTTAAAAAAAATGATTAAAAGTTTAACGATTAGCTCAAGAACATAAACGTTTAGAACGTTTTTACCTAAATAGTTACCGTAAAAACATAAGTAACTCTTTCAAACGTACCCGTCTATTGGGAAATTCAGTAAATATAGGAGCTAAAGTACGTACCAGCAGGAAAATGTCACAGCTTCTGGAGGTCTGCTCATTAAGCTATGACAATGGATGAGGTTTTTGGAGTTAATGATGTGGGTTAGTTTTGAAATGAGTCATTAATAGCGGTAAAATAGCATAGAGATTGAAATAACAGGAAAATATCTTACATTTGTTGGGGCATCAATAGAAACCATGTGTAACAAACACAATCAAACAATTCAATAACAGGAAATATCTTACCTTTGTTGGGGCATCAATAGAAACCAGAACACAATCAAACAAAATTCACACAAAACCCATTGTGTAACGAACTTAGATAACTAAAATACACAAAAACATGAAAAGAAAAAAAAGAGTCTAGAATGATTTAGACCCATCAAGGTGTTCCTATAAGCACCCAGAATGCCAAGGGGATTTGACGGATTAATATAAACAGAAAGTAAAGTTACCCCATAGAAAGTGCTCAAATGACTTCAACAGGAAGGAGTATGTTCGTGGAATGAAGTGCGTATGAGCCAATCGTGGAAAAATTAATGTTCATTTTAAAAATAATCCCCAGAACATAAAAAAAAGATAGTCTGAATATATAATTTTTTAAATTTGTGACAGACGCTAACCATACAATCCCAAATGCTGCCGCCGCCATCCATCGCATCCACGAATCAACCTCATGCTCACTTCCTCGATCGCATCCCTCGTTGATGGGAAGAAGTCAAAATTGATATCATGTCTACCGATTCCCAAGACAATCCACCAAGTAAATCCTTATCTTCCGGGAAAAATTAATAGAGAAAATAAATGAACAATTTGTAAGCATCAAATAATGCCTAATCAGTGGTGACCCAAGCTAATCCACCGAGAAAATCTTAAGCTATGAGAAAAAATAAAAATTAAACCATTCTCTAGACAAAGTCCGGGAGTTTGCTTCTTCAACAACAATAAACCGACCCCGAAGTAAAACCCTGCCAATTTTCTTGGCAGACGACTTGGAGATGGATAATCGACTGGGGTGAATATGGATATGGATACGATAAAAACAGAGGAGTTTTTTGAGGTTGAGTAGACGTAAGTGTCTCCGGATGTCAAGTAGTCTGTTAGCAATTTAAGCGATGGAGGGTTTTTGGAGGCTAAAATACAATTTCGGTCCTCTAACTAGACACGTTTTTCGTTTTGGTCCTGGTTCTTCTCTGGCGACAATTTTAGTCTTGTAAGTGGTCTTTTTTTGCAAAAATAGTCCTGAACGCCGGAAAGAACACTTACAGGACTAAAATTGTTCTTTTCCGGCAACAATTTTAGTCCTGTAAGTGGTCTTTCCGGCGACAATTTTAGTCCTGTAAGTGGTCTTTCCGGCATTCAGGACTATTTTTGCAAAAAAAGCCCACTTACAGGACTAAAATTGTCGCCGGAGAAAAACCAGGACCAAAATCGAAAAACGTGTCTAGTTAGAGGACCAAAATTGTAATTTAGCCGCTTTCTAAAAGTGCTTGGAATTTGCAAGCGATTGCAAGGTCACTTGGATCATTAACACGATTCATGCCTGATGATATTCCAGGTGTTACATCACCTATGATATACATAGGAATGTTGTTCAGTTGGTTTGCCTGGCACGTTGAAGATCATGATCTTCACAGCTTGAATTACCTTCATGTCGGCTCCCCAAAGACATGGTATGCGGTTCCGGGGGACCATGCTTCAGCTTTTGAAGAGGTTATCCGTCTCCATGCTTATGGTGGAAATGTATGCCGTTTAGGTATGTAAATGTTCAGTGTAATATCTGTAAGCTGTGCAAAGGTGTATTCTTTCTGAATTGTTCATTCTCTACAACTAACTGGATTTGCTCTAAAGATAAAAAACTTACCTACCTTTAGGGGCAATAGAGAGTAGGGACTTCAAAGTAATCATGACTGGTAAATGTAGGGTTAATTTGATTTTTAGTCCTCTAACTTTCCCTGTTTTTGTAAATAGTCCTCTTTTTGCTCCGGTAGCATTTTCAGTCCTATAACTTTGTATTTTCTGGATTTTTAGTCCTTTTTGCCAATTCATCACCGGAGCTCCGGCGGAGTGGCTTAGGGTATATACAAAAAGGACTAAAAATCCAGAAAATAGAAAGTTATAGGACTGAAAATGCTACCACATGGCAGCCACCTAAGCACTTCGCCGGAGCTCCGGTGATGAATTGTTTAGTTTTGACATTTACATGCATGTTTTTTTTTCAGGATTACTTTATTCCTAGATGTCTTATGATAAGTTGATGCATCAGCCTCTTTTTTTTTTTTTTTTTTTTTTGATACTAATGCAGAAGCCTCCTTATTCGGTGCTATACATTTATCTTTAAGTTGCAGCATACGTTTTATTTTATTGGCTTTTCTGTCAATTTAAATTTGATGTTTTTCCCTGTGAATTTCAGATGCCCTACTTGGTGAGAAGACCACTCTTCTACCACCAGAAGTTATTGTTGCGTCTGGTATACCATGTTGCAGTGTGCTTCTCTCTGAATGACATATGTATATCGAAAAGTTTGCTCATTTCCTGATTTGATTTACAAAATTACTATTTTTGGAATGGCAGTCCTATGGGAACATTGAGGATTGTGCAATTGGTGGCGGGCGATCTGAATATGAAACAGTGTTTGTTGTAACCGTTTGAACTGAAGTATGACTATAAATATTGCTACATAGGCATTTTGTAAGTATATTTTTGACAAATAATATTTTATTCGATAAAATCATGTTTCTAGGTTTCTTTTTATTTATTTATTAAGTTTTGTTTGTATTTTTTAATCAACTATTGTTTACCGTCGTTGTTCATGAACCATGATTGGGTGTATCCTTGGATAATTGCCTACAATAATCGGTCTGTATTTGTTGTTTTACATAGAGCGTCTAATCATAGCTTTAATATGATATTATTATGAAAGTAGTTCGCCTCAATGTATAAGCTCAATGTTAATTATTTGTAGATATTACTTTTATTGTATTTATATTCCCGTGCATCATGCGCGGGTTCGTGACGAATATTGAAAATGGCGAGAGATTACATTTTCACTTTCAAACTATTTTTATGGATAAAATCATTTTTTTATATGTTAGTTTGTTTAAACACGACATTTTTTATAACATATTATTTTTCTTCGATGTTTACTTTTTAAATATAACGTTTTCCGTGACATCGCACGGGTTTCCTACTAGTATATATATATATATATATATATATATATATATATATATATATATATATATATATATATATATATATATATATATATATATATAATTTGTCATATTTTACAATTACTAAGTGTAATGTTACATATGATAGTTCAATACAATTGATGAGAGATCAATATATAAAAATAAGGGGGTCGGTACACATATAAAATATGTATATAAAAAAGATTTCCACTGTAATATTTTTTTTTCTGGTCGGGTGACCCATTTCATTGTACATGGCGCCGCCCATGCCTCCAAGTGTGAACATTACTTGCCTCTCCAAACACAGGAGGGGATCTAGGTCCGTACATGTCCACCATACACTTTTGAAGTGTGTATATGTATATATATATATATATATATATATATATATATATGTATGTATATATATATATATATATATGTATGTATATAATATTTGCCCCTTCATCACACACCTCCAAGTGTGAGCATTACCTGCCCTTCCAATACACAGGAGGGGATCTAGGTCTGTACATGTCCACCATACACTTTTGAAGTTAGATGAATCAATAGTAGAAAAAGGGAATAAGTTAAAAATAATTCAGCTATCTATAATAAGTAGCGACTATATATTGATATTTCAACAAGTAAATTATTTTTCTATAAGAACTAGAAAAACAAAAAGGCAAAAGATACTTTTAGAGATAATGAAAATACTGAGTTATTTAGATAAATTATGTTTGAATTTAAATTATGTTAGGATATATTATATGGTATAGATAAACTTCCACATATCATTATTTAGCCTATATATTTTTGAATGTTCGATCAGTTTAATCAATGCAATACAGTCAATCTCTTTTATATTTTTCTATTATGGTTTCGGAGCTCTCCGACTAACGTCGTTGAGATCCTGATAAATTTTTCATGAAATTCGTTCGGTGGGAGTTGTTATATTAATCTAAACGAACCCTCACTCCTCAATATTTTTTTTTTCTCAATTTTTTTCACATTTACTTTTTCGTTTTTTTTCCATATCCCTTTCATCAACAATTGGCGTCTGCCCTCTTCAAGCTATAAGCTTCTTCTCCAAGCACCCTCCTCACCGGATTCGACCGGTACAACATCTTCTTCCATACTTCTGCATCTAAATTCGCCGCCATAGTTATCCCCCTGCTCAAGCTACGTGCTTCCTCTTCACGCTGACTTCCAATCTTGTTCTCTCTTCTTCAAAACTACCACCGCTAATCCCGTATTGCATCCGTTTCTTATCTCCCAATCTTGTCTTTTTTTTAAGCGTTAACACGACTCAACCACGCAGCTTTTTCCTCCCGATATTTCCTTCTCAATTTTGATTTCGATTTTGATCCACAGCAGCCCCGGCTGGAACTTCCGCCTTGTCTTTCTTCAATCCCTCTTCCGCCATCTCCCTGCGAATTTCCAGCCCCAATCAATAGTTTAGTAGCCCTTCTTGATTTAAGATTGTGCAAAGGTTTCCTCGGCATATGCTGCAGATAATCACGTGAGTGTACTGCACTTCCCCGCTTGTCTCGCGTGCACTTTTTCTGTTTTTTTATTCTCTCTAAACTTCTCCACAAAAGTCATCTTCTTTCCCAATCTTTCTACTTTTTTTTCCTCAAGAAACGAAAGTTTTCATTAATTTTAACTAGTACAAAGCCAAATCGGCGTACAACCATTCCAAAAAACTCCATAGTCACACTTGAAAGGGAAGGCAACAAGCTCATGTGCTGGCTTGTTGCTTTCCCTTTCAATGTGCAAAATAGTACAAAAATCAAAACTACACTTAAGCGTTTTAATGTCCTCCACAATCGTTCTACATTCTAGGAGAGGGGGATTTGTACTATTACAATAATTTACAAGAGATAAGCTATCTGAAGAACAAACTAGATTTTTTACACCTAACGCAAGGCACCGTCGTAGACACCATCTCATTGCACCTACTTCCGCAGCAAGAGCAGAACTGCTAATACTCCTCGGTGATGCCCAAGCTTCCAAAAGCATGTCACCGGGACCAAAAAACGCTGCTCCATAGCCTGCAAGACAAGATTCGATTTCAGTCAGATCAACAAATACCTCACCGCTGCCTCGGCTGAGGGCATCGTGCTACAAATCGGAGATGGATGAAAAATATAAGAAGTGGTCATCTCCGTAGAAGATGCACTCAAATAATCGTTATTCATCTACGCAAGGAAAAGTAGCGAGTATCAAAGAAAGACCAAAAATTATTTTCAAAATTCTTTTGCATCTCGCGTTCCAAATTGACCAAAAAACAAAGCAAGTGAGGATAATTCTATTTTTAATCGCATCAAAATTAAGGTCATTGCAGCTATGTTATCCCACCAGCGATGAGCGTTGTCCCACCATTTTGGAATGCATCCCAATGCAAGCCTACTACTTTCCAAACATTTTTAGCAAACGGGCAATGGATAAATAAGCGATCAAAAGTTTCAACTCCCTCACCGCATGCCGCACAAAAAGAGATATCCTTTCCAAAACGCCTATGCAACAATAATCTCAAACCGAAGGCTATTTTGAGACATTTCCACGAAAAATATTTTAGCTTAGCCGGGAGAGAAAGTGCGCAAATAAGTTTCTAGAATTTTTTATTTAAGGAGGTATTGGTCGAAGCACCACCAGGGGTTTTGAAGTTGTGCAAGAAATGGTCATAAGACTTATTATAATGATTAGAGATTTCATAAGACAATACATAAGACTAGAGACATTTAAATACCAAACTTATTATAATGATTAGAGATTTCATCAACCATAATCACTATAATGGTTTCTCTATCACAGTTTGATACTAGGGATGTTACTATATATATACAACAAATAATATGAAGATTAAACAATACATAATAACATAAGTGTTTTTATTAATCATAATAAAGTTTTACATGAACTAAATAGAATGTAAACGATCCGACCCAGTCGGATATGGTCCAACCCGATTGGGTTTAGGACACCTTTCGAACAAATGCAATGCTCTTTAACAATGCAGAGGAAATATACAACCAGAAGATGATATATATGTGTTGGCGAAAAAAATAGAGGGAATTGAAAATATGTACCTTTGGCTGAAAATTGTTTGTTTTGTATACCTCTATTTTTAATTCTTACAAGCATAACACCGTTAAAATACTCGGTAGGACGGGCAATTTGATACTTAGGCCGGGATATATTGTTATGAGGCCGGGCTAAAATAACACGTCCTGAAAATAATTTCTCACTCGGCCGTGCTAAGATTTTTGCAAATTACCGGAGAAATAAAAGAAGTCAACAACATTTTTACGAAACCATTTTCCTCCACTTTTTTTCTTCTTCCTCCTTCCCCCATCAAACCACCAGCGACCTAAAAACATGGTGGGAAATTAATTCCACAATATACATTACAGACCCAAACCCGTCTTCTCTTCTCTTCATCCCTCCCTCTTCTTCCTCAATTTATGTCAATTTACAGACCCAAACCCGTCTTATTCAACATCTACAATCCATTTTTCTTCAGCAAATCCAAAGCTTAGACTTGGACTTTCTGCATTTGGTTCTCCAATCTATCAAGCATTAGTTAGTTTGATGTAATTTAGTTCGAATATTACAGAAAGAAGAATCAACTGGAGGAGAAATTCATGAAGAAATTTGGGTCTGTAAATTGTAATCTATTGAGGAAGAAATTTTGGTCTATAATTTTCCAAATATTGAGGAAGAAGAGGGAGGGAGGAAGAAGAGGGAGGGAGGAAGAAGACGGAAGGTGGAAGAGAGGAGGGAGAAACACAATCAGTAACAAAAAAGTGTTTTTGATCGACGATTTTTTTTTTTCCAATCACAACGATGTAATTAATAAAAAAGTATTTCGACCGACCCGTTTTTTTAGTCCGGCCAAGTGAGAAAAATTGCTCAAGACGTGTTATTTAGTCTCGTCTCAATTAAAAATAACTCGGCCTCATGACAATAAATTCCGGCCTGAATGTCAAATTACCCGTCCTACCGAGCATTTTAACGGGGTTATGCTTGTAAGAATTAAAAATAAGGGTATATAAAACAAACTATTTTTAGCCAAAGGTATATATTTTGAATTTTCGTCAAAAAAATAAGTAGGGTTTACAGATTAATGAAAAAGAAAGAAAAAAGAAAAAGAAAATTGTAGTCTGCACAAGTCGAAATAGGGTTTATTGTCCACTAAATTTAGTACTACCTTAAATCCGATTAAACTTTTACATGGAATAAAAAAGGGAACCGGGGAGAAGGACAAAAATATTTCGGAAATAGGACAACTTTTCAAAACTTTTGCATAAAGGACAAAATTATTTTTCTAAAAAAAGCTGTTTTATATAAAAATAAATAAAAAATACAACGGCTCCAGAAAAATTGTGGGTGAAACTTCTCAAACATAAATATGGCTCCCCCCTCGATTCTCCCAAACCGAACTGCAGCTTCATTTGGCGTCATATATGTCAGGCAGCCAACCCCCTGAGAGATGGGTTTGTCTTTGATGAGGAAGGAAATATTACATGGAAACCGAGTAGTTTGGGCAAATTCTCAGTTAGCTCGGCTTATCATGCACTCCAAGATTCTCAAATAAATTATGAGGACACTGTATGGCGTACCATTTGGTCGATAAAAGGACCACTGCGAGGAAACTATCTCCTTTGGCAGGTTTACCGAAATGCTCTTCCGACTTTTGGTCTCTTGGCTGCGAGGTCTATCAGTGCTGATGGCGCATGCTACCTCTGTAGTAGCTCCCCAGAGAATACCCTACATGTCTTGAGAGATTGCCCATGGACTTATGACATGTGGAAGCAAGTTGTCTATCGACAACAATGGGATTCGTTTATCTCCACCTATGACACTCCCTCTTGGTTGGCGAGCTGTTTAACGATAAATATGTACAAGCATGACAACACAACGTTTTGGAAATTTTTATTCCACGAGATTCTGATGAGTCTCTGGTACTGGCACAACAAGGAAATCCATGGTCCAGATCATTCACGACCCTCGAAGACGTTATTTATTTCCGAAGCTGTCCGCCGAGCCCGCGAACTTAGACTAGCTTGGCCTTGATTTTGAGTTTGAAATAAATTCTTGTAATTAGCCATTTGGCCTTGTTTGTATAGCTTGTACATATATTTTTTATATCCGGTTTTGACCAAAAAATAAATAAAAAATACAACTCACTTTCTCTCTCATCCATATTTTTTAAATATTCATATCTTTCAATCTAGAATTCAAATTTAAAAATTCTTTCACCGAATTTATTTTTTCATTCTCTTTATTTTGAAACCACATTCAACATATTCCGACATGATTTCAGAAAATCCGCTGTCGAAATTCACTATTGTCTGTTCGAAATTCACTGTCGATATTCACTGATTTTCGGAATTCACTGGGAAGATTCACTAAGTGAATTTCGATAGTGAATCTCACGAAAAACGATGTAATTATATCGAACCAAGACTCCAAACGAAGAGCATCAAAAAATAAAAAATTCAGTGAAATTTTCATCACGTTTGGACATCTAGATCAAGAGATATGAGTATTTGAAAATCGGGGAGGAAAGAGAAAAAAAAACAAAAAAACTGGAGCACCCCCTCCCCAGCGCGTCGGATTTTAAATTTTTTGTTTTGGTTTTGTCCTTCAGGCTATAAATATTATAGGAGTTGTCCTTCTCCCTATAAAAAATAGGGGGAATGGGCCACAAGGACAAAAAAAATTAATAAATGGGTCTCGAAAGACAAAAGTAACATTTTCATGATTATAAAGGACAAAAATCACAATTGTTACTTTAAAATTGTTACTTCATGTGTTAATCTTACTTTGTGTTTCACAATTGTTACTTCATATTTACTCTATTCCATATTTGTTACTTCATATTTGTTACTTCATAATTGTTACTTTTGTCCTGATTAAATTACAATGTCCTTCTATCCCGATTTTTTGATAATTTTGTTCTTCTACACAAAAATCTATAAAAAATATTGTGCTGTCCTGTTACTCAAAAATATTCCAAAAACTGTTCTTATCCTTACTTCTCCTTTAAGAAAAATGGGTAAGTATTACTATATTAATTTTAATGATGAAAATCTAGAATACACTTTTATTTTCATCAATGTAATAATAGTAAAATATTTGAATATATAACAAATTAGGGGTAAAACGAAGAAAATATAATGAATACTTTATTGTTATTCTAAATGAACTTATATTATTGGACAAATTCAAAAATCTAAATGGACTTACATTTTGATGCGGAAATAATAATTTCTTTATAAAAAAAGGCCGAAATACTTTGTGAAAGAAGAAGGCATTTATTATCATAAACTTGAGAAAATACGCTTTAAAAGCATAATTTTTTTGTAGTATGCTCTCTAAATTATGATTTTAAAGCTATGTTTCATTAGAATTTCGGTTTGCGTAGCACACCACGTAACTTCATGGGTTTCGGTAGCCACCAAAAAAAGAAAAAAGAAAAAAAAAAAAATTTGTAGTCTGCACAAGTCCAAATAGGGTTTTTTGCCCTCTAAATTTAGTAGGACCACCGTCCAAAATATAATCAGTTTAGATTTTTTCACACAGATTAAGAAAGTGGTTAAGTGTCGTTAATTTTAATTGTAAATGTCTTGATCTCCCTTTTACTCTAATTAATGTAAAGTTGTAAAATATGTAAATGTATAATAAATTAGGGGTAAAAAGAAGAAGAATGTAATAAATGCTCTATTTGTATTTTAAATAAACTTATATTATGAGGCAAATTCAAGAAACTAAATGTACTTATATTTTGTAACGTAGGTAGTAATTTCTTTAGGTTTTTGTAAGGAAGGACAAAATAATAAATAAATCATGATGCAAGGACATTTCTAATTAATCAGGACAAAACATATACAAACTTCCCAAAATACCCTTCAAATCCTTATCCCCAATTCCTTGCGTTCAGTCGCTTCTCCAAAAAAAATTACAAATCCTAGAGCTCCGGCAATACCTAATCACATCGTCTCTGCGGCGACCACTCACACTATCGTCAGTGATGGTGGCGGAGGTTGCGATTGGTGCCGTTTACGTGGCGAATAGTCGTAACCTTCGAGGAGGATCGGCCCGAATCTCACAGATTGCATAATTGTCACGGGTCAATTTGATCGGTGCTACAACCCCTGAATTGATGGTGACGAGTGGGAGCAGGGAGGTGGCATCAACAGCGGCGGCGGCAGGAGAAGTGATGGTGGAGGAGGTGGACATGGCTGCAATTTCAGAAGCTATTGCTTTTTTTTTTTTTTTTTTTTTTACCCAGATGGCGGCGGCGATAATTGATTGCCGGCTGAGTGGCTGCCATAGATGGCCGGCTGCTACTTCATCTATAAAAAATCCGCGGGTCGCTTCATCTCCTACACGGTGTGCCGCGCCGGTCAGCCATGTGCACCAAATGAAGGAGTTAACGGCGGCCATGGTTGCCACTCAAGCAGGCTGTATTTTTTTTATTTTGAAAAATTTTAGGGTTGTTACTAGTAAATTTTTAACGTTATTACATTTTTTGGGCGGTTACTACTTGTTTATGGGATGTTACGACTTGTTTATGGGATGTTACTATTTGTTTTTTTAACTATTACGACTTGTTTATGGGATGTTACTACTTGTTTATTGACCGTTACTATTTTTTACGGGCTGTTACTACTTGTTTTTAGACTGTTACTACTGTTTAGTGGCTGTTACTACTTTTCCATTGGATGTTACGACATTTTATGGGCTGTTACTATTTGTTTCTTGGCTGTTACTACATTTTATCTAGTGTTACTACGTGTTTAATGTGTAAAAGGGTATTTTTGTCCATTTATTATGAATTTGTCCTTTCTAATCACACAACATGTAGTAACGTCCTTCTAGACCCATTTTTGATTTTTTTGTCCTTGTAGCCCCTTCCCCCTAATTTCTTTTTTAAAAAAAGTCAAATTACTTTGTGAAACAAGAAGGTGTTTATCATTTTGTCATCACCTTAACTCTGGTAAAAATTTGAATCGGTCCTTGACACATTAAATCTACCTACGGCACCACTATGAGATAAACATATATTGCATGTGGTGCCATTAAGGCCAATGGTAAATTTAGTGTGTGGCCATAAAGTCCTCCAATTTGAATTTCTTAATTTTTTTGATGTAATCTTAATTGGCATGTAGGCGTAAACACCGATGTACTTATAATGCGATAGACGTGTTACCCGTTCTTGACTAATCGCTCGATCAAGACCCTCCGGTTTCATCATAACCGCTTCATTTAGGTTTACCGCCACCCCACCTGGGGACTAGAGGCAAGCTCAAGGAAGATATGGGAACCAATTTTCCAACGCATCTTGTATCACTTTAATCGAAGGTCTACAAGTCATAATATTTGGAATATACTGATTTTAGTCTCGGCCGGTGGCCACCATCCCTCTTCCGGTGGCCACCATCCCTCTTCCGGTGGCCACCGAATCTTGCCTGCATAACATTAAATGCATTTGACTTTTGGGTATGCACTTTGGTCGGACCGGCGTCCACTGCACCCTCCTAGCGGCCACGGTCTTTGTAAAAGCGAACCGAACTATTCACGAACATATTCGAGCTCGGCTCGTTAAAGCTCGTTTATGTTTGTTCGCTTATGTTATCGAACCGAACTCAAACAGATTTGAGTGCTTGTTTAATTAACGAAACGAACTCGAACATGTTCGTGAACATTCGATATTGTTAAGTGAAATCCTATATATATGTGTTTAGTTTAAAATGTATGTATTGGTGATGGACATATGTATATTAATTGATGTTAGTATTCTACTTATGAAATTTTTAGGTGTGCTTTTTTGTAAATTAGTCATATTTGAGTATTATCACGAAATTTGTGTATATAAATTTTATTTCACGAGTCGATCTCGAACTCGAACTCGAACATTATGTTCATGTTACCGAGCGAACTTCGAGCGTGATTATATGTTCGTTTGCAAGCGAACGAACTCGAACATGTCCGTTTAACTAAAGAGTTCGAACTCGAACCATAGATGCTCGGCTCAGTTCGTGAACACCACTAGCGGCCACCGGCTGGAAGGATTCTAATTTTCCCTCTTTCATTTAGTTGGCACTACAAGAAAAGTGAACATTTACGACATGTATTTACGGTGTTCTTTTAAGAATGTTGTAGGTATTGACATTATATGGCGTGTTTTAATACGTATGCCGTAAATTTGGACAATTTGTATCATCCACGATTAAGGGCAAGTCCAACCCATGGTACTAAACCATAGGTATCAAAATCAAATTTTGATACCTTTAGGCACTATTAATTTGGGTATCAAATATTCATCTCCAATGAGAGGGTTCAAATTCATAGTATTAATATAATTTTTTTATTTTTCTTAAATATTTTGATGATTTGATAATAATATAAAATATTAATATTGTTCTACTTAATAATTTTTTATGTAATTATTATTATTTTGAAAAATTATATACAATGTCTATTGTGTATAAAATCCATATTAAAATACATATAAATGAAAAATAATAATAATAAGTTTTCGGTGCCATTTATCGAAATAATAATAATAATAATTTTTAATGTTTAAAAATAAAATATATAAACTTTTAACAGGCAAAATGAAAATTGGATTATGGGATGGGAGGGTATTAGCCTAGGGTTTAAATATGGTATCTCTCCTGATACCACACCTAATTTTGATACCTATTAATCATTTCTATTGGAGATGCAAATAAGTTTATATAGGAAACAAAATTTGATTTTGGGTCGTACCATTGGACTTACCCTAAAAACAGCAATGATCCTCGCAAAAAAAAAAAAAAAAATAATATACTGTACATGTAAGCTTTCTTGTAAGCTTTCTCTGCACAATCGACTTATCTAAAAAAAAAAAGAATTTAAACCATACATCACATGGCCTGCACAATTGCATGCACATGGCCTTTATTATCGAAGTTACTGGACAAAAGTCCTGCTTAAATGGATGGCTAAAAGTCACCGTATGTTCGGTTTCTGAGGCAACATGACACACATGGACGTACAAAGAACACAAGACTAACAAAGTGCCAAAAAAGGGGAATGAATCTGGTATAACATAAAATTCAATGAAACGGACGTCTTTAAATACACTGGTCCCTAGCTAGCTATTTCTGTAAGAGAATCAAATATATGTGTATATATATATATATATATATATATATTCGACGTATGGATAACTGTGATCAAAATACTCTATCATTCCCTCTGAAAAGAAAGTAATCAAAACATACATAAAAAATTTGGAACAAAAAATTATTAACTGATGCATTTAGTACAAGCATATTAACATAGTTTATATCTAGTTTATATAGACACTTTTAGGTCGAACTTGTGATCTCTGGTCACACAGTGATCATGTCTTTTCCTGGATAATGCATCAGCTTCAACTAAGCTAAGTATCGAGTGATCTCTGACCAAGAGGATCACATGTCATGGTGATAAAGTAATCGGGCTTATCAAATTGCTGAACCAATGTCATTACATTTAGGTATCCTTTACGATGTCCCTAGGACCGCCTATGAAAGATGGTATTAATTCTTCTTCAATATTGTTGCAACAAATGTTTAGTATTCTTCTCCAACAAATAGTAACCTATGAATGATAAAAGCCTAGATCGAACCGCCAAATGGGAAAAACTGGGTGCTATCATATAGCTTGGTATTGGCCGGTTCACGAGTTTGAGTTAATTAAACGGACCTTTCTAGCATCATTCGAATTCCTCAATGTCAGCTCCGAAACATATATTACCTATAAAGAAGACAACAAAAATAATACATTCCATTCATATGTAGAATAATGTTATCCTCCGACCGTTGTAAGTAAGCTATACCAAATGACATGTGTTACATCCACGCATTCCTACTCTCTTTCACATAGTAAGGGTGTGTATGATGAAAGAGTAAAAAACCCTATAAACTAAAAAGACATTTTCTAACTAGAAAAAAGAAAATCCTCCTCCCTATAAACTAAATAGACATTCTCTATATCTAAAAACAAAATTCCTCCTCCATTCTTCACTCGTCGTTCTCTCTACCCTTCTGTCATTGCAAATCCACATGGACGACGTCAGTTGAAGCTGCTCACGCTCTCGAGGCTTCAATGTTTTCTCTTCTCCCTCGGTTTCTCTTCTCTTCTCTTCTCTTATTCTTCTTCTCTGTGTTCGACTGGAGCTTGATTTCAAGGGTTAAGATGGCCTGGGGTGATAAAATGCAACCTACTGGAAGCAATAAGAAAAGTGTTCTATCAGAACCTTGCACTTTCAATTACAGGCATATTTGGCTATGCCGCTATGTAATGACTTCCATATAACTTCCAAAACTGCTTTAAGTGGCAAAGTGTACAGTATATTATCGTTTATACTACAAGAAAGACATTTTAATCATATCGAGCTATACAATTACAGATGCATCGGACCAAAGGAAAAAAAAAAAAAAAAAAACGGTTCTTTGTCTTCCGTACACAAGCTGTTTGACCCAATGCATCAGAGAGTCTTACGGTAAGAATTTCATCTTCTTTCATGTGCAATGATTGTTTCACAAGCTGTTTATGTGCTGCAATCTGCAATCTGCTGATATGCTTGTCAGGATGTCTGAATATAAGTTGCTTGCAATCTGCTGATCAGTTTGCCTTGTCTGCTGCAATATATGCTTAAGTCCATGACATTTCAGTCGCGTAAACAAATAAAATCACGGCTCGTGAACTCAAAGTCTTAGTCTAAAAATTCTCTATCGATCTGCCATGTGATTGCGAATATGTGTGTGTTTTCAAGGATTTTCCTTCATGTTATTCAACAGTCTGCAGCAGACCAGCAGTAGCTAGCTTTAATTTAGACATCAAACTTAGATTGAATTTTTCGCATTCTTATCACTCCAAATTCCACCTCTTAATTATCACTCCTTATCTTCAATGGCTTGATCAAGTGTCATTAAGCAACAAATTAAGCAATCGCACTGCAATTATCAGATCAAAAAACTCAGAAAAACATATGTGCTGTTTAACTAGGCTTGCTATTATTCAGCAACACAGAAACATACATTAATAACCAGCAACAAATTATTACTCGTATAAAAACCATGAATCAGAATCTATTGATTGATTGGGGATGCAAGTAATTTTAATTTGAGCGGAAATTAATTACTACCTCCCTCTCTTTACAGCAGCTTTCTAATCTGTACTTGGAACATTAGCTCGTAGCTCTCGGCCTTGGGTTTCAGTGCGTCGACCTCAGCACCATACTTCTTACCCTCTTCTTTCAGTTCCACGACCTTTTTTTCATGATCTTCAATCTCCTTTTCAAGACGTTCAATCCACTTTACACGACGTTCAATGTCCTTTTCAGTTTGAGCCCTTATGGCTTTCACCTCCCAATACTTGTTTGCTTCAATGGCTTCTTCAGAATCAAAGGCAAGTCTTAAGAGGCAACGTATACGATCACGTAAAAATCCAACATTCATACCTAAAAGCTCAAAGGATCTTAATGATTTTCCCCATTTCTCAATTTCTTCTCTCGAGGTGGTGGTGAATTTGCAACTTCTTATGGAATCTACAATGTTAACAGCTTCAATTATCATAGTAGCAGCTAACTTAGAGGGTACGCCTGGTACCAATCGTTCGTGGAGAAACGACTTCTTGATGCAGCATAGCTCATAATACTTTACGCCAGACATGTTTATGAAGGTGAGAATCTATCGATACACCGTTTACATGGATATGGAACTTCTTGAAAAATTTGAGCATTCAAAATCTGGTCTTTGATCAGTGAATCACCTGCAGCCACCTTATTCTCAGACCCAGGAAGGTGGATAAGGCTGAACAAGACTGCCGACAAACTCAAGTTGTTTCGCCTCATGCGAATTTTACAAGATACACGAAATCCGAATGCTCCCAACATCATCTGATTCACCTAAATCATCTAATTCAAGCATCTCGTCATCGCTATAGGAGATGAGTATTTTCTTATGATTATTATCCTCTAAAAGAGCCAGGGGGTGTTAACGAGCACATGTCGAGATGACCGATGTATAGTTATCCTCATCCATGAATCATTTGACCCATAATCCTTCATCACCCATAAATTATATAGGTCATTACCCTCACTTAAGTCATTAACCTCACTTAAAACTAGGGAACCATTCAACACAGTCAATTTCACATAACTAGTTTCCCCTACAACCTCAAGCAATGGCAAAATCTTGGGTTTATATGTTCTAAGATCTATTGCTAGAAGGAACGGACGACGGTTCCAATTCCAAAGTATCCAATGCAAAGCACAATTAACTAAGACTCCATCAGCTTTACGTAATGGAACTTTGAACTCATCGTAACTAAAATCCAGATATGATCGTACCTTACTCCACGAATTGGACCTTAGACTGTAAACTTCACATTCATACTCATGGATACCTTCCTTGTCAAAAACATGGTTCAGAATCACAACCTTGTAGTCGTCATTAACATCGTCATACCAAAATCCACATAATGATTTATCACTACCAAAGAGCCTTTTCCATTGATTCCCTGGCAAATCCCAAGTTGACTTTGTCAACGGATTGCACAAAGCTAAGACATAACCATCAAGACAACAAGATTTCCGATGTTGAGCAAATAAGCGACATATGTTACATGAATTGAGATTACGAGAGAGTAGTAGACAAAGCAAACCATTGGAAGAGCCTACAATTTGTATTATGATCCGATCATCTAGTAATTCAGGCAGGCAGTGGAGCCGCTTAGATCTCCAGTCGAAATCGTGCTCGTCTAAATCCATGTTATCTCCGGTGATGGAAAATTCAACCATTTCTATCTCGGTTATTCCACGGAGTAATACGTTGGGTTTCTGGACGATGCGAGATTGATTTAGATGGGATTTGATGAATTTCTGGCTTGAAATTAGAGCATTCCATGATTTTGATACAATCTTCAGTTGACCAAGACATTCCGGTGGCAATCTCACCAGGATATTATTCAACAGATCATCATGTAAATCAAAAATCATCATTGATGGAAGAAGAAATTGGACAGGAGGGGGCGTTGGAGGCGAAGAGAAAGTAATATTAAAATCAAAACCCTAGTGGCACGTTTGGATTGCGGTAATGGAATGGAATGGAATGCTTTTTTCATTACATTCCATCAATTTGGCGTGTTTGGCAACGGCGGAATGAAATATGTTTTCATTCCAACGGAATGAAAATGGATGATTTTCATTCCATCCAAAATCGATGGAATGGCGAATGGAATGAAAAAATAAATCAATCTGATAAAAACGCGATTTCATTCCATTGTCTACCAAATGCAGTAATGGAATGATATCATTCCATTCCAACAAATTCATTCCATTCCATTACATTCCATCAATCCAAACGAGCCATAGTAGTTTTTACAATGACACGTTTTTTATTTTAGGGTTCGATTAAATAAGCTTATATCAAACTTTTCTTTTTAAATGAGTTTACTAAAAAAAAAAAATTTATCTACATAAGTTTCTTTTAATTTTCTAACATTCTTCTAAATATAAAAATAAAATAAAAACCAAAAACAAAAACATCCGCAAATCTTATACAGTCTTACGTACGTTTTTTTTTTTTTTTTTTTTTTTTTTGTTTTTGTTTTTTTTCCTTCTCCTAAAGCCTGGTGTACTATTTTATTTTTTTAATTTAAGAATGTGTACTATTTTGGATTTACCAAAAACTAACGATGTGCCATTGGTTCAACCGATGGAAATAAAAATCTTATATTCAACACAAATAAAAATTAAAATATAACATCGGTGATTATTTCCAAAATATTCCAACATCCAAATAATGGCAATTTCATAATAAAAGTGTCAGTAAAGTGACTTAAACTCTACATCTGGTGGAATCAATCAAAGACTACCATTGTGTGATGGGCGGTGAAAGTGTATTCAATTCAGTGCTTGATGGGGTGGAGTCTCGAGCTTCATCAATAGGGTGACTATCGGCGGGGTGATAGTCTGCTGTGTACTTGAATCTGACGGGTCCCATCCGCAAATTCATTTATGTGACATGACTATCTGATGTCATTAAAAGGAGGACACGTGTAGGGGTATTTATGGTGCATCGAGACAAAGATTCTGGCGGCTAGGGTTTAGGGATTTGTGCCTATAAATACAATTGTTGTCTCATTAATCATGTGTGTTGAAATCAGTAAAATTCGATCATAATAAAATATCTCTTTTACGCCCGTGGTTTTTACCTCTCCCACCGAGGGGTTTTCCACGTTAAATCATGTTCTTCTTCTTGTTTCGCTTTCTCCTTTGATTGTTTATGTTTGATTGCTTCGCTTTACTTTCTTGCATCCGAAGTTATCTCCATCCGTTTTATAACAAAAAGTTTAATTTTGTTTAAAACTCACCGATTTATTCTAAAAACACGGTTTGATAAATACCCGCTGGTCACGGTTTAACAGATTCAACTTTGCAATTTGATGGTTTGACCGGTGAGTTTTCCGATCTAAGCGATTGGCTACTTGGCTTCCTTAATCGCCCAATGCATGAATCGCCCGATTTCATGTCCGGGTCGACCGCCCGGTTTGGTCCGGTTTTTATTCTATGATATTATGTACTATATATAATATATGATGTACTTTATATATATATATATATATATATATATATATATATATATATATATATATAGTGTAAAAATATATAATGCATATATATAATATAAACACCATCAGCATTCATGAACCATCGGAGACAGTTCATGTTTTAAAAGTCGATGTCAGAGTGAATTCTTGCTATGGTAGTTTAGTGCACTTCACTAACGGTTTGGTCACAATTTATCTATCATATTAATAAATAATGCTATATCATTTGAATCAAATTATGATGTAGATGAGCAAAATTTGTATAAGTAAGATTGTATTTGTAAATAATTAGTCCGTGGTAAATTGATTAGAATCATAATTGACTGACTTTGAGATCTCACTGTCAATTTACCATTAGTGCCCCATAATACTTAGAGTGTGACCACTTGATATGGGTTGTCGGTGTTGAACACCTTAGTGGTTGCACTTATACGTGGAAGGGTCCATTTATGACTGAACCGATTCGATATGATTATCTTGTACTAAGTCCGTAACCTGAGATTCTAATTGAATCGTTAGATGACCACTTATGTATTGAATCTTAATCTTGATCTAATTATAGACTTATGACTTGTCAGGTGTGAAGTTTGATTTGGTGGTATGGTTGGCTAATTGATGCTTTCCTCAATCCCCACCATTTTAGCGCCACTCAGGAATCGGTAGCCGGAAATGTAAGTCACAAAGATAGAATTCACTCCTTCTTCGTAACAATAGGTAGATATTCGATTATCTCGTTAGTTAATACTGATACTGATCGGTTGCGTGCATCTCTGATACAATCAAAGGAAATCAATCAGTTGGGGTTAATGGTGTTTGATGATGATTACACAACACTGAACATCAATTTGAGGTTTTTTTAAAGTTTATTATGGTATTTAATAACGATTATAAAGATCCATTTGGCGTTAACTTGAACAACAAATTGATGTTTATCTGAATTCAATCAAGTGTTTACTAATGATTATAAGTTGATGACCAATAAATTAATGTTCATTTGGGTTTATCATAATATTTTACGATAATTATAACTGAATGAATATCAATATGATATTTATCATAGTTAATAATGATGTTTGATAATGAATATAAGTAGTTGTACATGATTTTGATATCCATTTAATTTTATTATAGTGTTTAATATTTGGTTATAAGTGATTGAATATCAATTTGGTGTATATTATGTGTATATATTGTTTACGATTGAAAATAAATAATCTAACATCAAATTTGATGTGTATGATGCTTATTGAGTTAATTAAAATGTTAAACCATCAATATGATGTCTAATTAACTTATTATATTGTTTTTTTAGTAAATTTATAGTGTTCGATGATAGTTAAAAATGATTGGATGTCTTTATTTGTTTTTTGAAACATCTTTAAAGTCGGTAAGGTTAAGGATTATTTGTAATTAACAAGCCTCGTTATTATTATTTTTTTAAAGGAAAATATCATACTTTATAAACAAGTAAATAAATATATATATCACTATGATAACTTGTGTTATATATATATTTAAAGTATCAATTTATTAACAAAAGTATAGTTTTTTTTTTGAAAAGGACATTTTAATTCATAAATCCGGTTCCAAGTACACTAGATATTAATCGAGACAAAACATATTATTTCTTCCCAAAATACCCTTCAAAGCCTAATCCTAATTCATTCATTCACCGCTTTTCAAAGCTCGCCGCTTCTTCAAAGCGTAATCCCCAAGTCCGCGAGTCCATTGCAAAATGCCCTCTTTCTTCATCGTCTCTCTTGTTCTTGAACAGATGAATTTCCGGAGATTGGTTATTTACTGTGGTTGTCCGAATTCATGGGTAGAGGATGAGGGCGTCGGATGGGAGGAAGCTTTGACCATGGCGATGAGGTTGGAAAGGTAAGAACAGTGTAGAGGGGGCGGAGGCGGTGTAGTAGAGGGCGGCGGGCAGTAGAGAAGGGCGGCTATGGTTGAAGCAGTGTATAGAGGGGGCTTCATCTTCTACGGTGTGCCGCGGTGCAGGCCATGTGCACCGGCGAAGGAGTTAACGATTGAAGATTTGGGATTGAAGATTTGGGATTCATTACGTGAAACGATTGAAGAAGAATACGATTGAAGATTTGGGATTGAAGGAGTTAACGATTGAAGATTTGGGATTTGGGATTTGGGATTCATTACCTGAAACGGTAAATGTTACTCTGTGCTGTATCGATCAATGCTACTGTATGATGTGGATGAATGTTACTGCTTGTTTAATCTGATCGTGTGCAAAGGTTACTTGATGACTCATGAATTCATGAATGTTTTTGCATCTGGATGAATGTTACTTGCTGATTCATTAATGTTACTTGATGATTCATGAATGTTCTTGCATCTGGATGAGTTACTCGATGATTCATGAATGTTCTTGCATCTGGATGAATGTTACTGTGAATGTTACTTGATGATTCTGAATGTTGTTGCATTGGATGAATATTCTTGTGAATGGGTATTTTTGTCCAAAAGATTTGTTTTTGTCCTTTATAATCTTTGAAAATGGAAAATGTCCTTCCGCACCCATTTCTGTTAATTCTTGTCCTTATAGCCCCTCCTCCCACAAAAGTAATGTAGCATAGTTGTGGATTTTAGGGATTATTGTTTTTGGAGTCATTGGTTCGAAACCTTCTTGCAACATAATTTTGCTGGTTCTTGGGCGATTGAAAAAAATAAAATTGGGCGATTGGAAATTAAAACTAGGAGGGTATATTTGTCTTTAATTATTTTTAGATTTTATAAAACATTTTTTCTGGTCAAAGCTTATTAAAGTAAAAAAAAAAACTTGGAGAAAAGCTCATATAGATAATTATCCCTTTAATTTTTTTTTTTTTTGTTGAGAAAATGATACAAATATTTCGAATAATCATTTATTACTCTTTCGCCCCAAAATATAAGTTTTTCACAAATATTAGAAAATGGTTAAATATCATAAACGTATGACTAAAATATCTAATACACAATTTGATTATCATAAATGCAACAATTGTAAAATGGTTGGATGTATATAAATTAGGGGTAAAGTGAGTAAAAATGTTAATAAATGCTTTTTAGGTATTGTGAATGCCTTGTATTATAAGTCAAATTGAAAAAAAAAACTACTATGACTTATATTTTGGAACGGAGAGAGTAATTCACAAATAGTGCACAAGTCTGAGGCTCGAGTTCGAAACCTTAGATTAGCAAGGAACCTTGATTAATTGTATTAGTTCTATGTTTCTTGTAAGTTTGTGGGTTTCCACTCTTGACTAATAAAATATCGTTTAAAAAAAAACAATGTGAAAATTTTTTACACTTCATTTCGGATCAAATTTTGTGTCAATTTGTTTGTAAAATTTACAAGTATCTATCACTCCCAAATAGCGTAGTGCATTTCGAGGACAACATAGAGCGGAAAAAGTTGTATGTATATCAAAAAAAAAAAAAAAAATCCACTATTTTTTTTACGGCGTTTAGGACGATTCCACTAATCAAAATACTATATCTGTCCCACAAAAAGTGCTCATTTTTTGTGGTGCACACAGATTAATAAAATAATTAATGTGTTGTATTTTAAATACTAATAGACACACACACACACACACACACACACACACACACACACACACACATATATATATATATATATATATATATATATATATATATATATATATATATATATATACTAGTCAATAACCCGTGCATTGCACAGCATACGTATAATTAGGATAAAAGTGAAGGGTGGGTAGCCTTATGCCATACCCCATTGCACCCTACCTCTATTCCCGCCCCACCCAACGCTATCATACCCTACCCACCACACTATCCTACCCTACCCTACATCACCATATATTAACCTCGACATCCTACCTACCCAACCCATTACCTACTCTACTCTACTATCACCCACCTCTTTCTTATTCTACCTTACCCATCATACCAACCTACCTTACCCACCACCCCACCCTTATCTACTCGACCCTACCTATAACCCTATCGGACCATACTCACCACCCAACCCTACACTACCTAATCTTACTCTCTACTCTCTGCCCTACCCTACCATACCCACCCTACCTTACACACCACTTCACCTTACCTACCAAACCCTTCCCACCCTTACCCTATCCACCATTTGACTCTGCCATATCTTGCCCACCACACTACACCCTACCCACGTTACCCACTACCCCAACCTACCTTACCCTACTCCACCCTACCTTACCCACCACTTCACCCTACTTACTTACAATACCTTACCTACTACCACCCCTTACCTTACCCTACCCTACCTTACCCACCACCATCCCACCATACCCTACCCACCACCCCACCCTACCTTACCTTACCCACCACTATACCATACCCTACCCACCCCCCATCATACCATTCCTTACCTACCACCCCACCTTATTCAGATACGTTTCTTACATACCTTACCTACCTAAGCATTAAATGAGGTGACTAATTCCTTCGGGATAATCTAATCTAAACATATATCGTATTAATTGACATATTTGAATTTAGTTAGTTTTCAAAATATGATTTAATTTTTGAATATTCTGTATCAATGGAGGACTCTTACTTGTACATAATGATTTTTTAACATATTTGAATTTATTTATGTTCGATATAATTATAAATAATTTTAAATAGTTTTAGAGGATTATTTTCTTTGGGCATAATTAAATTGTTTTTTTAAATGTAATTTAATGTAAGAATATTTCACATCAAATGACATATTTGTTTAATCTAAAAACATTACTTTACACGACAAACATTTGAATTAAGTTATTCTTGAAAATATAATTGATTGTATGAATATTTGACATTAAACGGAGTGGCTAATTTGCGGGGAATGACTTTAATGAAGAATATTTCGAATTAATTGGCAACCTTGAATATAGTTATTTTTTAAAATATAATTTATTGTAAAAATATTTGAAATTAAATGAGGTAGCTAATTTGTAGGGTTCCCAAAAAATAATTTGTAGGGAATGACCTAATCTAAGAATATCTCGTATTAATTAGCATCGTTGATATTAGTTATTTTTCAAAATGTACTATTATTGGCATATAATTTGTAGGTATGACATTAATGCAAGAATATTTTGTATTAATTGGTAATTTTAAATATAATTATTTTTAAAAACTTATTTAATGTAATGATATTTGGAATTAATTGAGGTGGCTCATTAAATGGCATATTTGAGATTAGATATTTTTCACAATGTAATTTGATGTTAGAATATTTTGCATTAATTAGTAAAATCGAATTTATAATTTTTAATTATTATAATTTAATGCAAAAATATTTCGCTTTAATTAAATGCCATAAATTTAAGAATATTTGACATTAATTTGGAAGGCTATTTATAGAGCTGTATACAATATTTCTCATTGAATTATATATAACTACAAAACAAAAAATGAATAAAATTAATATTAAAAATAAAAAAAAATAATTAAAAATGGCAAATCAGCTGTACTCCTGAATCATCTTATCTCAGCAAGAGGTTTGAATACAAAAATGATAGATCAAAAAGTACCTCAATAAGTATAATAAAGCACACTTAGCATCTTCGATTACGTTGTATTATTTAGTCGAAGAATATTATGCATTGATTGGTAAAATCGAATATGTCATTTTTGAAACATTATAATTTAAGGTGATATTCCGTATTAAATGACATAAATTTAATATATTTGTAATTGATTGGGAAGAATAATTTATAGAAATGTATTTAATGTGAAAATATTTATTATTAATTTTTAAGGATGTACGTAATGTCTGCACGCTTGGCATTAAATGGAATATTTGAGTATATATGTTTTTTCGAAATGTAATTTAATATTAGAATATTTTACATTAATTGGTAAAATTAAATTTATAATTTTTTTAAATATTACAATTAGCTCATTTGCCGGAGCTGACATAAATGTAAGAATATTTGTATTAATTACCGAATTTTGAATATAATTATTTTTAAAAACAAAATTTAATGTAAAAATATTTAGCATTAATGTGAGACGAATTTATTCCTAAGAGAATAAAATTTTAAATGATTTTCTAATTAGGGCCAAATTTATTTCCTATATTATTAGGAGAATAAAATTTTAAATATTTTTCTAATTAGGGTAGGCGAATTTTGTAATCATGGTATGTTTTTTTTTTAAATTAGAAGAATTTGAGCCGAATTTATTCCCTATTTTTATTAGTAGAATCAAATTTTAAATGATTTTTCTAAATAGGGCCGAATTTATTCCATATTTTTATTAGGAGAATCATATTATAAATTGTTTTTCTAATTTTTTTTTTCTAATTACAGTAGGAGAATTTTATAATTATGGTAGGTTTTTTTGAAAATTTGAAGAATGTGAGCCGAATATATTCCCTATAATTTTGGTATATTTTTTGAATTTAGTTATTTTTTAATGTGAAATGAGATGGGAAATAAGATGAATTTAATATGTAAGAATATTTGGTATTAATTAGGGAGGCTAATTAGTTATTTTGAACATTTAATTTGTAAGAATATTTGGCAAAATTATGGTGGCTAATTTATAAGGATGTATTTAATGTGATAATATTTTTCATTAAATGACATAAACACGCAAAAAAAAAGCGGGTCAAAATTAATAAAAACAATTATAAATAAAAATAGGTGCAATGTTTAAAAATAATTAAAAGTTCGAATATTTGTAATTAATGGCGGCTAATTTGCGGAGATGACATAAATGTAAAAATATTTGTATTAATTACAATTTGAATATAATTATTTTTAAAACGAAATTTAATGTAATAATATTTAGCATTAATTGAGTTGTTTAATTTGTAGGGGGTGAATTTAATGTCTGAATATTTTGTGTTAAATTACATGTTTGAGTTTAGATATGTTTCAAAATTTAATTTAATGTTAGAATATTTTGTATTAATTGGAAAATTAAATTAACATTTTTTTTGAATATTTTAATGAGACATTACTTCTAAATTTAAAGCATCATCGATTGAATGGCCCACTGATTTGCCAAATTGGTTATCAATATGATGTCAAAAAATTCAAAACACAACAAATATGAAAGAAAGAATGTAGTTCAAAACAAAAAATAATAAACAAAAATTGAAAGAACTTAATAAGTCGATAAAATAAAAGAAAGTGAAATCTCACCAGAAAATTCCTTCTTATGGGTGACGGGTTTGTCAATTTGGTCTAGAAATATCTGCTAAAGAAAATATTCAAAACAAAACATAATTCATCCCATAAAAAAACACAGCCAAAAGAAAACAAAAAAATACAGAATACAAACCAATCGTGTTTCTACACCATAGGTCAGGTAGAACGTTTTTCTTTTCTTTTCAAAATGAAGAAATGGAAAAAGGTTGTAAAATACGAAGACTGACACTTAAATTTTTGATTTGTAGTTGCATTTTGAATTTTAAATGAAAATCACATCGATTGAAAGACATTTAAAACATTCAATTCAACGTAAAAATAAATTGAATTTAAACATGAATCATACCGTCAACCAATGTTTCCTAGATTTTATTCAACACGGAGTGTATTTTTCTCGAGCTTCTCACGTTCATCTGCCACCAACTGCCCAAAATGCGAAAAGTTGCTTAAAATCGACAAAAGAAAAACATGAAAAACAAATACCCAAGCGAGACACGAAGACCATGAATTCAAAAATCCAAAATCAAAGTTCAAGGAAATCAAATTGCAAATATATTTCAGATACCTTGTATATTCACACCTCCTAGGATGATCATAGAATAAACATGTTAAATGTAAAAGTGGAAATGGAGAAAATTATAGAAAAATAAATCATACTGCAAGTGCTTTGGAACCTCCACTCACATATGAAATGTCTAGGAATGAAGATGATTTTCCTTCCTTTTAAAAAGCCTCAATCAAATTTGATAGGTAATTATGGTAGGTTATTTTTTTGTAATTATTTTTGTTATTTTAATTGTGGTCGAATTTATTGCCTATAAATATGGTAGGTTTTTTTTTTTTTTTTTTCATATTATACGGGTTTGGGTCGGGTCTAGAGCGTCAATTGGGTATTTGGGTTAAATTCACTCCTCTATATATATATATATATATATATATATATATATATCCCTATTTCATAATAAATGTTTGTTTTGGAATATAAAAGTGTATACAAACATTAAATGGTATGATAAATGTATGTTTGGAAAATAGGCATTAAACGATACATTGATTTTCTAAATTGACATTTTTTATGAGACAATTCATTTCAAAAAAATGGACACTTTTTATGTGGCGGATGTAGTACAAAGCACTCACCACCATCCTCCAAAGGGCTTCTTTTGAGTGTTAAGCATGCTATCTGTTCTTATGAGCTGAATGTGTTACATGAGTATATGAAAGTATCAAAATAGCACATGCAAAAATACTACATTTATAAAAAAAAAAATTATGTCTATATAATTTTATTTTATTTTTGGATAATATGTTCAGATCATTCCGATAGAACATGATGGAGAATAACAAAAAAATTTATCTACCAAAATGAACATTTTCATATACATGAGAAATATTTCGATTACTGCCATATTTAGAATTACAACAATAACCCTATATAAACATACCAAATGTTAATACATCATTATCGAAAATAATACACCCAAAGCAAAAGAATAAGAAAAATGGCATGCATGTGAGTCATCGTATGAGTGTTGTTTATTACTACCTCCGTCCCAAAATATAAGTCATTTTAGTTTTTTTTGTTTTGTCCTATAATATAAGTCCATTTAAATAACCAAAGAACCATTTATTACATTTTTTTATTTTTACCCATCATTTATTATCTATTCACCCACTTTTTACTACTTTACAATAATAATAGTCAAAGGTTATTTTAGATTTATCCATCAAAATTAATGACACATAACCAATTTAACCAACTTTCTTAATCTGTGTGAAATACCCTAAAAGAACTTACATTTTGGGACGGAGGTAGTATTACACTACAAGAAAAAACATTTTTTTGCTACACTATTGTTTGCCACACAACTAAAAAAGTGTTGCTATATACTTACTTTTAGCCACATGAGCGTGGCAAAAAGTCTAACCAAGTATATATTAGCCACACTTTTTTGTGTGTGGGAAAACTAGTCTTGAAAGATAGAGTGTTTCTCTGTAGTGTATATGCATGCAATCATGCATAAAAGCTACCACTGTCAACGTACTTGACTTTGGAGCAAAACATGACGGAACCACTGATTCCACAAATGTTTTCCACAAAACGTGGAATATGTCTTGTTGTTACACACAACAATTAACTTTGCTTGTTCCAAATGGATCATTTTTAATCAATGAAATAAAGTTCAAAGGACCTAGACCTTTGATCTTAACCATTGAAAAATCATAATTGTTTCTTCTGATTTAACGGCATTTGCATCCAACGCCAATATTTGGATTGAGTTTGTAAAAGTTAGTGGACTTGTAATACTAGGTATAAGTGTTCTTGATGGCAGAGGCAAAACTTTATGGGACTTCAAGGCAACGCGGTGCAAGACTTCCGCAAAGGCTTAGATGTAAGAGTATCTATTTACATATTGCCCCGCGTTGCCTTGCAGTCCCATAATGTATTGCCTCTGCCATCAATAACACCTACACCCTGTATTACAAGTCCACTAACTTTTACAGACAATCCAAATATTTGCATTGGACGCAAAAGCAAAAAAATCAGAAGAAACAATTATATCATCAATCGAAAGTCTATGTCCATTGAACATTATTTAATTGACTAAAAATTTATCCTTTGGGAACAAGCAAAGTTCTTGTTTTGTAGAACCACAAGCCAGATTCCACATGCTTTCTGGAAAGCATTTATGGAATCAATGATTTCCTCAGGTTTTGCTCCAAAGTCAAGTACATTGACTGTGACAGCCTTTATGCATGAATGCATTCATAAAATAATAAACAACACTCCTACGATGAATCTGATGCATTACATTTTTCTTATTCTTTTGCTTTGGGTGTATTATTTTCGATAATGATGTATTAACATCTGGTATATTTATATAGGATTATTGTTGTAATTCTAATTATGGTAGTAATTAGAATATGGAAATGGAAATGTTCATTTTGGTAGATAAAACATGTTCTGTCGGAATAATCTGAACAGTTTATCCAAAACAAAAAATATTATATATATAGACATAAAAACAAATTATAAATGTAGTATTTATGCATGCGCTATTTTGATACTTTCATATATTCATGTAACACATTCAGCTCATAAGAACTGTTGAAATAGTGTCCTAAACCCAATCGGGTTGGATCGGATCCGACCGGGTCGAGTCATTTCTACTATTTCTTTATGTTTATACATATGATAAATGTCTTTAATGTTATTATATGTTCTGTTTATCTATATGAACCAATTTGTAATTGTATATATGATAACATCCTTAGTGTCAAACTGTGAGAGAGAAATCATAATAATAATTATGGTTGATGAGATCTCGATCCACTTTAAAGGGTTTGATACTTAAATGCCACTAGTCGCATGTGCTATTAAAATGGACATTAATAGTACGATTAGACTAGCACGTATTGGATGTATTCTATCTTATTGAAGATAGGGATAGATCTCGTCTATCAAACTGTAGGGAGACTTGGATTGACCACAGTAGATAGTAGATAAGCTGAACTAAAAACAGATTGCACACTGGACAACAAACAAAAAGGATGATCCTTTTTGAAGGCTCAGATTTACTAACATATCAGGCAGTCCTCATTTCCGGTACTCAGACCAATGCAAGATAGGCAACCAAGACTGGACTTGAACAAATTCAGTCAAAATAGGACTCAATCAAACTTCAAGTAATCAGGCTCTATTCAGAGTATAGTAAACACACATAAATTACTGAATCAAAATATGTAGACACACACACACACATATATATATATAGAAAAAAAAGGGACCAATCTTTGTGCGACACTTGTCACACAAAGACAACTTTTTCCTTCTTATTAGTAATAGATATATATATATATATATATATATATATATATATATGTGTGTGTAATGTGTAAGTAACTGTATGTATATGATATATCCAATTGTTTATCGTTGTGGGAGATCAAATCCCTAAAGTAAAACAAAAAATACTAGTACTAATTTACTAAACCTCAACCCCTTATCTCCTTGAATTTCTGTATAATCTTTCCAACAATCCCATTTTTTAGCTTCTTCTTACCTTCAACTTTTTCATCTCTCTCCAACATTGCTTCCACAAGAATCTCTGATGCAAAAATCTCATGTTTGACAAAGGCTTCCACAATTTCCCTATGCATTTTCCATAAAATCAACTTGTCTCTCGACGAAACGTTCCCCACCACCCAAGAAGAAGAACACGGGGGCGCATAACAAAAACGTTGTCCTTGTGAATAATACTGACCAATCACAGAATAACCATTGTAGTAATCCTTAATAGCTTCTAATAAGTACCCACCGCGTTGACGGCAATGCTCAACAACAAAACCCTCAAATCCATATGGAGGAGAATTCAAGTTGTGTAGCAATGTCTTACAAGACATTATAAATGCTTTATGGTTATAAGACATGCATTTTTCAGCCCAATATATAGATGTAATATTCTTCCCGTGACCATAGACCGGTTCGTTGTTGAAATAGGGTTTATCGTTGAGCACAAGCCCTTGAATCGGTAGCAAAATTTGAAGAATTGAAGAATGATTTGGATCCCATTTTTTTTCAATCCCTTTTTCATCCCAATTCTTGATAAAATCAAGGCTAACTTTTCCGTTCGCGTGAAGATTCGGATTCAAACAATAGCCGTGAGAATGGTAGTGAACTTTGGGGGGATTTGGTGGTTCTGATGGGTAGTTTTCAGAAAGATGAATGTCAAAGAAGAAAAGGCCATCATGGTATGGAGTGTTTGGTGAACCAATGATCAAAGCACGAAAGAGATCGATTCGTTGTTCGTAGGCTCGAACGTAGATCGATTCAGGAAGGCTTTTATCAAGGATTCGCCATTCTTTGGCGATGTATTTGGAGACGTTTTTGGTTGGATATTGTTGAAGCTAGCATGGTTCTTTTTTGATTTCTAGTAATGATCTGATATTGCTGTTTCTGATGATTCTATGATTTCGAATTGTTTGAATTTGATGGTTTTTGTAACCAATTGTTGTTCTTCACCTGGTTAAACAAATCAAACAATAAATATTTTCAAAGCATACATATGTGTATGAAAAAAGAAAAGGAAAAAAAATGCAGGAGACAGCATCATACTACTTTAACTTGTACGATCAACGCTTTGAAAGTCGAATTTTTACAATAATTAACGTTCCCCACCACAAAACATGTGTTTCTATATTATTAATCGTGGTGAAATTCATACCAATTAATTAATCATACATTATTTATTTGGTCGAAATTAATTACCTCGCATGAACCATTCAATCCGATTTTGTGAAAGTTAATTGAAAATTGAAACTAAAATATTTCAAAATCAAACTCCCACTAAAAAGAATAGGCCATATAATGCATTCCTTTTATTTTGCCATGATCTTTGGTCCAAAGGGAAACTTTTTTTTTTTTTTTTTTTTTTTTTTTTTCTTATTGCGGATACGAAATATAGGTACACACTTTTGTCTCTTGAAACTCAAACCCAACGGGTTAAGGACATTTGTAATTACCCTTGGACCAATCTTCTATTCAAACCAAACAACTATATTTAGTATAAAAGGGCAGTGTTATTGACGTTAGAGTCAATCTGATTTCAGGGTCTCAGAGTGAAATTCCATTTCTTCAAAATTGAATTAGGCACAAAACTCGACTTTAAAGAAGTCTGATGATGAAAATATTACAATCGAGTAATTGGATAATTCTAGTTAGAAAAGTAATGCAAGAACAATGAGATTTGCCTAAAACTTTGGACTGAACTCTTTGAGAGAGCTGCCTACGTATCCAATTTTGATAGCAAATTGGAATCAAGTCCCCCTCGTAGTTCAGGGTGTTCCTTTTGTAGAAATAGATCGTGATTCTCTTCCTTACGTGATGGGAAGTTATCACCGGTTATCTCTGGACATTACTGGATGTGGGGCCTACCCACGTCTACAAGCGGTTGAGCTGGTGCTGACTTGGTCTTTGCTGCACCCAGCTGATCATTCTGTCTAGAGATAATTCTGCGCAGCCGATCGCTCTGTCTAGAGACACTTCTGCGCAGCGTATGGTGGAGTCCTGCTCCTCTAACTATTCTGGTCAGCACTTGCGGTCCTGTCTTACCACTATAACCTTTATAGGTTTGAGATAAACTTTCCTTATTTGGTTATCAACTATAACTGCATTTTAATCCGACTCGTGTTCATATGTGTGTGACCCGATAGCTTCCGAATATGTTGGCCGTAGACACAAAGTGTAAATTACGAAAATGTCCTTCATATCTAATGATCATGGGATAGCGTCTAGCAACACACCGTGACCCCCAATCATCGGAAGAGTCAAATGCAATGACTACTACCTTTCATGTGAAATAGTTAATACAATCATACCGCTGTAATAATATTCATACGATCGTATCTCTAGTGTCTACACATTGACGATCGTATCTTATAATCTGGATATCATGCTCTCTCGGAATAACACATTTACTCCCACTTTGCAAAGATTCTCGGGAGCTAGACATTTCTTACAAGAAGGCCATTTCGGATGTTCACTCCCAATCATAGGATACGCGATTCCCGGACGACCAAACATGTATACTCCGCATGCTTAGGTATCACGCCCAATCACTACCGCATGATCGCCCCGTGGATAGGGGAAATCTCAATAGTGTCAAAGCATGACAATCCACACCGTGATGCCATGAAGACTCCGGTCTAAAGGATAATTACACAACTGCCACATAGTGTGACACTTAATGTAAGCGGGTCGGTCTAACGTACGCATTCCCTAATACACGTCCACGTACAGTCCAAGTGTCTCCACTCTTCGATAGACGAGATCTATCCCTATCTTCAATAAGATAGAAGACATCCAATATGTGCTAGTCTAATCATACTATCAATGTCCTATTTGACAGTACATATGACTAGAGACATATAAGTATCAAACTTATTAATGCAATTAGAGTTCTCATCAACTATAATCACTATCATGGTTTCTCTATCACAGTTTGACACCAGGGACGTTACTATATATATACAAACAATTACATGAAGATAAACAATATATAATAACAAAAGTGCTTTTATTAATCATAATAAAGTTATTACATGAACTAAAATAGACTGTAAACGACCCGACCCGGTCGGATCCGGTCCAACCCGATTGGGTTTAGGACAACTAGTCAACAGGAGGTTCATCTTCACACAAACTCTTGCATATCTTCCCCTTACGGATCCTGTAGTCACAATATCAGTTCGAATCGATTTCCCGACTCTTCTTGCCCGCTTGAGTATGAATTGCTTGAAATCAAAAAGCTCCAATGGGACTCCAGGGAAACGAACCCACACAAGGGTGGAGACAATCTTCTCTTTTGAGGGGACAAAAAAGGGTCTCCATTTCATGACTGTCAAATAATGACCTTGGATTTGCCAAGGGCCAATTCCCTAGGCCGTTTCATAGTCTTCTTTACAACAGAACCTCACCGCATAGTAGTCTTGATCCATATCAACAATATACAAATTCCCTTTGGTGCACCACATACTCGTAAGTCTCTGTTAGAGAACTCGGAATGCCACATTTCTCCCCAGCACCTTGACGATCACTGCTCGTCTCCATGGTTGCCAAAATTCAATACAATCCTCCACCAGAATATCAATTGGATCATCATCGGTCTCGCTACCTCTCCAATTTTCTGCCATTTGTATGAAATTCGCAATATTGGAATCATCTTCTCCACCCACATGTACAATTGCTCTCTCGAATTTCGATCATTGCCGACATCCACGCCGCTTCGCTTACCCCAAACAGGTCGGGGTTCCTGGGGGCATCAACGTCGTCTTTCCACCAGTCGGTGCTTCGTCTCATCAAATCTTCCTCTTCAGGGGTATGCTCGCCCCTGTCAAGGTCCATGGAAAGGGAGGGCTCCATGCTAAGCCAACTATTTGACTGGCGGGTTATATTTTGACTAGTGGCTCGCCCTTCTTAGGCACACACTTTATTCACACAAAAATCACATAAACTTAACCAAAGGGTTGGATCGGTTGGTATTAATTTATTTTCGATTTTCTTTATTCATTATAAATATTGTATCGTCTGAGTCATTTGTATGCACACTTGGTGTGGACAAAGTCTATATACAAATACGTTTTCATTTCTTAATAACTTTTGATACTTCAGAAACTTAATATGAATCCATTGAATCGTTGACTAACGGAGTCCTTTCGTGTCCACTATCTGCTGTACATGTGGAATTTGGATCCCCTCTTATACATGTTTCACAATTATATATACTAGTCAATAATCCGTGCATAATGCACGGGACAATTAACATTAAAAATGATAATTGATCTATGTTTTGAAAATAGTAATTTTTTTTAATATATTTTTATTTTCGCTGTCCTCTTAGTGTTGATGATTGATTTGATATTTTTTCTACATAATTTTCAAAACCGTATCATAAATAGCGAAATAGTGTATAATGAATTTTTAGTGTAAAGTATGTTCTCGCGAAATAATGGATCTGTGTAGTGGAATGTGTGTTGCAGCGAATAGTGGATTTGTGATTAAAATTATCTGTAGAAAGTGTGTTTGTTTCGAATATTGAATTTGTGTTTGCTTTCCCTGTTTCATGCTTACTACCTACGTCGCACAAAAATTGTCCACTTTTTTTGTGGTGCACACAGATTAAGTAAATAATTAATGTGTTTTATTTTAAATACTAATGGACATATATACCCCTATTTTTATAATTAATGCTTGTTTTGAAATATGAAAAGTGTATACATACATTAAATGATGATAGTGGTATGTTTGGAAAATATGCATTAAATGATGCATTGATTTTCTAAATGGACACTTTTTGTAGGACAATTTATTTCCAAAATGTGGACTATTTTTGGGGGACGGAGGTAATATAAAGGTAATTTTGTATCACCGCTAATGAGTGCTTTAACAAATAGTAGATGTTCTTCTCAAAAAAAAAAAAAAGTAGATTTCTCCTTTCTGATAATTTTCCTCCGTATTTTCAATTTTCTTTTTAATAGTGCATGCAATAGTCTGAAAAACATTTGCTATACATGAAAATCTTAAATGAAGAAGTGTAATATTATGGTACAATACTCCAAATTTGATTTGATTAACGCAAAAATGTAAACACTTGTATGACACACGTGAATGATTTTTTTATTTAAAACTTGCGTATAGTACTTAATAAAAAAAATTAAAAAAAAAAAAAAAACTTAGTGTGTAGGTATAAACAGCATTTCTCAAAAAAAAAAATATACATGTCATGTGCCAATACGATACAATGCCAATAGGCCTTTTTTTAGGGCTATACAATGCCAATAGGTTAGTGCCTACACTATTAAGTTCAACACTTTTCAAAACTAATAAATAAATCCACCAACACATCATCTTCACCCATCTCTTCATCCAACACCATCATCTTCATCCATCTCTTTAATCAAGAAAAACTAATGTCATATTCGATAATGTAACACATTGTCAATCGGCTGAAAATTGATATTAATCTCCACGAAATTCGTACCTATCTCATTGTATAAGCGTTTTGTTCCTCTCCAAACATAGATATCTTGAGCATTTCCAATGCCCATGTTGTTGTTAGCTTCCTTCTACAATCTTCTTCTTATAAATGAGTCTCCTTAATTAAATGCTCGATGGACAGATTTTAAGAGAGGTTGACAGATACACAATTGGTCCTTATTGTTGTGGTTATCATTTCTCTTAATTCTTCCATTGTAACCTGCAAAGTAACACTTCATATTTGGATGCCTCCTTCAATTAACAAACATGCATGCCACTATACCAGGTTCCACAATAAAGAAGTCAACATTTTATGAACGCTTAAGCCAACTTTGCATGCATGTATATTATGATTTCCAAATGAAAATAAAAGTGAATTATTAACTATTACTATCTAAATCTGTTTTGACCAGAAATGTTTGTATGAAGACATGTCCTAGATTTTGGAATTTTAAAATCATGTCCTCTCTCACTCTTAAGTTACCAAATGTGTCAATGTTTCCCTTTAAAGAAAGTGTGAATGATGCAAATTATCTAAAGCCTTTGGTCTTATGCATTCGATAATACTGAACAAATCTTTTCTATATATCATCGTTGCAGCACCTTCCCGCAGCTCTACGACATAGTTGAGCAACCCATTAGCATCAGAGAATTCGTGAGTAGATGATGAATTTTTCCGCTCGATGCTACGAAGAACTGCAGACATGAGATATGAGACAACTCTGCATACAACGCATCAACATTACTAAAAATCTAACACAAAGGAATTATTATAAGACATAGCTCATCTATTACAAATTAATATCCTATCACCTTCTCCAAATCATAATTAAAATTCTTTGTCATCGCTCTAACAAATTGATGTAAAGGCTATACGAAGAAGAAGATAGCAGCAACCAGCAAGTCTGCTAAGGTTCGATAATATCATAAATTCATCAATGATCGTCTTTTACAAAAGGCAAATAGAATAATTAAACAACGCTGCATCACAAATGCTACTGATAAAGCCAAATAAAAAAACAAAAACAAAAATGCACTCTTTAACTTACCAATTTATGAATCAAAAGATTTTAAAAATCTAACATCTATGTATAAGAATCACCTTTCTGGGGTATTTGAAAGGGCTGATCTCTTGGATCTAATGGCTTGGTGATCATTGTCAAATGCACCCTATAATATGGGAACTCAAATCCACCTGCAACAATCAACAAAAAGGGTAACAATAAAGAATTCAGCTGCACCACTAAAATTGACTCTAAGTTCGTATGGCAAAAGAATCATCATCGCTTAAAAACCAGGAGAAAAAAAAAGAAGTTTTTATCCATTACTTCATGCGTTTGGAGTGAAGTATTAAGTAAAAACCAAATCATTCATGAAAGCATAAAATAAAAAATTAACAATAATTAAACCCGAAATATCAGCCTTCAATAAAAGCATAATAAACACATATTCTGAAAGCAAGTAAAAGACAGGGAAATGTAAACCGGTTTTTTAGCACTACAACAATGTAGCTGGATGGAAACATCAAGCGGCCACAATTTTTCTTGGGTAACCTTCCTCACTTATTCATTCTCTCCACAATGTTGCACACATAAAAAGAAACATTATCCACTTGATAATTAAAGGTAAAAAAAATCAAACAACGCACACAATGTTCATTGCAAAATGGAAAAAGAATGAGATGTTAAATCATACCGTCCCACTGATAATGGTCCCCGTACCAAGGATGTCACCAGGTTATATGTTGCAGCCATTAATAGTATGGTGTGCAAGTTGTTGTGTAATACTCCAATATCTCATGCGAAACAATGCATCGTTGACAATAAGATTCCCCTCCAAGTTCCAAACAAACGGTTTAATGTAATGTATCAAATGGTGAAATCATAATGACTCTAAGTCGGAGAGGATCCTCACGGATGCTTGAAGTTGCTTTGGGTGACAACATAAGAATGTTCTTGTCCAACAGGCTTGATGAGAACCTTAAATTTTAAAAAAAATGATTAAAAGTTTAACGATTAGCTCAAGAACATAAACGTTTAGAACGTTTTTACCTAAATAGTTACCGTAAAAACATAAGTAACTCTTTCAAACGTACCCGCCTATTGGGAAATTCAGTAAATATAGGAGCTAAAGTGCGTATCAAAGAGGAAAATGTCACAACTTCGAGAGTCTCGCTCATTAAGCTATGACAATGGATGAGGTTTTGGAGTTAATGATGTGGGTTAGTTTTGAAATGAGTCATTAATATCGGTAAATAGCATAGAGATTGAAATAACAGGAAAATATCTTACGCTTGTTGGGGCATCAATAGAAACCATGTGTAAACAAACACAATCAAACAATTCAATAACAGGAAATATCTTACCTTTGTTGGGGCATCAATAGAAACCAGAACACAATCAAACAAAATTCACACAAAACCCATTGTGTAACGAACTTAGATAACTAAAATACACAAAAACATGAAAAGAAAAAAAAGAGTCCAGAATGATTTAGACCCATCAAGGTGTTCCTATAAGCACCCAGAATGCCAAGGGGATTTGACGGATTAATATAAACAGAAAGTAAAGTTACCCCATAGAAAGTGCTCAAATGACTTCAACATGAAGGAGTATGTTCGTGGAATGAAGTGCGTTTGAGTCAATCGTGGAAAAATTAATGTTCATTTTAAAAATAATCCCCAGAACATAAAAAAAAAGATAGTATGAATATATAATTTTTTAAATTTGTGACAGACGCTAACCATACAATCCCAAATGCTGCCGCCGCCATCCATCGCATCCACGAATCAACTTCATGCTCACTTCCTCGATCGCATCCTCGTTGATGGGAAGAAGTCAAAATTGATATCATGCCTACCGATTCCCAAGACAATCCACCAAGTAAATCCTTATCTGTCGGGAAAAATTAATAGAGAAAATAAATGAACAATTTGTAAGCATCAAATAATGCCTAATCAGTGGTACGGTGACCCAAGCTAATCCACCGAGAAAATCTTAAGCTATGAGAAAAAATAAAAATTAAACCATTCTCTAGACAAAGTCCGGGAGTTTGCTTCTTCAAAGAACAATAAACCGACCCAAGTAAAACCCTACCAATTTTCTTGGTAGGCGACTTGAGATGGATAATCGACTGGGGTGAATAGGGATATGGATACGATAAAAACATAGGAGTTTTTTGAGGTTGAGTAGACGTAAGTGTCTCCGGATGTCAAGTAGTTTGTTAGCAATTTAAGCGATGGAGGGTTTTTGGAGGCTAAATTACAATTTTGGTCCTCTAACTAGACATGTTTTTTGATTTTGGTCCTGGTTCTTCTCCGGCGACAATTTTAGTCCTGTAAGTGGTCTTTTTTGCAAAAATAGTCCTGAACGCCGGAAAGATCACTTACAGGACTAAAATTGTCGCCGGAAAGACCACTTACAGGACTAAAATTGTCGCCGGAAAAGACCAATTTTAGTTCTGTAAGTGGTCTTTCCGGCGTTCAGGACTATGTTTGCAAAAAAAGACCACTTACAGGACTAAAATTGTCGCCGGGGAAAAACTAGGACCAAAATCGAAAAACGTGTCTTGTTAGAGGACCAAAATTGTAATTTAGCCGGTTTTTGGAAGTGTTTTCCGGAAAAAGGATACTTAGGATCCGTGTGTTGTTGGCAGGATCTTTTACGGGTTTGGAGCGGGTCAATCGCGTAATTGGGTTTAATCACTTCCCTTATATATTATACTAATAGGAAACCCGTACGATGCACGGAGGAACATAAACACTGAAAATAAATAGTAAATAAAAAAGTTGATCACCTCTGAATTTCAAGTCGGTTTATTTTTTTAATACAGGTGTAGGGAATGCATGGAAAAATATGTGACACATTAAGTATTGAGTAATGATAGTGCCACAACATCAGACATAACAAACTTTGAGACAATTGATTATGATGTCGAACATATTCAATCATATGGGTACCAAAAAAATCAACGGTTTTGAGACCATTAATTATGATGTGGAACCTATTTAATCATTAGGGAGTGCATTTCCCATTAGCAAATTCCTAGTGGACAAATCCTTAATCTAATAAACACTTCAAACAAAATGCATGTTGTCATCGTTTGTCTCCAGGAGTGAATGGTATTATTCCAAAAGTTGCACCACATGCAGATTGTGAACCAGCAGAAAAGAGGATCCATTGTGATTGCTATTGAAAGTGAATTTTCTTTCTCTAAAAAATTACAAAAAATGCCTCCAAGTATTCGTAGAAGGAATAATAACCATAATCTTCCTCTCATTCCAAACTTTTTTGCTGCAATGTCTGATGCTAATCCTCCAAACGGGTGCGTCACGATGTTTGCCATACCGAATGTTGCTGCAATTGTCCTCGCTGTCTTTAAATTCAGATCAAACCTGTGAAATCAAATGTAAGTTTCTGATTTCAATTGTTTTGGAAAATGAGAAAAAAATATTGATTGAAATTTACTTGTCGTAGAAGTACTCCGCGATGACATTATCAATTGTTAGTTCTACTCCAAAGGAATAGCCATAAAGTAGGGCTAAAATCCATGTCATGTAGTTTGTTACAGCATTCTTTAACACATGTAGAGTTGATCAAGACAGTAATTCATTCGGTCATTTTTACAAAAACTTGACATGGATTTTAGTCGTATTCAAAAAAAAACTTGACAACGTGCGTTGTGAGTCCATGAGTAAAGTACTTGATATGTGACTCAATTGTCTCAAAGTGCATTTCCCATTAGCAAATTCCTAGTGAATGAATACCAAGTCATGCACTTCAGGTTGTCAACTATAAAAAAATCCAAACTGAATGAATTTCAAGTCATATACTTGAAAGTCCCACCTGAATGAATTTTCAATTTTTTTTGATCGAATCCTGTTTTCACAAACTTGACAAAAACTTGACATGGATTCAGTCATATAGATATATAAAGCAAAAGTGTTGTGTAAATGAATTAAAAACCTGTAGAGTTGAAGAAGACAGTAATTTAGGGAAAGCAAATTCTCTTACAAAAACTTTCTCTACCTACCTTTTGATTCAACAAGGGGTAGTGTTAGCATGATGAAAACCTAAATGCAACCAACTTAAATGCATCACGTACAAAGAGAACTTCAATAGGGTATGTGTGTGGACTAGATTTACAAGGGTTGCAGGGAAAGACCAATTTTGTTCTTCCAAGAGGCTATTAAGGTATCTCCTTGACCATACATGTTGTTTTATGGTAATATATCTTGCTATTAAGATAAGATGTTGGAAATGCGCGTTTAATTCCTCATGGTCTCTGTTGATATTGGTTGCCAGGGATTGGTTTCTGAATTTTGTGTTCCAAAGGGTGAAAATCCAACGTCTGAAGTGTACCAGTTCCTATAGCTTTATGCAAATGGATTGCTTGCCATCATGAATCATTTAGACATGGTGTAGGTGTGCTAGCATGTGAATGTGTAATCATGTTATAACGTAAACGTGTACATTACAAACACTTTACTATATTTTTTTTCTTTTAGGAAGAAAGTAGAAAATTCTAGATGCTCGAAAAAAACGTAAAAAAGTTGTCTTTCGTGCAAAAGCTTACCACAAGGAGGAGAAAGCTATATAGGTATGTATCCGAAAAAAACGTCTATAGATGCTTAGCAAGAAAGCCAAGGTAATCCCGTTTCGATTCTTTTCTTCTTCTTTTTTTTCAATTCGTTTTGCGATATATATATATATTTTTTACAGCTTTCCATTTTGATTCTTTTCCATCATTGAAAGCCACAATTCTTGCTATTGTTTTTGGTTGTTTCAGTGACAGCTCCTTATGATTTAAGTCTTTGATTTTGATGTAAAATAATTGCTTGAATTTTCGCTTTTGCCTTCCGGCCTGAAGCTGTTGCAGCACTCATTAACATATCAAGGGAGGTTGCAGCATTCATTCAGCCACAATTCTTGCTATTTTTTGTTTTAGTATTTGAAGGGTGATCCAAAAGAGTGGTTTTCTTTGCAGGAAAAGGCTAAAAGTGGTGCACTTGATGCTCGAAAACTGAATGACATATATATATCGGGAAGTTTATACATTGGAGCAGTTTGAGTTAAAGTCCAAAATTTTTGCAACGGATAAGTTAGGTGGAGTCAAGGATTTGTCCCCTGCAGTGATTGAGACAATGTTTTGGAAAGCATCTACTGAAAAGCCTATTTTTGTGGAATATGCTAATGATGTGCCCGGATCTGGTTTTGGTGAATTAGAGGATCGTCTAGATATCTCCACAGCATGCAGTAGGCGTAGAAGAAAGAGAGGACCATTATTAGATTTAATGTAGACAATAATAGTAGCAAGAAGGACCAAGTATCTAGGAGTAGCAAGATCGTTCATTGTAATAGTTTAGACAACTATCTAGATGTACATAATGCACGCCTCCTTCACATGTAGTAATTCTCAATCGGATCCGTCAAAAATCATCTTTGGTAATAATTGTTCCAAAGAATGGTAATGAGATGGTAGGGACTTCTGGTTGGAAGCTTTCTAAAAGTGCTTGGAATTTGCAAGCGATAGCAAGGTCATTTGGATCATTAACACGATTCATGCCTGATGATATTCCAGGTGTTACATCACCTATGATATACATGGGAATGTTGTTCAGTTGGTTTGCATGGCACGTTAAAGATCATGATCTTCATAGCTTGAATTACCTTCATGTCGGTTCCCCAAAGACATGGTATGCGGTTCCGGGGGATCATGCTTCAGCTTTTGAAGAGGTTATCCGTCTCCATGCTTATGGTTGAAATGTATGCCGTTTAGGTATGTAAATGTTCAGTGTAATATCTGTAAGCTGTGCAAAGGTGTATTCTTTCTGAATTGTTCATTCTCTACAACTAACTGGATTTGCTCTAAAGATAAAAAAACTAACCTACCTTTAGGGGAAATAGAGAGTAGGGACTTCAAAGTAATCATGACTGGTAAATGTAGGGTTAATTTGATTTTTAGTCCTCTAACTTTCCCTGTTTTTGTAAATAGTCCTCTTTTTGCTCCGGTAGCATTTTCAGTCCTATAACTTTCTATTTTCTGGATTTTTAGTCCTTTTTGCCAATTCATCACCGGAGCTCCGGCGGAGTGGCTTAGGTATATACAAAAAGGACTAAAAATCCATAAAATAGAAAGTTATAGGACTGAAAATGCTACCACATGGCTGCCACCTAAGCACTTCGTCGGAGCTCCGGTGATGAATTGGCAAAAAGGACTAAAAATCCGTAAAATAGAAAGTTATAGGACCGAAATGCTACCGAGCAAAAAGAGGACTATTTACAAAAACAGGAAAAGTTAGAGGACTAAAAATCAAATTAACCCATAAATGTATAAAGTTCAGTTGTTAAAATGATGGTAGTGAATTTTTACAATAAATTGTAGTCAAGATTGATACATGATGCCGTCGATCTACTATGTTACTTTTCTTGAATTTATCTTTGCTCATCCAAACAAACTCCATAATTGTCGATAGAAATAAGGCTTGATATTGGTCTAAGTCTGCTCATGAATCTAAAAGATGGGTGATATTAGGAGGTATGTGTGTGTGTGCTTTCAGTGTCCTTATCCAACTCGGGTGAGAAGAGGCCACTCTTCTATCACCTGAAGTTATTGTTATGTTTGCCATTTACTTTCCTTGCGCTTAAATTACGCACGTTTTCTTCGGGCAATTAAATTTGATCTAAGTTCAAGGTTCCACATCTATGACAAGGGCTTTTTTCTACTCATTATTGAATTGTTTAGTTTTGACATTTACATGCATGTTTTTTTTTTTTCAGGATTACTTTATTCTAGATGTCTTATGATAAGTTGATGCATCTCTTTTATTTTTTTGATACTAATGCGAAGCCTCCTTATTCGGTGCTATACAATTATCTTTAAGTTGCGACATCTGATTTATTTTATTGGCTTTTCACAATTTAAATTTGATGTTTTTCCTGTGAATTTCGGATGCCTACTTGGTGAGAAGACCACTCTTCTACCACCGTGGTTATTGTTGCGTCTGGTATACCATGTTGCATGTGCTTCTCTCGAATGACATATGTATATCGAAAAGTTTGCTCATTTCTGATTTGATTTACAAAATTACTATTTTTGGAATGGCAATCCTATGGGAACATTGAGGATTGTGCAATTGGTGGCGGGCGATCTGAATATGAAACAATGTTTGTTGTAACCGTTTGAACTGAAGTATGACTATAAATATTGCTACATTGGCATTTTGTAAGTATATTTTTGACAAATAATATTTTATTCGATAAAATCATGTTTCTAGGTTGCTTTTTATTTATTTATTAAGTTTTGTTAGTATTTTTTAATCAACTATTGTTTACCGTCGTTGTTCATGAACCATGATTGGGTGTATCCTTGGATAATTGCCTACAATAATCGGTATGTATTTGTTGTTTTACATAGAACGTCTATTCATAGCTTTAATATGATATTATTATGAAAGTAGTTCGCCTCAATGTATAAGCTCAATGTTAATTATTTGTAGATATTACTTTTATTGTATTTATATTCCCGTGCATCATGTGCGGGTTCGTGACGAATATTGAAAATGGCGAGAGATTACATTTTCACTTTCAAACTATTCTTATGGATAAAATCATTTTTTTTATATGTTAGTTTGTTTAAACACGACATTTTTTCTTAACATATTATTTTCCTTCGATGTTTACTTTTTAAATATAACGTTCTCCGTCCATCGCACGGGTTTCCTACTAGTAGGCTAAATTACAATTTTGGTCCTCTAACTAGACATGTTTTTCAATTTTGGTCCTGATTTTTCTCCGGCGACAATTTTAGTCCTGTAAGTGGTCTTTTTTTTTGCAAAAATAGTCCTAAACGCCAGAAAGACCACTTACAGGACTAAAAGTGTCACCGGAAAGACCACTTACAGGACTAAAATTGTCGCCGGAAAAGACCAATTTTAGTCCTGTAAGTGGTCTTTCCGGCGTTCAGGACTTTTTTTGCAAAAAAAAGACCACTTACTGAGATTAAAATTGGCGTTGGAGAAAACCAGACCAAAATCGAAAAATGTCTAGTTAGAGGACCAAAATTGTAATTTAGCCCCTACTAGTATATATATATATATGTCAGAAATTTGTCATATTTTACAATTACTAAGTGTAATGTTACATATGATAGTTCAATACGGGTCAGTAGGGATCAATATAAGGGGGTCGGTACACATAAAATATGTATATAAAAAAATTTCCACTTTGTAATATTTTTTTACTTGGTCGGGTGACCCATTTCATTGTACATGGCGCCGCCCATGCCTCCAAGTGTGAACATTACTTGCCCCTCCAATACACAGGAGGGATCTAGGTCCGTACATGTCCACTATACACTTTTGAAGTGTGTATATATATATATATATATATATATATATATATATATATATATATAATATTTGCCCCTTCATCACACACCTCCAAGTGTGAGCATTACTTGCCCTTCCAATACACAGGAGGGGATCTAGGTCTGTACATGTCCACCATACACTTTTGAAGTTAGATGAATCAATAGTAGAAAAAGGGAATAAGTTAAAAATAATTCAGCTATCTATAATAAGTAGCGACTATATATTGATATTTCAACAAGTAAATTATTTTTCTATAAGAACTAGAAAAACAAAAAGGCAAAAGATACTTTTAGAGATAATGAAAATACTGAGTTATTTAGATAATTATGTTTGAATTTGAATTATGTTAGGATATATTATATGGTATAGATAAACTTCCACCTATCATTATTTAGCCTATATATTTTTGAATGTTCGATCAGTTTAATCAATGCAATGCAGTCAATCTCTTTTATATTTTTCTATTATGGTATCGGAGCTCTCCGACTAACGTCGTTGAGATCCTGATAAATTTTTCATGAAATTCGTTCGGTGGGAGTGGTTATATTAATCTAAACGAACCCTCACTCCTCAATTACTTTTTATTCTCAATTTTTTTCCCATTTACTTTTTCGTTTTTTTTCCATATCCCTTTCATCAACAATTGGCGTCTGCCCTCTTCAAGCTATAAGCTTCTTCTCCAAGCACCCTCCTCACCGGATTCGACCGGTACAACATCTTCTTCCATACTTCTGCATCTAAATTCGCCGCCATAGTTATCCCCCTGCTCAAGCTACGTGCTTCCTCTTCACGCTGACTTCCAATCTTGTTCTCTCTTCTTCAAAACTACCACCGCTAATCCCGTATTGCATCCGTTTCTTATCTCCCAATCTTGTCTTTTTTTAAGCGTTAACACGACTCAACCACGCAGCTTTTTCCTCCCGATATTTCCTTCTCAATTTTGATTTCGATTTAGATCCACAGCAGCCCCGGCTGGAACTTCCGCCTTGTCTTTCTTCAATCCCTCTTCCGCCATCTCCCTGTGAATTTCCAGCCCCAATCAATAGTTTAGTAGCCCTTCTTGATTTAAGATTGTGCAAAGGTTTCCACGGCATATGCTGCAGATAATCACGTGAGTGTACTGCACTTCCCCGCTTGTCTCGCGTGCACTTTTTCTGTTTTTTTATTCTCTCTAAACTTCTCCACAAAAGTCATCTTCTTTCCTAATCTTTCTACTTTTTTTTCCTCAAGAAACGAAAGTTTTCATTAATTTTAACTAGTACAAAGCCAAATCATGCACAACCATTCCAAAAACTCCATAGTCACACTTGAAAGGGAAGGCAACAAGCTCATGTGCCGGCTTGTTGCTTTCCCTTTCAATGTGCAAAATAGTACAAAAATCAAAACTACGCTTAAGCATTTTAATATCCTCCACAATCGTTCTACATTCTAGGAGAGGGGGATTTGTACTATTACAATAATTTACAAGAGATAAGCTATCTGAAGAACAAACTAGATTTTTTACACCTAACGCAAGGCACCGTCGTAGACACCATCTCATTGCACCTACTTCGCGACAAGAAGAGCGAATCGCTAATACTCCTCGGCGATTCCCAAGCTTCCAAAAGCGTGTCACCGGGACCAAAAAACGCTGCTCCATAGCCTGCAAGACAAGATTCAGATTTTCAGGCTGCATCAACAAATACCCACCGCTTCGCCTCGGCAGGGGCATCGTCTTTCGCAAATCGAGAGATGGATGAAAAATATAAGAAGTGGTCATCTCCGTAGAAGATGCCTGTAAATAATCGTTATTCATCTCGCAAGGAAAAGTAGCAGTATCAAAGAAAGACCAAAAATTATTTTCAAAATTCTTTTGCATCTCGCGTTCCAAATTGACCAAAAAACAAAGCAAGTGAGGATAATTCTATTTTTAATCGCATCAAAATTAAGGGCTGCAGCTATGTTATCCCACTAGGCGATGAGCGTTGTCCCACCATTTTGGAATGCATCCCAATGCAAGCCTACTACTTTCCAAACATTTTTAGCAAACGGGCAATGGATAAATAAGTGATCAAAAGTTTCAACTCCCTCACCGCATGCCGCACAAAAAGAGATATCCTTTCCAAAACGCCTATGCAACAATACTGAAACCGGAAGGCTATTTTCAGACATTTCCACAGAAAATATTTTAGCTTAGCCGGGAGAGAAAGTACGCAAATAAGTTTCTAGAATTTTTTATTCAAGGAGGTATTGGTCGAAGCACCACCAGGGGTTTTGAAGTTGTGCAAGAAATGGTCATAAGACTTATTATAATGATTAGAGATTTCATAAGACAATACATAAGACTAGAGACATTTAAATACCAAACTTATTATAATGATTAGAGATTTCATCAACCATAATCACTATCATGGTTTATCTATCACAGTTTGATACTAGGGACGTTACTATATATATACAACAAATAATATGAATATTAAACAATACATAATAACATAAGTGTTTTTATTAATCATAATAAAGTTATTACATGAACTAAATAGAATGTAAACGATCCGACCCGGTCGGATATGGTCCAACCCGATTGGGTTTAGGACACCTTTCCAACAAATGCAATGCTCATTAACAATGCAGAGGAAATATACAACCAGAAGATGATATATATGTGTTGGCGAAAAAAATAAGTAGGGTTTACAGATTAATGAAAAAGAAAGAAAAAAGAAAAGAAAAATGTAGTAGCATTTTCAGTCCTATAACTTTGTATTTTCTGGATTTTTAGTCCTTTTTGCCAATTCATCACCGGAGCTCCGGCGAAGTGCTTAGGGTATATACAAAAAGGACTAAAAATCCAGAAAATAGAAAGTTATAGGACTGAAAATGCTACCACATGGCTGCCACCTAAGCACTTCGTCGGAGCTCCGGTGATGAATTGGCAAAAAGGACTAAAAATCCAGAAAATAGAAAGTTATAGGACTGAAAATGCTACCGGAGCAAAAAGAGGACTATTTACAAAAACAGGAAAAGTTAGAGGACTAAAAATCAAATTAACCCATAAATGTATAAAGTTCAGTTGTTAAAATGATGGTAGTGAATTTTTACAATGATACAGAAATTGTAGTCAAGATTGATACATGATGCCGTCTGATCTAATATGTTACTTTTCTTGAATTTTTGCTGCTCATCTAAACCAAACTCCATAATTGTCGATAGAAATAAGGCTTGATATTGGTCTAAGTCTGTTCATGAATCTAAAAGATGGGTGATATTAGGAGGTATGTGTGTGTGTGCTTTCAGGTGTCCTTATCCAACTGGGTGAGAAGAGGCCACTCTTCTATCACTGGAAGTTATTGTTATGTTTGCCATTTACTTTCCTTGCAGTTAAATTCTGCACGTTTTCTTCGGGCAATTAAATTTGATCTAAGTTCCAGGTTCCACATCTATGACAAGGGCTTTTTTCTACTCATTATTGAATTGTTTAGTTTTGACATTTACATGCATGTTTTTTTTTTTTTTTTTTTTTTTTTTCAGGATTACTTTATTCCTAGATGTTTTATGATAAGTTGATGCATCTCTTTTTATTTTTTTTATTTTTTTGATACTAATGCAGAAGCCTCCTTATTCGGTGCTATACAATTATCTTTAAGTTGCAGCATACGATTTATTTTATTGGCTTTTCTATCAATTTAAATTTGATGTTTTTCCCTGTGAATTTCAGATGCCCTACTTGGTGAGAAGACCACTCTTCTACCACCAGAAGTTATTGTTGCGTCTGGTATACCATGTTGCAGTGTGCTTCTCTCTGAATGACATATGTATATCGAAAAGTTTGCTCATTTCCTGATTTGATTTACAAAATTACTATTTTTGGAATGGCAGTCCTATGGGAACATTGAGGATTGTGCAATTGGTGGCGGGCGATCTGAATATGAAACAGTGTTTGTTGTAACCGTTTGAACTGAAGTATGACTATAAATATTGCTACATAGGCATTTTGTAAGTATATTTTTGACAAATAATATTTTATTCGATAAAATCATGTTTCTAGGTTGCTTTTTATTTATTAATTAAGTTTTGTTAGTATTTTTTAATCAACTATTGTTTACCGTCGTTGTTCATGAACCATGATTGGGTGTATCCTTGGATAATTGCCTACAATAATCGGTCTGTATTTGTTGTTTTACATAGAGCGTCTAATCATAGCTTTAATATGATATTATTATGAAAGTAGTTCGCCTCAATGTATAAGCTCAATGTTAATTATTTGTAGATATTACTTTTATTGTATTTATATTCCCGTGCATCATGCGCGGGTTCGTGACGAATATTGAAAATGGCGAGAGATTACATTTTCACTTTCAAACTATTCTTATGGATAAAATCATTTTTTTATATGTTAGTTTGTTTAAACACGACATTTTTTCTTAACATATTATTTTCCTTCGATGTTTACTTTTTAAATATAACGTTCTCCGTGCATCGCACGGGTTTCCTACTAGTATATATATATATATATATATATATATATATATCAGAAATTTGTCATATTTTACAATTACTAAGTGTAATGTTACATATGATAGTTCAATACGGGTCAGTAGGGATAAATATATAAAAATAAGGGGGTCGGTACACATATAAAATATGTATATAAAAAAATTTCCAATTGTAATATTTTTTTTTTTTTGGTCGGGTGACCCATTTCATTGTACATGGCGCCGCCCATGCCTCCAAGTGTGAACATTACTTGCCCCTCCAATACACAGGAGGGGATCTAGGTCCGTACATGTCCACCATACACTTTTGAAGTGTGTATATATATATATATATATATATATATATATATATATATATATATATATATATATATATATAATATTTGCCCTTTCATCACACACCTCCAAGTGTGAGCATTACTTGCCCTTCCAATACACAGGAGGGGATCTAGGTCTGTACATGTCCACAATACACTTTTGAAGTTAGATGAATCAATAGTAGAAAAAGGGAATAAGTTAAAAATAATTCAGCTATCTATAATAAGTAGCGACGATATATTGATATTTCAACAGGTAAATTATTTTTCTATAAGAACTAGAAAAACAAAAAGGCAAAAGATACTTTTAGAGATAATGAAAATACTGAGTTATTTAGATAATTATGTTTGAATTTGAATTATGTTAGGATATATTATATGGTATAGATAAACTTCCACCTATCATTATTTAGCCTATATATTTTTGAATGTTCGATCAGTTTAATCAATGCAATACAGTCAATCTCTTTTATATTTCTCTATTATGGTATCGGAGCTCTCCGACTAACGTTGTTGAGATCCTGATAAAGTTTTCATGAAATTCGTTCGGTGGGAGTTGTTATATTAATCTAAACGAACCCTCACTCCTCAATATTTTTTTATTCTCAATTTTTTCCCATTTACTTTTTCGTTTTTTTTTCCATATCCCTTTCATCAACAATTGGCGTCTGCCCTCTTCAAGCTATAAGCTTCTTCTCCAAGCACCCTCCTCACCGGATTCGACCGGTACAACATCTTCTTCCATACTTCTGCATCTAAATTCGCCGCCATAGTTATCCCCCTGCTCAAGCTACGTCATTCCTCTTCACGCTGACTTCTAATCTTGTTCTCTCTTCTTCCAAACTACCACCGCTAATCCCGTATTGCATCCGTTTCTTATCTCCCAATCTTGTCTTTTTTTTAAGCGTTAACACGACTCAACCACGCAGCTTTTTCCTCCCGATATTTCCTTCTCAATTTTGATTTCGATTTAGATCCACAGCAGCCCCGGCTGGAACTTCCGCCTTGTCTTTCTTCAATCCCTCTTCCGCCATCTCCCTGCGAATTTCCAGCCCCAATCAATAGTTTAGTAGCCCTTCTTGATTTAAGATTGTGCAAAGGTTTCCTCGGCATATGCTGCAGATAATCACGTGAGAGTACTGCACTTCCCCGCTTGTCTCGCGTGCACTTTTTCTGTTTTTTTATTCTCTCTAAACTTCTCCACAAAAGTCATCTTCTTTCCTAATCTTTCTACTTTTTTTTTCCTCAAGAAACAAAAGTTTTCATTAATTTTAACTAGTACAAAGCCAAATCGGCATACAACCATTCCAAAAAACTCCATAGTCACACTTGAAAGGGAAGGCAACAAGCTCATGTGCCGGCTTGTTGCTTTCCCTTTCAATGTGCAAAATAGTACAAAAATCAAAACTACGCTTAAGCGTTTTAATGTCCTCCACAATCGTTCTACATTCTAGGGGAGGGGGATTTGTACTATTACAATAATTTACAAGAGATAAGCTATCTGAAGAACAAACTAGATTTTTTACACCTAACGCAAGGCACCGTCGTAGACACCATCTCATTGCACCTACTTCCGCAGCAAGAGCAGAACTGCTAATACTCCTCGGCGATGCCCAAGCTTCCAAAAGCGTGTCACGGGGACAAAAAAACGCTGCTCTATAGCCTGCAAGACAAGATTCGGATTTTCAGGCTGCATCAACAAATACCCTCGCTGCCTCAGCTTGAGGGGCATCGTGCTGCAAATCAGGAGATGGATGAAAAATATAAGAAGTGGTCATCTCCGTAGAAGATGCCTGTAAATAATCATTATTCATCTCGCAAGCAAAAGTAGCAGTATCAAAGAAAGACCAAAAATTATTTTCAAAATTCTTTTGCATCTCGCGTTCCAAATTGACCAAAAAACAAAGCAAGTGAGGATAATTCTATTTTTAATCGCATCAAAATTAAGGGCTGCAGTTATGTTATCCCACCAGGCGATGAGCGTTGTCCCACCATTTTGGAATGCATCCCAATGCAAGCCTACTACTTTCCAAACATTTTTAGCAAACGGGCAATGGATAAATAAGTGATCAATAGTTTCAACTCCCTCACCGCAGGCCACACAAAAAGAGATATCCTTTCCAAAACGCCTATGCAACAATATTGAAACCGGAGGCTATTTTCAGACATTTCCACAGAAACTATTTTAGCTTAGCCAGGAGAGAAAGTGCGCAAATAAGTTTCTAGAATTTTTTATTCAAGGAGGTATTGGTCGAAGCACCACCAGGGGTTTTGAAGTTGTGCAAGAAATGGTCATACGCAGCTTTCGAAACAAATTCCCCGTTCTTTGAGAACACATGGAGTCTTTTATCAGGCACATTGCTAACGCTAACGGGAATATTTTCAATTTGTCGAATATCCACCTAGCAAATTTTTTAAGAAAGCTTAGCAGGGTCCCAAGCTTGATTGGTCAACAAATCATAAACTAAGGTGTCTCGATTGTGGGTAGGTGCAGGCGTGATGGGCTTGAAGGAGGGGTTATCAATAATCCAGGGATCTTTCCAGATTCTTATCGACTTTCTGTCCCCGACAGAAAAGCATGTGCTAGCCTTTAGAAAAGACTGAGCATGCATGAGGCTTTTCCAAATGAACGAAGCACTAGAATGGACCATACAGTCAAAGACAGAGGATTGTTAAAGTATATTCCTCTCAACACTCTAGACATGAGAAGGTTGGGATTGGAGTGAATCCTCCAAAGGGTTTTAGCCAAGGTCATAATATTTGAGGCCTTTAGGTTACGAAAGCCAAGGCCTCCTCTGCTTTTTGGCTTGTAAAGATGGTCCCAACTTACCCAGTGATGCCCAACAAAGTCCTTGCCCGAATTTCCCCACCAGATATTGGCCATTAAAGCATGAAGTTTGTCCACGAGTCCTTTTGGGAGCATGACAACAGACATTGTGAAATTAGGGATAGGCAAAGTAGACGACAACAAGACAGATTTACCCCCCTGACTTAAGAATTTATATTTCCACCCATTCGGCTTGCTTTTACACTTATCCAAGACGTAAGAGAGAATTTGATTTTTAAACCGACCAATAACCACAGGAAGCCTCAGGTATTTTGAGTGGTGGACCTCAGCAAGACCATTAAGGATAGGGAAAATCTCATATTTGCATTGCATTGACGCATTTTTTTGCTAAAGAAAACAGCATACTTTTGCAAATTAATGGACTGACCCGACACGTGCTCATACATATTAAGGATACCTTGCATCTTTGCTGCACATGATGCATTCGCCTTTGTGAGCAACAAAGAGTCATCCGCAAAAACTAGGTGGTTAATGCAAGGACTGTTTTTAGCAATTCTCACTCCAATCATAGAAGTGTCTTATTTGCCTTTCCCAACAAATGGCTAAGACCTTGGGCACACAGAATAAAAAGATACGGGGACAAAGGATCCCCATGGCGGATTCCCCTGCTAGGTTTAAAAAAAGCCCCATCTATCATTGTTGATTATGAAAGAGAAAGAAAATGTGGTCACACACTCTTTGATCAAGGACACCCATCTGTCACTAAAACCCAGCTTTCTTAGGATAAAAAATATGAATGGCCATTCAATTCTGTCGAAAGCTTTAGAAATGTCACATTTCACAGCCATATATGCATCCCTGTCCTTTCTTTTATTTAGCATGTAGTGAATGGAATCATGGGCAATAATATTACTATCAACAAGCTGCCTATTAGGGACAAAAGCATTTTGAATTTCACCAATGCAGTGAGGCAGAATCCTTTTTAATCTGTTTGCTAGAACCTTCGAAATAATTTTGTAAATTACATTGCAAAGTGGCCTAAAGTGAGCAGCTTCAGAAGGTTGCGCAATTTTCGGTATGAGGGCAATACAAGTATGGCTTAGTTCTTTGGGGAACCTTCCCTCTCGAATAAAGTTATTAAGAGCTCTTACTAAATGAGATTTTATTATATGAAAATATCTTTTAAAAAAGCTAGGAGACATACCATCCGGTCCAGGGGCAGTGGTTGAATGCATCTGTAAAATTGCACTCTTGACTTCCTGCTCCGTGACAGATTTTAGCAAAAAGGTTTTCATTTCAGGCGTTATGCAAGCTTCCATGTCCTCCAACCTTCCTGATCTTTCTACTTATCTTAGCATATTTTGCTTCATATTATTATTATTATTATTATTATTATTATTATTCTAATTATTATTTTTCTCTTTTGGTTGATAGTATGGTTATTATTATTTTGTGATTTCAATAAATCTTTCTATCATTATCATCTATCAAACACCAGCAAAATCTGATTCACTCTTTCTTTTATTATTAAATTTATATGGCGATAGGCCCCAAGATATTTCTTTTTCTCTCTTATAATATGCCCTCTTCTCATATAACTCTTTTTCTCTGGATTTCAAAAAGTCTACACCTATTTTCTTATCTCTTCTAGTAATCGAAATCCATTGACTCTCTCACTTCACTATTTTCACCGGCAGATATATTTTCAATTACTTGATTTGCTCTATCTCAATCTACAATTTTCTTTTCTTTTCTTTCTTCTATTTCTTTTAGGGTATGACATCCCTCCAAATATTTCTTCCTCTCTCTATCACAGGGTATGATCTCCCTCCAAATATTTCATATTTTCCTCCTCTATCACAGGATTCAAGCAATATCAGGTTGGGATGAAGTTGTTGCCGATTGATATGGAAAAGTTTGTCGCAGGCATTTTCACAAGATTCAATTATTATGAGACAATCTCTATGTTCATTACTCCCTCCGTCTTTTTAACTGTCACATTTGATATAATTTTTTGGATGAACATGGTCACTTTTTAGCTTAAGGTTAGTCATTTTTTGGATGAACCTGGACACCAAATGTGACAGTTAAAAAAAACGGAGGGAGTACATTACCATGGGATTGCAGGGGCGTGTTAGAGATAATGACAAGATTGAGTTGTTTAGATAATTATGTATGAATTTGAATTATGTTAGGATATATTATATGGTTTTTATAAACTTCTACCTATCATTATTTAGGCTATATATATTGTAATGTTCTATCAGTTTAATCAATGCAATAAAATCAATCTCTTTTATATTTTTCTATTAGATACTACTACCTCCGTCCCAAAATGTAAGCGATGACAAGATCAAGTGATAATAATATACTTGACCACCATAAACCAATACTAGCAAGAGGACTAGGTCCATCGTAGTATAGCTATAGCGAATCAAGGTCGATCCCATAGGGAACCAATTGTGGATCATTTATATACAAACAATTAATCATTCATCCCGAGCACACGAAGGCGGTCTACGACCAACAAACGACAAGAAAAGATAAAGGGCACGACTCGACACAACACATAACATACAAGTAATTAACCTCCCCAATTACTATGTTATCGTTTGGATCTAGAGATTCTATATAACTAAGCTAGACTCAACAACCATTAATCCGATTCGCATCTATTTTATATTGGCTATGGGAGTCATCCCCTAAACTAGATCTAGCTCCGGTTAGGCCATCTAGATCACTGTGCTACATTACGTGACTTTGCTTCGTAGGCCTCCATCTCATATAACTCGCACGCTTACAAAACTAGGGATGCCGATATTAACCGTATTCCTCACCTAGGCAACATTCCCGTGGTTAGGCGTATTTCCTAGGCGATCGCATCAGTCTCCGTCCCATTAACACTAACTTTTTAGGTATCATGTTAATCTACGACTTACGTATAATTAGGTGCATGCAATTCCCTAATATAAAACAGATCTAGATCTCGCTGAAAGTCCCGGAAGATCAATTCATGAGCCGACCTAGGAGTACTATATTGGTATTTCCTAACTACACGTTTTAATTAAAACGGACGAGCAATGTAGCCATAGCCATACCTACTAAGATAAGAAATTCTAGGTGGACAACCTCACCATAAATGCATGGCTAGATTGAAGTGGCGAAAACCTAAATCTTAGCGTTTCTCTATACGTAACGGATAAAATAGAGATTCATCAAGCAATTATATAGATCTACTAGAAACACGATTGTCAGATCAAAGTCATACGCAGGTCACCAGATCTCGACGTGGGCCTGTGGATCCTTATAGACGAGGAATCCCCACTGCCTCACGTCGTATCCTTAGATCTACATCGTTTGACGAAGAACGAACAACCTCAAACGGTAAACAATAATTGGGGGGGATCTAATTACAAACAACAAAGAAGAAATATACACAAGAATCTCACATAATAACTGCTGGAATCTTGTATAAGAACTACTCTGAGAAACTGAGGATTTGTGTTATGAGTTGATGTAAAAAGTGTATGTAATAAAATCCGTGGCTGCTCTTTATATAGAGGCTTAGGCCGACTTAATGATGGATTTAAAAAACCCTAAAACGCGTAGAGATAACTCCCAGCCGATCCTCGAGATTTGGTCAACTCGCTCCCAGCGAATAGGGGTCTCGCTGCCAGCGAGTCCACTTCATTCTGATTGGCTCGCTGGCTTTTCTTGCTCCTTACTCCACTTCTCGTGCTGCTTCGATATTTATCTTTTATTCAATCTGATTCAGCATTGATTTATCTTGAGATTTACTTCCTCCGATGGTAGATATCCTCCGATTCATCGTAATCTATAAAATCAATAATTATCGCACAGTAAATCATATTTTGATAATAAAAATAGGTAAATACCAAATTATATTCTATAAATCACATAACATTAAATAATCATTATAAACAAGTGATTTAATATAAAATATATATTATTAAGCTCGATTTAAAGATAACGTTGATGACTTTTACGGGTATAATTTGACCGTCATCAGTAAGTCCGTTTGGGATTCTTCATACATATTAAGATTGTTGGTTAAATTGGTTTTGTCATTAATTTTGTTGAAAAAGACTAAAATGACATTTGACTGTTATTAATGCAAAATAATAAAAGGTGGGTGAGTATATAAATATAATAAATGAGGGTAAAATGAGAAAAATGTAATAAATGCTTCATTGGTTATCGAAATGGACATGTATTTTGGGACAAATCTAAAATGCTAAACGGACTTACATTTTGGAACGGATGTAGTACAAAATTATCTTCTTGATTCTAGATAATGTTGCAAATAATCCCTTTTTTAGCTTGATTTTTTCCATCACTTTTTACTTTCTCCTCCAACTTGGCTACCTCAAGAAGAATCTCTGATGCCAAAATCTGATGTTTGCTAAAGGCTTGCACAATGCATGTTCCTACGCATTTTGTTGGAGTTTTAGCTGAATGCGAGCATTTTATACAAGTGACAAACGTTCCCCTTGGAGCTCAATTTTAATTGACTTACAGATTGAATTTCCGGATCCTAAAAACAATTTTGGAAACAACTACTAAGACAGTAGTTGATGTTAGGCCTTTAAATCACCCAACATTTCTGTAGTTGTTGATGTTAGGCTTTTGAATCACCCAAACATTTCTGTTTCTAAATTTTCTGAACCAAGACAACATATCAGTTCGAATTGGAACAGAACAGAAACAACATTTCTACATCAGTTTGAAAATTGCAGTTGCAATAACAGAAACTGTTCAAAATCGAACAGATACTTCCCTCTTGTTTTCTGAAGAATTGCTACTCTTAAAACATGCTTTCACTCTGCCTATATAAATCCAATAACACAGAATGAAAAGAGGCAGAAAATCATTGCGCGCATTCTTTTTGAAACTCTGTACAAACGTTTCCTCTTGCATATATCTAACAAGACTGAATCAGTTCAACTGCTTGTTTGCATTGAAGTGCCACAATCAGAACAAGGTATTGACTGTTGTATCATCGAAGACTTTTAATCGAGGCAATAAAATCTTAAAGACAATGTTCTACGCGCCTCAGTCAAACTATAAGAACTTGACACTATCTAAACTAACATTTCAACATAAATTCATACACTGCATAAAAGATAACCCAAAAAATTTGTGTCTAAATGGAGTAGTCTTTTCTTGATTGGGGTAGATAACTAAGGAAAAACAAAAGATACTACAAACCTTCATTCAATACTCTAACGATCATATATATATATATATATATATATATATATATAAACCCTGTTACACTAATTTTCTAAACTGCATCCAACTATCTTTTTGAATTTGAGGATGATTTTGCCAACAATACCTTTTTCATCATGCAAATTTGGTTGCTCAAGAATCTCTGATGCCAAAATCTGATGCTTGCTAAAGGCCTTAACAATGTCCATATGCATTTTTTCTAAAACCGACTTGTATTTCGATGAAACCTTCACATTCACGGTAGAAGAAGAACACGATGCACGACGATCTCCTTGTAAATATTGACCGATCACAGAACCGCCATTGTAATAATCCTTAATCGCCGCTAATAAATGCTCACCGCGTTGACGGCAATGGTCAACAACAAAATCCTCAAATCCATATGGAGGAGAATTCAACTTGTGTAACAATGTCTTACAAGACATTATAAATGCTACCTCATTATAAGACCTTGTTTTTCGAATCCAATGCTTAGATGTACTCTTTCTCACACGATCAAAGCCCGGCTCGTTAAAAAATGGTTGATCATTGAGCACTAGTCCTTGAATCGATACCAAAACTTGAAGGATTGTAGAATAATTTGGAACCCATTTTTCATTACCTTTTCCAGACCAAGTGTTGATCAAACTCAAACAAACATACCCACTAGCATAAAGATTCGGATTCAAACGGTAGCCATGAGAATGGTAATAAACTTTGGGTGGAACTGATGGGTAGCCTTTAGAAAGATGAATGTCAAAGAAGAAAAGGCCGTCATGGTATGGAGTTCCTGGTGGGCCGATAATTACAGCTCGAAGGAGATCGATTCGTTGTTCGTAGGCTCGAACGTAGATTGATTCAGGAAGGTTTTTCTCGAGGATCCTCCATTCTTTAGCAATGTGTTTTGGGACGTTGCTATCTGCAGGATTGTTGTTCTTTTCTGAGTTGTAGTAATGATCTGAAAGTGCTGATTGTGATGATTCGATGATGTCAAAGTGTTTGAATTCGATGGTTCTTGTTTCCGGTTGCTGTTCTTCACCTGGTTAAACAAATTAAACCAGCAATACTATTAAGTATAGGTTTCTACGATAATTAATGACTAGTAACACCGCAAATTTTATTATGGTCCGGGACCAAGTATAACTTTGGTGGTCCCCCACCAATAGAGTATTTTATAAAGTGCTGGGTCTCGTGTTTTATACATTAATTTTACATTATTACCCCTATTTTAAAAAATGCTATTGGTGGAACAGATATGACATGCTATTGGTGGAACAGATATGACATGGCATACATGGACCACCATAAAACTACCGCTAGTAACACACATAAATTTTCTTTTTGAAAATTCCAGACATTGAATCCCTTTTTACTATGTCATGCATTATTGAGGTATGAGGTAGTGTTTTTCCGAATATAAGTGATCTAAGTACACAATCAATATGTAAAAATGATCTAACCGTAGATTTACTTTTTCAAAATTAGGTCGTTTTGGTGATAATGTGTATTATACGAGTATGTGTGTGAGTAACAAGATCACGCGATTCAAAAATATGCCTCAAAATTTCATTTTTTGTTTAAATCACATTAATATTACCTGGTGCGGACTAGTTCTTCGTCCAAAAGCAATTTAAGGGGTTCTACGTATATACAATCAACTTGTTAACCCCAAGCAGAAAAAAGAAACAGGGACAAAAAACCGTACCAAAGGGTTTATCAGAACAATTGAAATATAATTTTTGTTAAACACTTAAACTAAAAATATATTATCAATCAAGATATTAAATTCAAGAAAAAGAACCCATCTTTTCTTCATGAACACTGAAGAAAATTATAACGCCGCAAGGGTTTTGAAAAAATTAGTAAAATCTGGGTCTGTAATAAAACGTTTCTTAAATTCGCTTAAAAGAAAACAATATAGAAAAAAAGAATAAAAGAAAAATATCGGGAATTACCTGAAGCCATTGATGATGATATTGTGGCCAACCTTCTGTTCTTTTGATGAATGTAATAGTTGTTTATAATATGCAATGCAGCCGACTTCTCTTAATTAGCTCTTGGGTTTGAGTAATTAGAGGAATTAAGTGTATAAGAAATTTTCAATGTTTAATTGGATTGAAGTAATCACATAAATAAGTAAAAAAAATAATGTTGAAGGATAAACAAGGAAGATATTGATGAAGAGATAATATAGGATTTTTCATTAAAGTTATTGCAGACAATAAGGAAATCAGTAAAAACAAAATTGTATATATAACTAAATCAAGAGACATTCGTACGTATGGAGGAAAAAAAAAAAAGGGTTTATGCTATAAAACTAATACAAAATAAAGAAAAAACAACAAAAGAAAGAAGAAAAACAAAGATAGAGAAGATTGCAAAATGCTTGTGTGTTATTTCAATGGTATAAAAGAGTATTTATAGTACATTCTAGGGTGTGAATACAATAAATGATAAGAATGGTAATATTGCATAAAATTAGTCAGAATCAATCGATATCAATAGACAATCCAAAATATATTACTACATAAAGTCAAAACGTAAGTCATTTTAGGCTTTTTGTTTTGTCCCATAATGTAAGTCTATTTAAATAACCAAGAAAGTATTTATTACATTTTTCTATTTTTACCCCTCATTTATTATCTATTCACCCACTTTTTACTACTCTACATTAATAATAGTCAAAGGTTATATTAGACTTTTCTACCAAAATTAATGACACATAACTTAGCCAACTTTCTTAATCCGTGTGAAATACCCTAAAAGGACTTACGTTTTGGGACGGAGGTAGTATTACATAATACTCCCCCTTGGATGTCTATTGTTCAACAAACAACGGATATGATATACTTTATTAAAACCTTACTAAGGAAAAACCCACTGAAAAAAAAAAATCTTAGTTAAGGAAAACGAGTACATATTTATCTGTGTTTGATTCACTCCCCCTGAACCAATCATCAATTTATATCTTTCAAGCACCGCATAACCCCGAATTCAAAATTTTTCCCCCTGTTTCCTGGATTCGTTTATGTAAGAACTAATTGGAAATCTGATTTGCAATTTTTGAAGTTCTCTCTTTATGCCTCATTCATGCTTGTTGTCTTTTGCCATTTTTTATTTTTCACCGTGAATGACACCATATTTATCTACTGTGACAACAGACTTTAAGCTAGGTTCGATTTTACAGAGGTTGAAAATAGACATATGACCTTTTCCAAGTCGAATGTTGATCTTCCATTCGACTTTCTAAATGTCGAATTTCGGTGTGGTGCCTAGGGGTGTAAAGTGAGTTGTGCTGCTCGTGAGTAGCACGATGCTCGACGCTTGTGAAATGCTCGTTCAAATATGACTTAATTAAACTCAAGTAGTTCATCAAAATTAACGAATTGAACACAAGTAGTTTTTCGAGCTATAGTTTGATCTTGAAAGTGCTTAAAATTTTTCCGAGCGCAATCGAGATGATCTCAAGCGTAGTTAAAACTTAATCGAACTGAACTTGGTCGTTTTTTTTATTGTTTAAACAAACTTGAGCTGAGTTTGAACATTGTTATGATTGGTTGCTCAACTCAATAAATGTTTAATTTGACTCGAAACAAAACTTTTTGACAACTCCCTCAGTAATTATAGAACGGAGGGAGTATATTTATATAGAGGAGTGATAGAGTCACAACGAAAATGCACAACAATGATTTGCACCATTGATTATTGTAGGATCTAGTTCAATTAATATAGATCCCACAATCAATCATGATGCGGATCATTGTTGTGACACAATGTTGTGCGTTTTCGTTTGTGACTCTATCATTTCTCATTATATATCACCTTTCTTAAGGCAGCATATGTTTATATTTTTTTTTTAAACCCCCCGATGCAGCGGTTATGTGTAAGATCGATGGTTAACTGCTAAAATGAGTCTGCTAAAAGCTTTTGTTAATTTTATTCCAATTATTATTATTATGTATTTATGATTTGCTTTGGACTCTTTTGCCCCGGGTTTTGCTTAGAGTTATATAGGGAACATGTTTATTAGCCAGAAAACCCTATGTAAGAACTTCGGCTGCGGCTTCTTTTGCAGAGCATTTTGGCTCTTGAGTATTAATCTAAAGAAACCCTCGTCACCCTTCCTCTCCAATTGAAAAACTAGTATCCCAATTTCTTCTTCCATCGTATCAATGAGGATTTCTGATTTACATGATGATCTGTTGAGTTATATCCTGGTGAGATTGTCACCGGAATGTCTTGGTCAAATGAAGATTGTATCAAAATCATGGAATTCTCTGATTTCAAGCCAGAAATTCATCAAATCCCATCTAAATCAATCTCACATCGTCCAGAAACCCAACGTATTAGTCCCTGGAAGAACCGAGATAGAAATGGTTGAATTTTCCGTCACCGGAGATAACATGGATTTAGACTGCAGATCTAAGCAGATCCACTGCCTTCCTGAATTACTAGATGAGCGGATCATAATACAAATTGTAGGCTCTTCCAATGGTTTGCTTTGTCTACTACTCTCTCCTGAACATGATACAATTTGCTCATTAGCTAAACATGACTCATGCTGTTTCTTTGATCATTATAACTTTGCTTTGTGCAATCCGTTGACTAAGTCAACATGGGATTTGCCAGGGAATCAATGGAGAAGGCTCTTCGGCAATGAATCATTATATGGATTTTGGTATGACGACGTTAATGACGACTACAAGGTTGTGATTCTGAACCATGTTTCTTACAACTACAAGGGGGGTATCCATGAGTATGAATGTGAAGTTTACAGTCTAAGGTCCAATTCATGGGGCAAGGTACGATCATATCTGGATTTTAGTTATGACTACAAAGTTTCAAAATATGAAGCAAATGGGGTCTTGGTTAATTGTGCTTTGCATCGGATAATTGTTGACGACGATAGGTGGAAAAGGTTCATTCTAGCAGTAGATCTTAAAACATATAAACCCAAGATTTTGCCATTGCCTAAGGTTGAAGGGAGTACATATACTTTGATATTGACTGTGTTGAATGGTTCCCTAGTTTTAAGTGAGGTTAATGACTTAAGTGAGGGTAATGACCAATATAATTTATGGGTGATGAAGGATTACGGGTCAAATGATTCATGGATGAGGATAACTATACATAAGTCATCTGTCCGGTTAATACCCCTGGCTCTTTTAGAGGATAATAATCATAAGAGAATACTCATCTCCTACGACAGGGATGACTACATGCTTGAATTAGATGATTTAGATGAATCAGATGATGTTGGGAGCATTCGGATTCGAGCACCTTGTAGTATTTTCATGGCGGAACAACTTGAGTTTGTCGGTAGTCTTGTTCAGCCTTATCCACCTTCCGTTGGAGTGCGAGAAAATTTCTTCAGATGACAGGTCTGAGAATAAGGTGGCTGCAGGTGATTCAATGATCAAAGAGCAGATTTTGAATGCGCTAAAATTTTTCAAGAAGTTCCATATCCATGTAAACGGTGTATCCATAGATTCTCAGCTTCCTATACATGTGCAGCGAAAGTATTACGGCCTATGCTGCATCAAGAAGTCGTTCCTCCACGAACAATTGGTACCAGGCGTACACTCTAAGTTAGCTTCTAGAATGATAATTGAAGCTGTTAACATTGCAGATTCCATTAGAAGTTGCAAATTCACCACCACCTCAAGAGATGAAATTGAGAAATGGGGGAAATCACTAAGGTCTCTTGAGCTGTTAGGTATGAATGTTGGATTTTTACGTGATCGTATAAGTTGCCTCTTAAGACTTGCCTTTGATTCTGAAGAAGCCATTGAAGCAAAGAAGTATTGGAAGGTGAAAGCGAAAAGGGCTCAAACTGAAAAGCAGATTGAACATCTTGAAAAGAAGATTGAAGATCTTGAAAAAAATGTCGTGGAACTGAAAGAAGAGGGTAAGAAGTATGGTGCTGAGGTCGACGCACTGAAACCCAAGGCAGAGAGCTACGAGCAAATGTTCCAATTACAGATTAGAAAGCTACTGTAAAGTGAGGGAGGTAGTAATTATATAATTTATTTGCATCCCCCCAATCAATAGATTCTGATTCATGGTTTTTTTATATGATTAATTAATAATTTGTTGCTGGTTATTATTGTATGTTGCTGTGTTGATGAATAATAAAGTACGTACCACCACCCTACATAAACAGCACATATGTTTTTTTTTTCGAGTTGATCTGATAATTGCAGTGCGATTGCTTAATTAGTTGTGTTCTCTACTTCACATTTTCAGTCGTAGCAGTGTTTGTGTTCTTTATGGTGTTTATTATTTCATGAGACTTGGTCAAGCCATTGAAGATAAGGAGTGATATGGTATCAGAGCCAAACACTACACACATATTCACAATCACATGGCAAATCGATGGAGAATTTTCAGACGAAGACGACTTTGAGTTCACGAGCCGAACATGATTTTATTTGTTGACGAGGAATGAAACAGTAGTAGATCGATCTTTTTGATGTCTGAGACGGAGACCTCGAGCTATACATCAATCAACGTTTTTTTTTTCTTTGTTGTTGCTGGTCTATAAAGGAAATCAAAATCCTGTAGAGTCTATTTATGGAGATTATTGAATTGGGTTTTGCAAGTGATAAAAAGGAGAAAATATATTCATTATTTTCAGGGTGTGTTTTTACACAACAAAATATCTATATATTAATAAAGATCAACAAATTGCTACATCAAAATACAAAAGGTGAATGGAGCAAAAACAAGAAGCAAAAGCAAAAGCATTCCCGAACCACTACATCAAATCGCGTGCCTTTGGTATTACGCCCCGAGATCGTATACAGGCTCATTACGTTTCATCTAAACAAACGGGCTGTAACTTTTCTGATTGCATCCCATATCAAAACCTTATTGTCATTATGAGAAGTATTTGGATACAAATTATATAGTTCTTCCTAGCATCCTGGCGATTGACCATCGATCTTACACCAATAAAAATAATTAAGACTCATGGCGTTTTAGAAGATTAAGTTTTGTGGGCAACCTATTCAACCTAATTTTGTGAGCTTCCTCCTTACACTCGTAAGATTGGATTGCCTGAATCACGGTCTTATATACTGTGTTACGATTACCTCATATTGATAAAAACTCTAAAGAACAATTTTCAATACAAAGAAAGATAAAAATTTTGGTCAGAAAAACAAAAAAATGCATGAATTGCACAAGAAGTTCTTTCGGTTAAAACCCCGTGTGACTCAGACAACATAAGATGTTGAGAGAATAGTCTAGAAGATTCTTGTAATCAATGAATGACAAGAAATCCTCTTGTAATATCTATGTAATAAAGAGCATTTATTCAATTTAGATTATCAGTACAATATATATATATTACCAATGTAATAATCTTGTGATCAAGGAAATCAATATCCATTACATTTCTATTATGGTATCAGAGCTTTTCGACTAACGTCTTTTGGATCCGGAGCAATTCTTCAAGGAATTCATTCGGGTGGGAAGTTCGTTACATTAATCCTCGCTCCCCCTTTTTACTTTCTTGTTGTTAAATTTTCTTTATGTTATTTTCCTTTTCTCTTTTCACCCCTCCAATTCTATGTACAGTTCTCGTCAATTGGAGAATCAAATTTTGTACAGTTTATTCATCACTTGGAATTTGAGTTTCGATTTCTTAAGTTGTTGATGCTGCAAATGAAACCCATCCCCTTTCGCTTTTTTTACTGGATCTCCGTTTCAATTTTTCTCCTCCGCCCCACGTCTTTAGATATCTCAGTTGGAGACTTTACAGCCAATTTCTCCCCATCATATTCTCTGAGCATTTCACAGATTCACTATACAAGATATAAAGCACTATCACTTCAACATCATCTTGGCTATGCAAAAGCTTAGTCTTACATGGCTATTAAACCACAACTGTCACTTATGGGTTTCATAGCTATGAAACAAGCACTAAAAGTAATGAGAGAGAGTACCAAACAAGATTGCAAACAATTAAATGAAGAATAATTGCATTAACCTCAAGAAGCTCCTTCAATGACCAACTAAATGAAAGAGGAAAATTAGAATCCTTCCGGCCGGTGGCGATGGCATGCTAAGAGGGTCAGTGGATGTCGGTGTGACCAAATTACAGTCCAAAAGTCAAACACATTTAATGTTGTGCAGGCAAGATTGCTGGTGGCCACCGGCTGAGACTAAAATCGGTATGACGATGCTGGATTTTGTCATGTATAATTTGAGGCTAATTTAATCTAGGGATGATAGAATCAAGGATGGTTTTGGGGGTGATTTTAGGGTTTTATGGCTGAGTCCAAGAATGTGTCTTGGATTGCCTACGTATCCTGTGTGAAAGTCCAGGAATCAAGCCTTACGTAGTTCCTGGAATGATGTATTTATAGGCACATGCCCTTCTTCTGCCCTAATCCTAGGGCGGTTTGGTCTATTGACATAATTGCCCTTTAATGGGCCTTGCTCCTTGCCCAAGCAACCCTCTAGATTATTGGGCCTGGGAACCTGGGCTGGAGCTCTGATATCGACTCGTATGACACCGACATGGGTGCTCGAGTTGACACACTTGCAAGATCTGCTGGCGGCGGTGGTGATCACTGATTCGTCTCGTATTCGACCCGATGTGGATAATATACTTGGACTTTTCCACATGCCACCGGACCAATTAGATAATTCCACGTGGAGGGTGAAATCCGTGTCGTCATAAGCCCCCGAGATCCGTCTCGAGCTCTTGAGGTCGGTCGATCTGTCAAAGTATATCTCGCCATTGTCATCCAATGCTCGAATTTAAATCGCCTGCAGACTTACTTCTGTGGAGTCCGACATACGGCCTTTCCATGTCTCCTTTGCAAACTTTTTTATCTTAGCATTATCTGTCCCTGTGGACTTATAACGTGTGGCTAAGTTGACATCGACTTCGATGCCGTGGTTGTCGAAGGAATGATGAGATGTCCAACTTGGGATTGTCTCGGTCGAGGTCGACTTCTCTGAAGAATCGATTTGCCTGGATTTTGGAGTGCGGCATGCGGATCTCGAATGTTAGTCTAACGATCTTGAGACTTTGCCTTAACGCCAAAAAAGATGCTTCTTCTTAGGCTTTGCCCTTTTTAACCATCGTTGTCGTTGGCTTCCATCTCAGATAAACAATTAGCGGTCATTTGGACTTGGCTTATTCTTTCCTTGAAAAATTGTTACATTTTTCCTTCTTTTCTTTGGTCTTTGAACTAGACCATCTTGATTTATTGCGGCCTTTGGCCTTATTTGCACATCGGCCTCTCTCATGTCGATGCATATATGTCGATATCTGCCCTCCAAGTATCATGAGAACCTTAGGTTTGGATCATACTTGGCCAGTCTTTGTGACTAGGCTTTTTTGTTATAAATGCTGAAATTTTTACAAGTATTTGGTGTCAAACACTTTTGTTGCATGTCGATTCCCATTCCTTTGCTCGCTTTTTCTCGAGTATTCAATGTCGACTTCGTTGTTGCCTCCAAAGTATAATGCATTCATCATCTTCGTTATACTTTCGATAGTTCCATTTGTCGACCATATGTAACTTGTCTTCCATGCTTTAGCATTTTTGGACTTTTCTTTGTTGTTGCGTGGTAGAAGAGATGCCTGGTTGTCTCATTTCGTTTGTCGGAATCGATGCTCTTTCTGCTTTGTCGATAGATATTTCCGCTTTCTGATGTCTAGTACTTACTTGTCTAATAAGGCCGTAATACGTAAATGTCGCTCTGGATCTCGGTGTCGTGGTGTTTCTTTTGTCGTTCATGACTCATGACACATGACGCCGAGAGTTTTGGACTTGGTCCGAACTCGATGCCTTAGCCTTTTGGTTCCATGGAACTTTTAGATTCAATGGTCATCGATCGAAGTGATCATGTTGCCCGGCCTCGATGCCTAGTAAATTCTCTTTTGGGAGTCGAGATCACGCCACCGTCGACTCGGATTTCGATGCCATTGTGTTTTCGTCCTATTAGGACTTGTAAACGTTATTCGCCGACATCAAGGCATCCGACTTGCGGATCCTCGTGAGACCGTTGAGTAGATCCTTTCTGCGGAGTGGATCCTCGAGGTACGCCAGGCACTAGTCAAAATGTCGCAATAACCATGGGGATAGTTCCCGAAATAAGAAGGCTCGTCCCGCCATGCTCGGCTAGGAGAGTTCCAAAACAAGATAGCTCGACCCGCCAGTTCGGTAGGTGAGTTCCAAAATAAGATAGCTCGACCCGCCAATTCGGTAGGGTGAGTTCCAAAATAAGATAACTCGACCCGCTTGATTTCGGTAGGTGAGTTCCAAAATAATATAGCTCGAGGTAAGATGCCTAGTCGATCTCGGACTTATTACATATTCACTCATCGGTGAGCTCCAAATATGACGCCTAGTTTTATTTTGCTTCAATTTTTGCAGTATGTTGCTTGTCGCTTTTTGTTGTCTGTCTTTCACAATTCGATCCCTGGGACTTTTGAATTTTGAATTTTGAATTCTGACCTTTCCTTTGAATGTTGTTTGTGTTGTTGAATATTTGCCTAGGGTGTAGTCCTTTGGACTTAATTCCCTTGCAAAGCTGCCTTAATGGGGTGTAGTCCTTTGGACTTAATTCCCTGTGGCTCCTCGAAGTGTAGTATGAGTACATGACTCATGGTACACTTGGATATGAGTCGACCTAGCACTGTACTGCCTTATCGGCTTGACTTGGCTATTTGGTCGGAGCTCGAGTCGACTGTCTTGCCTCGCCGGGCTTCTGACATGGTCGAATTGAAAAATCGCTACTCATTTATCGCGCCGTGGTGCTTACGAATCGGTCGAATAGGGTATCCATCGTGGGATCGTGGCTTCTTGGCGGTCGGGAGTGATATAAGCTCATCGGTGACTTGGCTTTTTCACTGTTTTATTTCTATCAGCATCGTGTCGAGGTGATATAAGCACTGTCAGTGACTTGGCTTTATTCACCATATTATTCCGACTTCGTCGTGTCGAGGATTTGTAGTTGTGGTTGACTTTTGTCTCTTTTATCTTTTAATCACATGGACTTCTTTTGCTTTAAGGCTGGTCAAATTTTTTGCCTTTGCCATTTCGTATGTGAAGGCTGTAAATCATAACAAACACAAAAGCGTCTCGAGGAAAGACATGCTTATTAGAATATTTATGAAATTGTCACATGGACTTATTACAAGACATAAAAGGTAAAAGCAAGTTAATCGAGACGAGGCTTAGCTTATTTGGCGTGATCTGTTGGTACCATGCTTAGATGGCGGCGGACTTACGTAAGATCGCCTTCGAGCTCGAATGTTATGCGAGGCAAACTCGGTCTTATTAAAGATGACGCCGAGAGAGCTCCAACTATGATGCGAGGCCGAGCTCGGTCTTATAAAAGATAACGCCGAGCCGAGCTCCAATCTGATGATGCGAGTCGAGCTCGGACTTATAAGATACGCTCGAGAGAGCTCCAAATATGATGCGGCGAGCTCGGTCTTATAAAAGATACGCTCGAGAGAGCTCCAAATATGATGCCGAGCGAGCTCGGTATTATAAAAGATACGCTCGAGAGAGCTCCAAATATGATGCGAGGCCGAGCTCGGTCTTATAAAGATAACGCCGAGCCGAGCTCCAAATATGATGCGAGGCCGAGCTCGGTCTTATAAAGATAACGCCGAGCCGAGCTCCAAATATGATGCGAGGCCGAGCTCGGTCTTATAAAGATAACGCCGAGCCGAGCTCAAATATGATGCGAGTCGAGCTCGGACTTATAAAAGATACGCTCGAGAGCTCCAATATGATGCGGCGAGCTCGGTCTTATAAAAGATACGCTCGAGAGAGCTCCAAATATGATGCGAGCGAGCTCGGTATTATAAAAGATACGCCGAGAGAGCTCCAAATATGATGCGAGGCCGAGCTCGGTCTTATAAAAGATAACGCCGAGCCGAGCTCCAAATATGATGCGAGGCCGAGCTCGGTCTTATAAAGATAACGCCGAGCCGAGGCTCCAAATATGATGCGAGGCCGAGCTCGGTCTTATAAAGATAACGCCGAGCCGAGCTCCAAATATGATGCGAGTCGAGCTCGGACTTATAAAAGATATGCTCGAGAGAGCTCCAAATATGGCGCCGAGTCGAGCTCGGACTTATAAAAGATACGCTCGAGAGAGCTTCAAATATGATGCCGAGGCCGAGCTCGGTCTTATAAAAGATACGCTCGAGAGAGCTCCAAATATGACGCCGAGTCGAGCTCGGACTTATAAAAGATACGCTCGAGAGAGCTCCAAATATGATGCGGCGCAGAGCTCGGTCTTATAAAAGATACGCTCAGAGAGCTCCAAATATGATGCGAGCGAGCTCGGTATTATAAAAGATACGCTCGAGAGAGCTCCAAATATGATGCGAGGCCGAGCTCGGTCTTATAAAGATAACGCCGAGCCGAGCTCCAAATATGATGCGAGGCCGAGCTCGGTCTTATAAAGATAACGCCGAGCCGGCTCCAAATATGATGCCGAGGCCGAGCTCGGTCTTATAAAGATAACGCCGAGCCGAGCTCCAAATATGATGCCGAGTCGAGCTCGGACTTATTAAAGATTTACCCATCGGTGAGCTCCAAATCGACGCCGAGTCGAGCTCGGGTTTATGGGCAAGACGAGTCCGTAGAGCTCGAATGCCGGAGCTCGATATCTCGAGTCTTTATGGTGCAATGTGATTGTGATAAAAACATTACACATATAATAAAGACTTACAAAGTATATAAAATTTAAAATAACATTTGTAAGAACCTGGAGAGCTAAAGAGCTCGGCTCGCTCCTTGGAGCTCGAGAACTCGCCGTGGATAGCTAGATACGGTAAGTAACTCGCAGCGACTTCTGGGCGCCATAGCGATGTCTTTCCGGTGGCAATCAGACCTCAAACGGATTCCGATCGGCACAAAATTTGGAGGATCGTTCTTCCCTCACTTTCCTTCGATGTGACCGGTGGAATTGTTCTTTCGATGGCTCAATCTCCGGGAATAAGCCGCCGATCTGGCAGTTCTTTGTCCAGAATCCTGCTGCGTTTTGGTACTGCGATAAATTCTTTGCCACGATCGAGGGTTCAAACGAACTCCGATCAGCCTAAAATTTGGAGAGCTTGCTCGTCCCTCCTAATCCTTGGATCTGAACGGTGGAAATCTAGTTCCAACGGTTGAAACTCCGGAAATAATCCATCGATCTGACCGCTTTCTGGGCTGCTGCATTTTTTACCACGAACCACCACTCCTTGATCTATCACCGATAGAAGACCCTCCTTCTAGCGCCAAATGACGATGCTGGATTTTGTCATGTATAATTTGAGGCTAATTTAATCTAGGGATGATAGAATCAAGGATGGTTTTGGGGGTGATTTTAGGGTTTTATGGCTGAGTCCAAGAATGTGTCTTGGATTGCCTACGTATCCTGTGTGAAAGTCCAGGAATCAAGCCTTACGTAGTTCCTGGAATGATGTATTTATAGGCACATGCCCTTCTTCTGCCCTAATCCTAGGGCGGTTTGGTCTATTGACATAATTGCCCTTTAATGGGCCTTGCTCCTTGCCCAAGCAACCCTCTAGATTATTGGGCACGGGAACCTGGTGGAGCTCGATATCGACTCGTATGACACCGACATGGGTGCTCGAGTTGACACACTTGCAAGATCTGCTGGCGGCGGTGGTGATCACTGATTCGTCTCGTATTCGACCCGATGTGGATAATATACTTGGACTTTTCCACATGCCAGCTGGACCAATTAGATAATTCCACGTGGAGGGGTGAAATCCCGTATCGTCACGGTATATTGCAAATATTATGATTTGTAGACCTCCGATTCAAATGATACAATATGCGTTGGAAAACTGGAGGGTGGGGTGGAGGTAAAGCCAAATGAACCAGTTTTGAAGAAACTGGAGGGTCTTGATCTGAGCGATTAGCTGAAGAACGGGTAACAAATCTGTCGCATGCCATCCCTGCAAAAAGAAGAAAATTGTTAGAACCAATCTATAACTAAGGTCAAACCTAATAACATCTTATACGTACATCGGTGTTTACGGCCCTAAATGCCAATTAAGATTACATCAAAAAAAAAAAAAAAAAAAAAAAAAAAATCAAATTGGAGGACTTTAAGGCCATCACACCAAATTTACTATTGGCCATAATGGCACCACAATTCATGTTTATCTTATAGTGATGCCGTAGGTAGATTTAGTGTGCTGAAGGCCCGATTCAAATTTTACATAGAGTCATGGTGATGACAAAAATGATAAAAGCCTTCTTGTTTCACAAAGTATTTTGACTTTTTTTTTTAATAAAATAGCTTAATACCTCCGTCCCAAAATATAAGTTCATTTAATTTTTAAAATTTGTTTCATAATATAAGTCTATTTAAAATACAAATTTATTACATTTTTACAACTATTACATTAATTAGAGTAAAATGATATTCTAGACTTTTACAATTAAAATTAACGACACTTAATCATTTTCTTAATCTGTGTGAAAAATCTAAACAGATTTATATTTTGGAACAGATGTAGTATTAAATTTAGGGGGCAATAAACCTTATTTTGGCTTGTGCAGACTACAATTTTTTTTTTTCTTTTTTTGTTTTTTGGCGGCTACCGATCGAAACCCATGAAATTATGTGGTGTGCTACGCATATCATACCGAAATTCTACTAAAAACATAGTTTACAAATCATAATTTAGAGAGCATACATAGATTTTATGCTTTTAAAGCGTATTTTCTCAGGTTTTTGATAATAAATGCCTTCTTCTTTCACAAAGTATTCGTCTTTTTTTATAAAATAAATTATTATTTCCAATTAGATTTTTTAATTTGTACAATAATATAAGTTCATTTAGAATAACAATAGAGTATTCATTATATTTTTTTCGTTTTACCCCTAATTTATTATATATTCACATACTTTACAACTATTACATTGATGAAAATAAAAGTGTATTCTAGATTTTTATCATTAAATGAGGCAGTGGGCTAAAATGATCAGATAAGATTGAAAATGGTGGAATAAGACGGTTTTAAAAGTACGTGGTTGAAAAGGACAAAACAAACGGGTAAATGTACAGAAACACCCTTATTTAATATAAAACAAAAGAAACCCCTTTTCCAAGTAATCATAGCCGCCTAGGGTTTTAGGCATTTACCCATTAACCCTCTTACTAATTAGGAAACCAGAAAAATACCCCTACAAGTATTTTTATTATAGGTTTTTGCCAAGAAGGACATATTAATAAAAATATCAGGATTCAAGGAAACTCAAATTTAATCAGGACAAAACCTATACAAACTTCCCAAAATACCCTTTAACCTATTTCTCCTTCTTATTTTCGGCCTGATTTCCTAATAAGAATGTTTCCAAATTGATGAACGAAACAGCCGCCACTCTCAGCCGGCTTCGAACTGCGCCTCCTTCTTCCCTGCAATTGCACCGGTTTCTGTGGTAGCCACTCACCATATCACCTCCTCCTTCTCGTCGGCGTCACCATCTTTTATTTGTCCGGCCATCGGAAGGCGGGGGTGATTTGCGGGATTCAGCCTGAATCCTTCAACCGTGGCGCCGCCATCAATTATCAGCAACGAAGAAGAAAAGGTGGAGGAGTGATGGTGGAGGAGGTGGACATGGCTGCAATTTCAGAAGCTATTCCTCTTTTTTTTTCTGACATAAATTTGAGAACGGAAAAGAAAAAAAAAAGAGGGGACGATTATTGCTAGTGGCCGGACGTGATGGTGGCCGGACGATTATTTTTTGGTGGTGGCCGGACGTGATGGTGGCCTTCTTCGACTACTGTATTTTTTCTTCAGGCTGTATTTTTTTTTGTTGAGAAACTTTAGGGTTTAGGGTTGTTACTATTAATTTTTTAACTTTAGGGTTTAGGGTTGTTACTATTAATTTTCAGAAGTTACTACATTTTTTATGTAACTTTATCTATTTTATGGGCTGTTATTACTTGTTTATTGGGCGTTTCTACATTTTTATGGGTTGTTATTACTTGTTTTTTGGCCGTTACTACATTTTACGGGCTGTTATTACTTCAATTTAGGCTGTTACTACTTGTTTTTAGGCTGTTACTACTTGTTTATTGGCTGTTACTACTTTTTCATTGGATGTTACGACATTTTATGGGTTGTTACTACTTGTTTCTTGGCTGTTACTATTTGTTTTCTTGGCTGTTACTACACTTTATCTAGCGTTACTACGTGTTTAATGTGTAAAAGGGTTTTTTTTTGTCCATTTATTATGAATTTGTCCTTTTTAATCACATAACATGTAGTAACGTCCTTCTGGACCAATTTATGATTTTTTTTTGTCCTTCTGGCTCCTTCCCCCTTTTTATTATTAACTATATACACAATACAAGTCACTTTCCAACACCCCCATCAAGTTGGTGCGTAGATATATAGATATATATATATATATATATATATTGATCATTCCCAACTTGCTCACAAAATCATCGAACTCACTCTTCCCAAGAGCCTTCATCAATCCATCATCCGTTTGATCAAGCTTTTCTTAAGGGAAATGTCGGTCAATAAAATTCTCCTTCTACAGAACTTCTTGACACTACCTGCTGTTTCTTGCTTCTCAATGTCACTAAGTTTCCCCGCACGAACGTACAGTAACCCGTCGCCGACCGGCTATCCACCTTACAAACACCCCAATCAGCATTAGTAAATACTTCAACACCTCATTTTTCTGATTTTTTTGAAGTACAAACTACCACCACGGGTTGACTTTAGAAATCTGATAATCCTGCTGACTACATGCATCCAAGTGTTTTGAACCGGGGAGTGCATGAATTGGCTCACTAAGCTCACGGAAAATGCAATATCCAGTCGTGTATGAGACAAGTACATCAACTTTCCAACAAGCTTATGATATCTCTCCATATTCACAGGTTTATCCACAGGACCCGCTTTCAAGTTCAAATTCAACTCCATAGAAGTCCCACTTGAGCGCGCACCCATCATTCTAGTCTGTGTTGTGCTCGAAGGAGGAGGAGAAGCAATGGAAGTCAATATGGACAATTAAAGGTCCACAACAAGGTAACAAGCTTCTTTGGCTTCTACGACGTGAGTCACTGCCAACAGCGAGCTTGCTGACATGCCGGCACGTGTCAATAGATGATAGTTGTTCGACTTGCCTGAATTTTTAGGAAACGTTACTATATGCTTTTAGGGACCGTGGGTGGATTAATTCCATGTGGAAAAGCTTAATAGCGTTTACTCATCAAAAAATATTTTTTGGAGTCGATGAAGCATGCGATTGGGTAGACTTATGTTTAAAGGAGGATCTCTTGGGAAAGGGGGATTTAATCTCATGGAAACTCCTCTTCAGGGAGATCATCTCAGGTACGTGGTATTGGCGGAATCAGAAGAGTTATTGTACAGGGTCGCATCGCCCCCCGAACGAAGTTTTCATCAAACAAGCGATTCAGAAGGTGAGAGAATTGCAAATAGCTTAGCCCACCTAGTTTGTCTACATTGACCAGTTACTTGCATTTTCTGTCGAAAGTAGAATTCTTGTATAGGCGTAGTTGTTATTTTTTTTTGCTTACAATGAACTTGTGATGTATATTTTGTTTGGTGCTGAATATAAATAAAGATCCGGTCTCCCCAATTTTTCAAAGAAAGTGGTTAAGTGTCATTAATTTTGCTGGTAAAAGTCCAGAATACCCTTTGACCTCATTAATGAAATAGTTGTAGATTAGGTGAATGTATGATAAATTAGGGGTAAAAGAATAATGTAATAAATGTTCCAATGAAATTCTAAATCGACTTATATTACGAGACAAATTCAAAAATGCTAAATTGACTTATATTTTGGGACGGGGGTAGTAATTGGTTTGGTTATATAAGACTCGATAAAAAAATAGTACTAGTCAACATATATTCCCACCTAATCGTATTAAGGGTCCTAGCCCAATCAAGGTTATTTTTATCTCTCGAGGCTCTCGATATAATCATAAATTTAATATGCCGATTGTTGTCAAGTATGACTAGACACTACGTCTGAAATATGGCAATAGCTATCTGGTAGTCAGCTGAGTGATGGACTGCTGACTAGAGTATTCAATCTATGGAAGTCAGCTGTGTGAAGTAAACTGACATCCTTCTGTCAGCAGATAAAGTCTACATAGTCTGTGAATGCTGCTGAGATTATGCATTTGAGTTTTGGTTACTAAGCTGAGTGGAGTCAGCAGTGCTGGGTCCATATTTGGCCATTTATGGGTATTCCGACATGACACATTAGCGGTTAGGGTTTAGGGATTCGAGACTATAAATACCAAATGTTGTAATTGATGCAAGTGTGTGTAAATATTCCTAGATATCAGTGCATGATAAAATATATCTTCTTTGTGTATGAAGTAGTCTGCACAACGTCGAAAACCACGTTAAATCACTGTGTTCTTTTTGTTTTCTATTTTATCTTTTTGATTATTACTTTACATTAGATTGCTCATGTTATTCCGCATTATCTTTTCTTGTTCCGGGTTCCATCGTTTGTTAGGAACATTTTATTATGTTTTGATGATGGCCATACTAGCTGTTATAGCAAGCCTTTTTCTAAGTTAGAATTCTCTGTATAAGTCTTTACTTAGAGTCTGATATGTTGTATAAGTTAAGTCAGACAAGTATTGTACTAGTTGGTAGGACGGAAAAGTGAAACAGATGTTCGGCAGAGTGAAGCCAGTCAAGTACCAGCAGAGAAGCATGAAGACATTATGGCCTGACTTATAACCAAGGAAGTCTGTGATGACCATGGATAAGTCTAAGTTACATTCCAAGTGATGAAACTTAATGTTTAAATATGGTGTACACTGTTCTCAAATAAATCAAGGATCAGTGAAGTACAAAGATTCTCCTAAACTGAAAAGAATGAAGGAAACAGTAAATCGGCAAAGTGAACTGACTTTCGGCTGAGTAATGACAAAGCAGTGAAGAACGATCTAAGCGGCAAAGTCAGAAAAATCACTTAACCGTTCAGGAAACGGGCAAGTAAACTTTACTTTATCAGATTATGAAATATGAAGAAGATTCAGAGGATCAAGCATTAAATGTACAATCAATTGAGGATCAATCAAGGACGGATTTTTTGATAGACGCTTGAAGAATAATCCGATCACTGAAATCAAGGAGAATATAATTAAGGGGGAATCAAGGATTATTCCCCTCATTAATATAGCCAACGGACGGAAATTCAAATCAAGGATTATCAAGGCTATAAATAGAAGACATTGACAGAAACGAAAACGAGAATTGAGCCTAATAATTTACAAGCAGAAACTCTGTCAAAGTAACAAGCCTTCATCTGTACTAAAAGGAAATATCTAGAGATCAACTTAGGAACCAGAACTTTAACAGCAATATCAAGCTCTGAGATTGATCACTACATCTGTAAATAAAATTTACATCAACTGAAGCAATTGAACCAGAGGAATCTGAGAAGGAGTTGCACCATTTGTGATAGCTGCTGAAGGACTTGTTCTCAAGGAGCAGTGATAGAGACTGAGTCACTGAAGCTTTTAAAGTCAGGGAGTGATAGTCTTGTAGATTGTGAAGCTTGTGTAGCCAAGGACAATCGTACTTTTGTATCTGTGAAGACAATAGTAAATTCCTCCAATCATCACAGGAGAAGAGTGGATTAAGGGATTACACCACCCTGAACCACTATAAACCTTTGTGTCTATTTACTTACAGCAATTTACCTTTCATCACTTTACTTAACTGCATTCTATATATCTGTGATTGCATAATCTACTTTGAAAGAACTTATTAAGAAGGGACTTATCTGATGCCGAAAAGCTTTTAATTACAAGAAAAGTTTTTGAAACTCCACTGATGATACAAATAATATCGCCACCATTTAGTCCCGGAAATAGCCTCTGACTCCCCATACCTGAGGGGGGACCGCGACCACATTATCGGCGACGCCAATAAACCCAAGTCAAGGTCACTGTCGTCGATCCCTGCTAAGGGCGCCATCATAGCTAGGGGGCCGGATCGAGACCTCGGACAAATGGCCCTCAAAGGGCCATACAAGACTTAAGAAGAAACAGGGAGCAAAGTCGAGACAAACGGGGCTGACGGCCTAGGCGACCCTTAGAGGTCACCGCCAAGATATTATATCCACTTGCTGCTAGATACTATATCCACTTGTTGTTAGATATTTAACGTTTGCTTAACTATTAAGTAAGATTAGTGACTAAGCTGCTTCGCAACAACTGTCTTTTACTTAGCTCCTAAGTTTTCTCTTCCTATAAAAGGAAGTCTTGTGTAACCTAAGTCAGATATATACATTCTAAGACAAAAACAGGCCAAATCTCTGCGAAAACACTACCTCTCTCTCCTCCCATCACCGCCGCATATCTCCGGCTAGCACACACTTAATCATCCCTAAATAAGCCAGATATCCACAACACAAACACCACCAAAACACCCGTGATGATTTCAACATCATCAGTTGGCTCCGTTACCGGGAAACCGCTAAGCAACGTGCGTTCATCCCATTTCAAAAAGTCATCTAAAAAGTGCTAACACGCAGCAGATCGAAGGAATCTCCCTACAGCAAGTTTGAAAGCGTCCGGCTGTGTCTCATTGTCTAAGTTTACGCCGAAAAAGAGGTAATCTTACAAAGAAAACCCTCAAACTGCCTTTGTTTCCTTCCCTTAGTGAAGAAAACCATCAAAAGGTGACATTTTCTACCTCAAAAGCATATACCCAGAAAAAACACTCATCAGTACAAAGCGCACTCCTGAAATCAGTCACACTTTTCCGGGTTTATTATGTACAAATCATCACTACCTTTCCCCTGAAAGCCACCCTATATCGATGACAGGAAGTAGAGGACAGCTGACGCCCAAAACCCCTGCAAAGGGGGGCACGCAGCATCAGACTCGAGAAGGTGTGGGAGAAACACTCAACAATTTTCCCACAGAGGGCGAAAGGTAGCAGAGAGGGGCCATAGCCCCTAGCGACGTTAGGAATGTCATTAACCAAAAATCTAAGTCAAAGGAGGCTGTCGCCGCTCTAGATGGGGTTCGTGAGGAGCCGGCTAGGTCGCGGCAAAGCCAGAGGTCGACCGCCGAGGCAAGACCAGGTTTTCTGGAAGACCCGGAGATCGCAGAAATGAGGGAATATGCGAGGTATGCAGAAACCATGTATCTAACTAACTCTCGTTTGGTGGCGAAGGGCCAGGCCCCAATGTTGATTCGACCCCCAAATCCTCCCAGAAATGAAACCACTCCTGCGGACATAAATAAAGGCCGCCCGAGTCAGATCCAGGGGATCGAGATAGAGGAAAGTGTGTACTCATCAGGTCGCAAGGAACTGAGGAAAGAAATTGCACAAACCTCGGTCCTCCCAGAGCGCGATCATCAGAAAGGAAAGACAATCGAAAGAGGACCAGCTTTCAGAAGGTTAGGTGAGAAGGACAAGGCCTCGGCCCCAAGTCGTCTCAGCCTTCCAGGGGGAGAAATACCTCCCCGGTAAGATAGAAATGCGCAGGACGCCCGCGTGATTATAAGGGAAAAAAGGGCACGTCAGATGGAGTCGCAAGATCACGGGGAATCAGAGCGCCGCCTGGACTGAGCAGATACGCAAGCACTGTCGCGACCCGGTGGCCGAAAAATGTGTACAGTCAGCATTTTCCGGCCTTCAAGATTATTTTTTCCTAAAAAAAAGACCACTTATAGGACTGAAATTGTCGCCGGAGAAAAACCAGGACCAAAATTGCAAAACGCGTCAAGTTACAGGTCGAAAATTGTAATTTAGCCGGATATGGTCTGACCAATAGCTATTTCAACATGGCGCCTCTGTGAGTTGTTGAATTTTTATGATTAGATTTAGATGATTCAAGATAGCAAAAAAATTGCATACACGTTTTGAACGTGCATCCGGTTTTGTGGTGTTTAATTATTGTAATATAATTAGATTTAGATGGAGTAAGGTAAGAAAAAAAATGAAGATTTAATTTGAAAGGTCCAAGGAAAAGGAAGAAGAACAAGAATATATTTAGATTATATAAGGTATGAAACATATGTTATAAGTATCTGCAGTGGTGTAAGGTAAAAAAGAAAAAAATTATTGTTTCCAACATTTATCGAACCCATGACATTTAGATAACAAAGGTGTCATGAAACTTTTAATACCACTAGGCTAATAACGCATCATCTTAAATTAAGAAGACATAGATACATATATTATTAATGATACTAATACAAATAAAAAAAAAAAATTGCTTTTTTTTTTTCCTTCAAATTTTGGGGTGGTCATGAGAACACCCCACCTCCTTAGTGGGTCCGTCCATGTCTGCCACGACCAACCACCATATACAACCCACCCATCACCACACACCGTTGTCCACCTTTATGACATTTGGCGAATCCTAAAAAATTGTTCAGTGGAATTCCAAATTGTTTTTAAAAGTAATTTATATTTAGCGGGGTCCATATATAATTTTTTTATAGATAAAAACTAACATTTTTTTTTTCAGCGGGCCGGATCCGTGCACCTAGTTTGGAATAGAGTCGGTCCACCATTGTTTACGACCGGCCACTCGCCACAGACTACCTCACCATCACCCGCCACTTTCACCCCACCATCACCTATCGTTGCACACCTACTGCCATTCCTCCACAACCATATACAGCCATCATTCACTCACATGTCAGACCACCACCACCTACCCCACTACTAACACCCATCACCACCACCTGTTAGGAAATCTACGCGGGAACGCAGCGGAATTCAAAAATTTTATTTCCTATCGACCCAAGATCGACTTCGTTTAAGCAATAAACAAACAAGTAGTAGACGGTGGTTACCTTGGTTGATCTATAAGATCGACGCTTTGACCGTCTAAGGAGAGTAGTTCTGCATAGAGCCGCCCAAGTGTTCGGCCTCTACCGCTAGTCCACACGAACAGCCCGCCAGAATCCCATCATGGATTGCTATTGGAAAACTCCGGTTGCTAGACCGGCCTTTTTCCTCTCTCTCCAACTCTCTATAGGATGCTCTCTATTTTACACAAGAACTATTAGTTCTTGGAATTGTGTTGTACAAAAGAGCTTGACACCCACCTCCCTTTTATAATGGATGTGGCGCCCCAAGAGGTGTGGAGGAGAAGAAAACCTTTTTCCAATAAAATAAGGAAAATATAATTGATTGATTTATCTCATTTATTATAATATCTCATATTAAATAAATCTAGGATATTGTCAATATCTTATATTGAATATTTCCAAGATATTGTCAATATCTAATATTGACTATCTTTATTATATTACCATAAATCAATTTACACATGTGTATATATCACATATATAATACACAATTAAATCTATTAATATCCAAACATCAAATATATCAATTTGATCAATTGGCATTTACGTATGTCAATCACATACATAAATTTAGCCGCCATATATATATTGGATATATATATATATATTAATATCTAATATTAATATTTGGTAATACTATTAATTAAATTGCACAATCCAAGTGTATCTTATACACTTCAATGTGGCGCCCCAATAGTCAAAAGATTGACTTCCGGAATATTCTTTAATTAATATAATATTATTAATATCTTGTATTTAATTTATTCATAATAAATAAATACCACCATATTAATTTACCACTATAACCTTTATAGTCTCGAGATAAACTTTCCTTATTTTGGTTATCATCTATAACCACATTTTAATCCGGCTGGATGTTCATATGTGTGTGACCCGATAGGCTTCCGAATATGTTGGCCGTAGACACAAAGTGCAAATTACGAAAATGCCCTTCATACCTAACGATCACGGGATAGCGTCTAGCAACACACCGTGACCCCCAATCATCGGAAGAGTCAAATGCAATGACTACTACCTTTCATGTGAAACGATTACGTGTGTAACTTACAATCCTATCATTTGTAATAATATCCATACGGTCGTTAGTCGAGTGTCAAAACATCAACGACCGTATCTTATAATCTGGATATCAAGCTCTCTCAAGTAACTTTCGTTTACTCCCACTTTGCAAAGATTCACGAGAACAGGACATTCCTTATAAGAAGGCCATTTCGGATATTCGATCCCGATCATAGGATACGCGATTCCCGGACGACCAATCATGTATACTCCGCGTGCTTGATGATCATACCCAATCACTACCGCATGATCGCCCCGTGGCTGGGGAAACCTCAATAGTGTCAAAGCATGACAATCCACACCGTGATGCCATGAAGACTCGGTCTTAAGGATAATTACACAACCGCCACATAGTGTGACACTTATCCGTGTAAGTGGGTCGATCTAACGTCGCGCATTCTCTAATACACGCCCACGTGCGGTCCAAGTGTCTACACTTCGATAGAAGAGATCTATCTCTCGCCTTGAAGATGAAGACATCTAATACGTGCTAGTCTGTTTATACTATCAATGCCCTATTTAATAGTACATCGACTTAGAGACATTTAAGTATCAAACTTATTAAAGTGATTAGAGATCTCATCAACCATAATCGCCTATCATGGTTTCTCTATCACAGTTTAATACTAAGGACGTTATCATATAACAATTCACAATTGGTTCACTAAAAGAACATATATATGACAACAGAAAAGCCATTTAATATATGTAAAAACATAAAGAAATAGTAGAAATGATCCGACCCGGTCGGATCCGGTCCAACCCGATTGGGTTTAGGACACTATTTCAACAATCTCCCACTTGGCCTAAAACCAATCACTCGCACACACAAGACCAAGTTGAAACACAAGAATCTCATGCAATACTACTTAACTAGCCCTAGCCATGAACGGATTACTATCCGTGGGGACTCGAACTATCTTCATATCATGCTCCAAATGACCAAGTCAAAGGAACTACCTCAACACACACACGAATCTCTGACGAGACCCTGGTCCTTGCTTCAAGCAATGAATCCACTTACTATATCAGCTATATAGAAAGGTGGAAGAACCGTACAAGGTTCAAGAATGAACCTTCTAGATCCATGTCTCGCCTCCCGCTAGCCTCTCAAGGCACTCTCTGTGTTTTGGCCTAGTTGTAGAATTTACAGTGACCCATCGCTAAGAACATTTCCAGCTCACTGTATCACTTAATCAAAGTGGCTGCAAACCCAGACAGTAGCTCCCACTCACCTTCATAAGGCTCAGGATATACGTCTGTATATCTACGTTTATTTATTTCCAAGTTTCAATAAACTAGGAAACCATCCTTAACTTGTTTAAGGATATTCTCGACATTCACCAGATTTACTTTCATACTTGCTCATGACTATTCATGAACTATGAACATCTGGCATGATGGTTTCTGTCGTAGTAGCGAAGGAAACCTTCCATAAGCATCATCTTTCACCTTATCTTTAGGACGAACGTCCTAACATAGATAGATCTTGCGATCTATGCTAAACTTCTTTTAGCATCACATCTATATAGGTAAACAATAATCTAACAGCAGTAAAATCTATCGCTATAGATTTTTATTACCAAAAACAAGAACTGTCAATCCAAGTGCTTTTTCAAAGACCTTGAACTACCAAACATTAATTGACTGTGACATGGGGTAATAATTCCTGAGAGAGATATATAATACCTTGCTCAAAAATCATAACACACTCCCACTATCCAACTTGCACATTGGGCATATCCTTCTTTTGACTAAATCAAACTCCTTTGATTATTAAACAAAGAAATTGTCTAGAGAAACTTGTTTGAGTCCATAAATGGATCTCGTGGGCTTACATATCATGTTATCGTCTATGAACATCGAGCTATCTACCCAACGTCTTCAACACTATCATATAGCCATGATACGAAGTTATAACAAGCATCATCCCGAATAGAACCGACACAAATGGCAAAGATAAAAGATAATTACAAGGTTTACACCTCATACCCTTCAGCCGTCACTATAGCCTTATGGTATCCTATTAGTATCCATGTCCACCTTCCAGGGACACTCCCCCTTAGGTAAAACAGACTAGGTTCACAACCTGGTTGTCGCTGATGGAATCTAATTCGGATATTATGGCTCTGGCCATATCTCTCAATCTTGCCTTTCAAACATTCTTTCATAAGTCATGAGATATTCATTCTTCAAGATGAACATACCGGCAGCCTTTTCAGGCTTGAGGTTATCCACAGACTTACAGAACTTTTGTGTGCTCTGAGCAGCGTTCTACACCTCATCGTTATGTGGCGTTTGCTCATGTCCCATTGGTTGAATATATCTTTGTGGTTCTCAAACTCTTTTGAGATCTGATTTACTCCCACTGTTTCTTTTGGAAGAAACACTTCCTTTAGAAGACAGCATGTTTGGAGACAAACATTTTGCTCATGGACAAGTAAGTAATATCAAGCGTACTTGCTAAGATATTCCACAAAGTTGCATATGTCGTACTAGGCTCCAAGCCTTTCTGACTTTGCCTATGACAACTTCAAATCATCGGCTAAGATAGATTCGACATTATCCTCTTCCATATCTAATATGGAATTTATTCAACCTTTATTCTTTGGAACTAGGTTAAGTATGAGGCACTATCCCGAAACGGGTAAGGATACATCGCATGGCTTGTGTCACACCTTTATCATATAAAGTGTTGTTTCCATTTTGGGAACACAATCTAATTTACGTATCCCAAAGATGGTATCCTTCAAGGGAGAATCTTATTCCTTTCAGACGACTTCTGAAACACCCTTCAGGTATTAATTACTTCAATCCAATTGAAGATTAATTCCTAAGTAGCTCGTCAATCTCATATTCGTACTAGCTCGAACTTTTCGGGCTTTCCGAATTATGCACTTCACTGAGTACACTTGACTATTTCTAAAAATAGTCGTAGAGGTTAACAAACAATTATTTGTGGCATTAATTGTCACAAACCAATAAACATCGGTATGTTTAGGCTTTAGACAATTTTCTAGATTTTTATAACCTTTTTCATAAAAGGGTATTTTAGTCATCTTTAGACAAGATACGCATAACCCACATGATTCATAATCATATGGTTTAACATCATCAAAATGACGTTTAATTACACGCTTCTCTTCCAGAGAATCGACATCTAGAACAACTACAAATATCAAGGATAATAGCCATACAAATATTTAGTTGAGATCTCATCACATATATCAACTATATAGTGACTTCAATCTAGTATGTTAGATTCAGTGACCTTCCAACTTTATTGGAATAACATTTATTCTTTACAATTGAATATGTCTACTAAATCCAAACAAATAACTCAAAAGTATGTCCTTCATAAGAACCGGAACATAATAACATTTATTTAGTTCCTTATCGATTTACTAGATCCGAATATGGTAAGTATTACAACATTTGCTTCACCTTCCATATCAGTATTTAATCTTTCTAATTTAATCACACTCGTACGTAAGATATCATATATCTAAGAGTTGACTTTGAACTTAGACAGATTTATCTCAACTCACTTGCCTAGAATAGAAACTTCAATAAGCTCTCTATTTAAGCACATGCCCTAACTTTCCTTTTCAACCCTTTTAAGCACTTGAAAAATGTTTCTTAGTGTAGTCTTCATAAGACTTAAGAAAGATCACAAGAGCTATGTCTTTGATTTCCTTCCATAAAGAAAATCTAATGTTTATTAAATAGTTTATTTAACCTTTCGAATCGTATTCAAAACATTGACTATTTAATTAACCTTTAAGCAATGATAGAATTAAGTCGATACTTAAATCTTACAATTTTGAAAACAACCTTTTTCAAATTAAACGTGGTCATTCTTATTCAACGATTGAATTAATTGTCATCGTATGACTGAATGATCATCTTGGATCGTATCCAATTTATGACTAATTCATTGAAACTTATTTCAAATGATTTAATCATATCATGAGCTTCCGCTTTCATTAATAATTAAAGTCTTGGAGAACTCCATCAAATATGTAGTCTCCTTGTCTCTAACTACTATAACGGGATTGCTCATGTCATTGCTTATTTTAAAAGGATTAAAATTACTTAACCATATTTGAGAACGTTTCTCAAAAGGTAACAGTCATAATTTGGTTTTACTAATCGAGAATAAATCATAAATATAAAGTTTGCTAAAACTACAACATAAAAATGAAAATAAATGAGTGTTGTTGTTTATACACGCAAAATCAAAAATGGTCTTTTGGTTTATGATTTTGCTCCCACTAGTCAACTACTTCCAATTGACTTTCAAGAATTATTAATTTCTTTAGTGGACAAGATCCCACTAAACTACCCCGACCCCGCTTTGGGGTGGTGGGCGAAAATAGCATAATAGGTAGACAACATCCCTTTGTCAATCGTATCTTATACGACTCTTGTTGTTTGACTAGTCAACTCTTTGACAATTTTCATCTAATGAAGTAGTCAAACCCTTGCCTCTAAAATCCAAACGACCCCGCTTTGGCTGGTGGCCGAGAGAATTCTTAGTCAAGTCATAACCCCAATATTCGTGAGATCTCATACGATCATATCTCGATAATGACGATATACCCGAGGTAGGTCAACCCCCTGCTTTGGCTGATGAGTTGGATCCGAACAAGGGCTCTTCACCGTCATTATAATATGGGGAGACAATTTCAACTTGATTCTTTTGAGGTGAAAGTATTTATGTAAATTAATTCACTTAATTAATTTTTAATCATGGTATCATCACAAATATGTCTATCTCTATAAACATACATCCTACACATTTATCTAGATCGTGCCTAGTCATGCATCTATCGTATCATATAAAATAAATACAAGCACAAAATAAATAAATGCGTAAAGTAACCGGTATGATCATGGACTTTTCCTAGGTGCGGTTTCGAATACAAACTGACGAAACCGCGGGTCACAATCTAAAGGTAGCTGCAACCGCCAATAGGATCTTTAATGCCCCATTCTCCAATGGGATCTTTATATTCTTCTCTTTCTTTGGTCTCCATCTTCTGCTCCATTCTTGTTACATTTAATTCTATCTAATAAAATAAATACACCCGCCGCACACGGGAGGGAGCTAACGGGAATGGGATAAATGCAGAAAATAAACTAGGTCACGTTCTTCATAACGGCCTAGGACAATTTTAAACCAACGAAAAATTAAATCATTCACATCTATCCTATCGGTCGAGTCCATGATCAATCGGGGTCCATATAATCATATTATATCTACTATATCTAATCCATACAATAAAATCTTATGAAAAAGATAAAATTAAAATTTAACTACTTGCGTCTTAATTAATCAATTAACATTTAATCTATTAAATAATTTTATCCAATCAATTAACTAATTAACATTTAATTAGTTAAATGATTTAATCGAAATAAAATTAACGATTAATTTTAAACGATTATAATTTTAATTTTAATTAATTGGAACTATTCCAAAAATAAATCAAAATTAAAATTAAGTCTCTTTTGTTTCTTTCCTTTTGATTCGTAATCAAAAGGGATGCCTTTGGTTTCCTAAAACAAATTTGGCTTAGGCCTGGCCACTTTCCAAAATCAAAATTTTGGAAGTGGCCTAGGCCTAGGCCTTTTACAAATCAAATATTTGGAAAGGGCCTAGGCCTATTCCAAATCAAATATTTGGAAAGGCCAAATAATTTTGGTTTAGGCCTGGCCACAAAGTTTGGAAAGACCATTATTATTTTAATGCCATGTGGCATCCCAATGGCCAAACTATTTGAACCATTGGTTAGCCACATGACACAACTAAACAAAGGAGATTTTAATCACAACTATGAACCATATTGAATCACAAAATATACAAAACAAAAATTTGGAGATCCGCCAAAGATTGACCGGCGATTGCCGGCGACGAGTCGCTTACGCCCGCCGCCGCCACCGCCGGCTTTGGGTGGTGCCGCCGCCGCTTGATCGGCCAAGCACCACCAGATCTCGTTTTTTTTTCTTTTTCTTTTCATGTATCAATTTTGCTAATCAAAAATCTTTCATCTTTTAATTACGTGATTTAAACGATAAAATTAACTACGCGTAATAACATGCTTATTGCTTAAGCTCAAGCTCGCTCCGATACCACTTTGTTAGGAAATCTACGCGGGAGCGCAGCGAATTCAAAAATTTATTTCTATCGACCCAAGATCGACTTCGTTTAAGCAATAAACAAACAAGTAGTAGGCGGTGGTTACCTTGGTTGATCTATAAGATCGACGCTTTGACCGTCTGGGAGAGTAGTTCGCATAGAGCCGCCCAAGTGTTCGGCCTCTACCGCTAGTCCACACAAACAGCCGCGGAATCCCATCATGGATTGCTATTGGAAAACTCCGGTTGCTAGACCGGCCTTTTCCCTCTCTCTCAACTCTCTATAGGATGCTCTCTATTTTACACAAGAACTATTAGTTCTTGGAATTGTGTTAGTACAAAAGAGCTTGACACCCACCTCCTTTTATAATGGATGTGGCGCCCCAAGAGGTGTGTGAGAGAAGAAAACCTTTTCCAATAAAATAAGGAAAATATAATTGATTGATTTATCTCATTTATTATAATATCTCATATTAAATAAATCTAGGATATTGTCAATATCTTATATTGAATATTTCCAAGATATTGTCAATATCTAATATTGACTATCTTTATTATATTACCATAAATCAATTTACACATGTGTATATATCACATATATAATACACAATTAAATCTATTAATATCCAAACATCAAATATATCAATTTGATCAATTGGCATTTACGTATGTCAATCACATACATAAATTTAGCCGCCATATATATATTGGATATATATATATTAATATCTAATATTAATATTTGGTAATACTATTAATTAAATTGCACAATCCAAGTGTATCTTATACACTTCAATGTATGCCTCAATAGTCAAAAGATTGACTTCCGAATATTCTTTAATTAATATAATATTATTAATATCTTGTATTTAATTTATTCATAATAAATAAATACCACCATATTAATTTACCACTATAACCTTTATAGTCTCGAGATAAACTTTCCTTATTTTGGTTATCATCTATAACCACATTTTAATCCGGCTGGATGTTCATATGTGTGTGACCCGATAGGCTTCCGAATATGTTGGCCGTAGACACAAAGTGCAAATTACGAAAATGCCCTTCATACCTAACGATCACGGGATAGCGTCTAGCAACACACCGTGACCCCCAATCATCGGAAGAGTCAAATGCAATGACTACTACCTTTCATGTGAAACAGTTACCGTGTAACTTACAATCCTATCGCTGTAATAATATCCATACGGTCGTTAGTCGAGTGTCAAAACATCAACGACCGTATCTTATAATCTGGATATCAAGCTCTCTCGAAGTAACTCGTTTACTCCCACTTTGCAAAGATTCACGAGAACAGGACATTCCTTATAAGAAGGCCATTTCGGATATTCGATCCCAATCATAGGATACGCGATTCCCGGACGACCAATCATGTATACTCCGCGTGCTTCAATGATCATACCCAATCACTACCGCATGATCGCCCGTGGCTGAAACCTCAATAGTGTCAAAGCATGACAATCCACACCGTGATGCCATGAAGACTCCGGTCTTAAGGATAATTACACAACCGCCACATAGTGTGACACTTATCCGTGTAAGTGGGTCAGTCTAACGTACGCATTCTCTAATACACGTCCACGTACAGTCCAAGTGTCTCTACACTTCGATAGACGAGATCTATCTCTGCCCTTGAAGACAGAAGACATCTAATACGTGCTAGTCTGTTTATACTATCAATGCCCTATTTAATAGTACATCAGCCTAGAGACATTTAAGTATCAAACTTATTAAAGTGATTAGAGATCTCATCAACCATAATCGCCTATCATGGTTTCTCTATCACAGTTTAATACTAAGGACGTTATCATATAACAATTCACAATTGGTTCTCTAAAAGAACATATATATGACAACAGAAAAGCCATTTAATATATGTAAAAACATAAAGAAATAGTAGAAATGATCCGACCCGGTCGGATCCGGTCCAACCCGATTGGGTTTAGGACACTATTTCAACACCACCATCATTTATAACCCGCCACCGCAAAAGAATCCTCCATCCAGAGCCGCTCCTGGATATTTTTTAGCCTTCGGTGACTTCGTTACAAAAAGGAGTTTTAGTTTGAATTTTTTTTCTCGAAAGTATACCTACAAAAGATCACTTCAACATCGTGGTTCTAAAATCTGTAGATACAAAATTTAAATTCATTAATGTTAGATAATTTTCATATATAGTTGTCATTTGTATTTGGGTTGCCGTAATCTAAAAGGGTTCGACCTATGAAATTCGAATTGATGCATCCGAGTTATTATAAATTTGGACTTATAATTTGGCCATTTCTCAATTCAAGTAAATTTTTAACACATTATATTAGTGGGCATATAATTTGATCTTTTATCAATTCAGGTAAAAAAATATTAACACATTATATTAGGTTGGATGAGATTGGATCTACGGATTTTTCTTATTTGCGAAACATGTAATTTCGGCCCCCGAGACGTTTGGCCTTCGGCCGCAGCCTACAAGGCAGGCCCAATGCATAGGCGGAGGAGGCGTTGGCCGAAGGCCCAACCGTCCCGGAGGCTCGAAATTACATGTTTCACAAACAAACAAAAAAATTCCGTCTAAATCCAATCTCAACTGACCTAATATAATGTGTTAAATTCTTTTTTACTTGAATTGAAAAATGCCCAAATTATAGACCCACTAATATAATGTGTTAATTTTTTTTATTTGGATTAAGAAAATGTCCACTCAAACAAAGAAGTCAAATTATAATCCCAAATTTATAATAACTTAGATACATCAATTCAAATTAGGTGCATCAGTTCAGCTAGGTCGAACCCCGTTTTGTTATGACAACTCAAATGGAAACGATAACAATAAATGAAAAATATCTAAAATCAATGAATATAAATTTTGGAGAGTGGCTTTCACTGTTGAAAAAAATACAAATAATTATGTACGTTGGATCATTCTTTTAATACATCATAGTTAATGTGTACAATAACACATCTAATCAATCATTTAACCTGCTAAACCGGTAAATTATTTATTAAAAAAAACAAATTAACTATACGGCAATAATTTTTTTTCCTTTTAGAAAAACATGTTTGTCGACTGCTCCTATTAAAAAAAAAAAGGAGTTCTTCAAGTTTGCTCCGTGAATTCACCTCCTCCACTCCGGTCGCCAATCCTCCACTCCGGTCGCCATCCATGGTGAAGAAACTAGAACGGAAAAATAAAATTGTGACAGAAAAATAAAATTCTAACGGATTGCTGCTGTGAAAATTTGATTTTTTTTTTTTTTGTTTTTTTTTTTAGTCGAAGCATAATCCTGATCCAGTAGGGGATTGGCGTTCTGCCTCTGCTCTTTGAATTTGTTTTTGTTTTTTGTTTTTTTTTTTTTTTTGATTGAGACTGGGTCTGCTGTTTTTTTTTTTTCTTTGAAGAATTGGGGCTGCTGTTTTTTAAGATTGTTTTTTTCTTCTATTACCGGAAAACTGAATTGATCCGTTAAAAAAAAAATACTAATTTTGAATTGAAACTTATTTTTGCTCGGTAGCTTTGGATTGCATTCTTTGGGTTTTTCTTTTTGGACCGTAAGGCATCTTAAACACTCTAAATTGGGAAAACGAGGAAGAAGAATGGATTTTAGTGAAGAAAGATGAATGATTAACAGAGAAATTGAGAATTTTGAAAATGAAAATTTTGTCGACAAAGAAGATGAAATTGGGAAATAAATGATTTACTTGAACATATTTTGAAGGGTACACAATATGTTATGGTGTACGAAATGCATCAAACGGTTAAAATTATTTTAAACTTGATCCAACGGCAAACTGGATGGTCCGGTTGTTTTGTATTGACCTGATCATAGTATTTCCTACTAATATATACTAACCGACCGAAAAGAGTCGTCTCATTTCCTTAATTCTTCGTTTTTAGAATTCATTCACTTCTAGATTGGTTTTGAACGCGCGTAACATCATCTTAAACCAACCTCACAGATCCAACTCAATCTTTTACACCGATGTAACGTACTCTCGACCAGGGCATCATAAGAAAGCTAAATCTTTCCGAATTGAGAGAAGGAGGGTAAAATTTGTAAATATTGACCCTTGACCCGTAAAATATAGTTGGGTTTTCAAATCAATGCTTGTAATCTTATAATACGATGTGTCGTTTTGATCCATTACCCATGTCTCGAGAATTCTTGGAGTTGCCCTAAATATATATATTTTGAACATCAAATATATTTATATTAAAGCATCTACCAAGGTATTAGATAAGAGTACAAAGGCAATGTTCAAAGGCCAAGCCACGAAATACAAAAGAAACTAAAGGCTGCCAAAATACATTACAGCAGCAACACAAAGCAGCAGGCCTCAATACACACCAAAAGTATTAATAAATCTCCGAAAGCATGGCAAACATACGAACATCAGAACACAACATTAAGGTGAACAATCCAACCTGAATTAAGAGAAGGCACTCAAGGTATTGATCAGCCAACTATATATATATACACACACACTACCTCCGGTTCAAAATATAAGTCATCCTAGGTGTTTTCACACAAATTAAAAAAGTGGTTGAATGTCATTAATTTAAAGGTTAATGTCTAAAATGTCCATTGACTATCATTAATGCAGTAATTGTTAAGTAATAAAAATGGTTTGATTGATAATAAATTAATGGTAAGATAGAGAAAAGAGTAGTACTGTATTGGTAATGTAGAATGATTTATATTGTAGGATAAATCTAAAAGTGTAGGATGACTTATATTTTACACCGGGGACAGTATATATATGCTGATAGAATTATGCGGGGAGGAAAAAATATTATTATTCACACTTGAAACTGTATGTTGTACATTGTTTATATAGAGTACATCAGAACCTTCTGGAGCATATATATATACAAAATATATATACAAAAATACACTACCATACAATTTTTTTTTTATTGTAAAAAACCTTTACAATTATCTCCTTCGTTGTCCGGGATGCTATGTCTGCCCTGTAGGGAGAGAGACTTGTTTTTTTATAGATATGCTAGCTAGACGATCGTTTGAACATCATCTTCTTCAGGGGTTGTAATGCTTTCTACTGTCCCACAAGTTGTAGAAAAATGGTTTCACCTATAGGCTTTCATGCCATAGAGAGCCCTTTTTTTTGTTTTGTAGATATGTGCTGACGTTTTTGAAATAGTATCGTTTTCGTAAATAAAATAAATAAATCGCATGTCACTTGAAAGTAGTAATTTTGATAAAAGTTTGATTTGTTTTTTCTTTAAGTATTAAACATATCGGATTCTATTTTCATCAGATTAATGCGAAGAAAAATCCCTATAATATATCCTTATCATTGTATTTCTTATTTATCCGTAGAATATATATATATATATATTGTAATTAATGTAGATAATTATTTAAATGGATGTAATTATTCTAGATAATTATTTACATGGATGTACTTATTATTATCAAAAAAAAAAAAAAAAAAACTTATTCTAAATTAACCTTTTCAGATAAGGAATGCTGCATTATACATAGAAGGGGTCGATACAATTAACTAAAATCAATAACTAATAACTTTTACTTTCAATATTCAGAAAAGAAAAAGAAAAAGAACAACAACGACAACTATTACTTTCATTAAAACAAAGTACTAGAATGTTGTTTCCTGTATCATTGCCGGCCTCATCATCGTCGTCATCAACATCATGGTTGTCAATGGATTCAGGTAATTCCCAGTATCCTTTGATTCTTTTCGTTTTAATTTTATTATTATTATTACTATACATACATATTGGTTTCTGTTTGAAAAATAGATTATTGTCGATCGCTCTGGTAAACCCTTAATTTTTTGAAATTGTTTTCCTGTTTTTTAATTTCTGCATATAATTATGAAATCAAATTGAAGTTACTACCTGCTAATGTTGGTGTCATGATCATCATGGAAACAATTAATAATTTATTTGTTTTTATTTTATGTTTGTAGTTGGGTAGTCAAATTGAAATTATAAAGAACTAATATTTATATAGCATCTTGTAATGTGGACGTGCGTGTTATTAATTAGGGCACTGTCAATGCCACAACACATTAGAAAAATTTCGATTTTACTGAAGTCGAAAGTTGCAGAGACGTCTGAGTTTTGTGTCCAATAACAGTACGTGTGCTTTTTATTAAATAGGTGTATGGTTTAAATAGTATAAATTGTTAAAAGTTTCCATTTGGACCAAAGGTCATAGATGGCAAAATAAAACGAATGCATACATGGCCTATTCTATTTAGTGGGAGTGTGATTTTGAAATATTTTAGTTTCAATTTTCAATTAACTTTCACAAAATTGCATTGATTGCATCATGTGAAGTAATTAATTTCGACCAAAATGGATCATAATATATGATTAATTAATTCGTATGGATTTCACCATGATTAATGATGTACACATGTTTTGTGGCGGGGAATGTTAACATCCAAAATCGACTTTTAAAATGTCGATCGTATAAGTTAAATAGTCTGATGCTGTCTTGTGACCCAAATGTGTTGAGTGAAAACAAAATTATCCTGCAACTTTTTCTCCTTTTTCATTTATAAATGCTTCGAAAATATTTCTTGTTTGATTTGTTTAACCAGGTGATGAAGAACAACAATTGGTTACAAAAACCATCAAATTCAAACAATTCGAAATCATAGAATCATCAGAAACAGCGATATCAGATCATTACTACAAATCAGAAAAGAACCATGCTAGCTTCAACAATCCAACCAACAACGTCCCCAAATACATCGCTAAAGAATGGCGAATCCTCGCTAAAAACCTTCCTGAATCGATGTACGTTCGAGCCTACGAACAACGAATCGATCTTTTTCGAGCTTTGATTATTGGTTCACCAAACACTCCATACTATGACGGCCTTTTGTTCTTTGACATTCATCTTCCTGAAAACTACCCATCAGAACCACCCAAAGTTTACTACCATTCTCACGGCTATCGTTTGAATCCGAATCTTCATGCGAACGGGAAAGTTAGTCTTGATTTGATCAAGAATTGGGATGAAAAAGGGATTGAAAAAAAATGGGGTCCCAATAATTCTACAATTCTTCAAATTCTGCTATCGATTCAACAGCTTGTGCTCAACGATAAACCCTATTTCAACAACGAACCGGGCTATAGTCATGGAAAGAATATTACATCTAAATATTGGGTTAAAAAATGTGTGTCTTATAACAAGAAAGCATTTATAATGTCTTGTAAGACATTGCTACACAACTTGAATTCTCCTCCATATGGATTTGAGGGTTTTGTTGTTGAGCATTGCCGTCAACGCGGTGGGTACTTATTAGAAGCTATTAAGGAATACTACAATGGTGATGATACTGTGATTAATGCGCACCATTCACAAGGATATGGAAATTATTATTCGTCGAGAGACAGGTTGGTTTTATGGAAAATGCATAGGGACATTGTGGAAGCCTTTTTCAAACATGAGATTTTTGCATCAGAGATTCTTGTGGAAGCAATGTTGAAGACAGATGAAAAAGTTGAAGGTAAGAAAAAGCCCATAAATGGGATTTTTGGCAAGATTATACAGAAATTCAAGGAGATAAGTGGTTGAGGTTTAATAAATTAGTACGTACTTAGTATATTTTGTTTTTCTTTAGTAATCTCCCACAACCAGAAACAATTACTCCCTCCGTCTCAAAATGTTTGGGACGTTTGACTTTTCAACCGCTTACGAAAAGTCTAATTAATCCTTCGAATTTTATCAAATGATCTAATACTTTTTACATTTATGTACTTTAAGTTTCACTTTATCATAACCCTAATAATATTACATCAATTAACGAAATTCCAAGGATTAATTAGACTTTTCGTAAGCGGCTAAATAAGGAAATGTCCCAAACATTTTGAGACGGAGGGAGTATATCATGAACATATTTTATTTTATTTTTTTACTAATTGAAATGTTGATATATATTCATTATTTTTTTTTTAGAAACGTCATTATTTTTTTTAGTGTGTATTATAAATGTGAAAAGACATTAAATCATTTGTCATATGTACTCTTTAATCTTTATAATAATTATTCTTTATTAGTGAAATGGTTTAACGATAGCAAGGAAAGAATTAAATTGGATACTGATCCGCCACAATTGAGAAAATAAGAACTTTTATTGATAAACATGCTACATAGTTTGCTGCTTTCAAAACGTATATATTCTCGCGAATTACATCTTATTTATAGTAAAATAACCGACCTAGGGATTATAGGGGTAAATATGGAAGTTTTTGGGTAAATTCGGTGTGCTTAACCGACCAATGCCTCGGTTCGAAGATTCGGGTTGTCCCTGGACATGTCCATACTCGTCTGGGCATGTCTGGACTAATCTTGGACATGTCTGGGCTTGTCCAGGCGATCCTGGACTTATGCAGGTTTGTCCAGGCTCGATCTTCGACTTGTCCAACAGCTCGACCTTGTTCTCCTCAAGTTCGATCTTAATCTTTCTACATGTTTTGGCTCAAATCCTCTTGGCTCGGATTATTCCTACAAAAACTATAAAGCGTGTAGTAATATATTTGATATATGAATAAGATAAAAATACGAATTAATCACGATAAAAACTCATACGTAACTTCCAATCAAATTAAGTCATTTTACGTATAGTTTATCACGAATTAACCTGTTTAAGTCCAATTTGGAGGCGAATTGATATAGAAATTAAATGTCATAATGTTGATTCGTATTAGATATCAGAACCAACTCTCAAAACAAAGAATATGTAAAATTCAATAAAATTTTAAACAATTTTAGAGATCTAGATCAAAAGATATAATTATATAGAATGAAAAAAAACAGCAGGCATGTGCTTTTTTTTTTAAAGTTATATATTGCAGTAGTTGTCCTTCTCCTTAATAATTATTCGGTGTACTTTTACATAAAAATCTATTCCAAAAAGTGTCCTATTTCCTAATTATGTATTTTTTTTCCCTTATTTATGTGATTACTTGAATCCAGTAAAACACTTATATATAAAAAATTCTTTTTTCAAAGAAAAAAAGAAAAATAATATTCTTATACACGTAATTCCTCTAATTACTCAAACCCCAGAGCTAATTAAGAGAAGCCGGCTGCGCGCCTTACATTCATCAAAAGAACAGAAGGTTGGCCACAATATCATCATCAATGGCTTCAGGTAATTCCCAGTATTATTCTTCTTTTTTTCTTTTTTGTTCTCTTTTATGGGAATTTAAGAAACGTTTAGTTTCAGACAAAGATTTTACTAATTGTTTTTCAAAACCCTTGCGGCTTTAGAAAAGATGGGTTCTTTAAGTTTCTTGAATTTTAATATCTTGATAACATATTTTTACTTTACGTGTAAAACAAAAATTATATTTCAATTGTTCTCATAAACCTTTGGTACCTTTTTTTTCTTTCTGCTTGCGGTTAACAAGTTGATTTTGGAACCCTTCAATAATAATAATAATAATAATAATAAAGTTGATTTTGGACGAAGAACTAGTCCGCACCAGGTAATATTGATGTGATTTAAAAATCAAGAAATTTTTAATGTCTTGATTTTTGAAAGGGAAATTCGAATTTTGTTTTAAACCTGCAGGTGAAGAACAACAACCGGAAACAAGAACCATCGAATTCAAACACTTTGACATCATAGAATCATCACAATCAGCACTTTCAGATCATTACTACAAGTCAGTAAAGAACAACAATCCAGATAGCAACGTCCCGAAACACATTGCTGTAGAATGGAGGATCCTCGAGAAAAACCTTCCTGAATCGATCTACGTTCGAGCCTATGAACAACGAATCGATCTTCTTCGAGCTGTAATTATCGGTCCACCAGGAACTCCATACCATGACGGCCTTTTCTTCTTTGACATTCATCTTTCTAAAAACTACCCATCAGTTCCACCCGAAGTTTATTACCATTCTCATGGCTACCGTTTGAATCCGAATCTTTATGCTAATGGGTATGTTTGTCTGAGTTTGATCAACACTTGGGCTGGAAAAGGTAATGAAAAATGGGTTCCAAATAATTCTACAATCCTTCAAGTTTTGGTATCGATTCAAGGACTAGTGCTCAATGATCAACCGTTTTTCAACGAGCCGGGCTTTGGTCGTGTGAAAAATAGCACATCTAAGCACTGGATTCGAAAAGCAAGGTCTTATAATAAGAAAGCATTTATAAAGTCTTGTAAGACATTGTTACACAAGTTGAATTCTCCTCCATATGGATTTGAGGATTTTGTTGTTGACCATTGCCGTCAACACGGTGAGTATTTACTAGCGGCGATTAAGGATTATTACAATGGCGGTTCTGTGATCGGTCGATATTCACAAGGAGATCGTCGTGCATCGTGTTCATCTTATTCTACTTTGAATAATGTGAAGGTTTCATCGAGATACAAGTCCGTTTTAGAAAAAATGCATATGAACATTGTTAAGGCCTTTAGCAAGCATCAGATTTTGGCATTAGAGATTCTTGAGCAAGCAAATTTGCCTGATGAAAAAGTTGAAGCTAAAAAGCCAAAAAAAGGGATTGTTGCCAAGATCATTCTGAAATTCAAAAGTATAGTTGGATGGAGTTTAGAAAATTAGTGCAATATATATATATATATATATATATATATATATATATATATATATATATATATATATATATATATACACATAGTGTATTGAATGAAGGTTTGTAGTATCTTTTGTTTTTCCCTAATTATCTACCCTAATCATGAATAGACTAGTCCATTTAGACACAAAATTTTTGGGTTATCATTTATGCAGTGAATGAATTTATGTTGAAATGTTATTTAGATTGTGTCGAGCTTCGTGTCGAATAAAACTGATGAATGTATTAGGGGAAACTCAAAAAATACCCTGTTTGGGTAAATATAATTTTTGTCTACATCCTTTTTTTTCAAAATTTTATTCCTACATTCCGCCTTAGGCATCTACGGTACCGCTGAAAAAAAGTTGGAGGGTACCGCTTTCATCTTGGACAGTACCGCTTTCATCTTGAAAAATGAAAAATATCACAGGTTAGCGGAATCTTCCATTGATCAGTGGTAAGGAAGACGGTACCGTCGAAAATTAGAGTGGTACCGTCGAAAATTAGAGCGGTACCATCGATGATTTCAGCGGTAAGGAAGGCAGATAGAGCGGTACCGTCGAATTCTAGGGCGATGTGTATAAAAAAAAGTTTGAAAAACAGGGATGTATAGGAAAAAATGTTTTATGCAAATAGAGTATTTTTTGAGTTTCCCCAATGTATTATAAGGACAAAAATAAAACTAAATTTAGTTTATTTAAGAAATAAAGTTATTTTTCAATTAGAGTAAATGAGTGAAAAAGAAGTTCTTGTCAAAACCTGGCTATTTATCTTTTCTTTTTTTCTTTCTATACATACACATGTTTTCTACTATTGCATTTTTGAAGTCATAAGGAAAGATTATACACGAGGCTCGATGACATAATTATAATCAATGATGTGATGACATGTATCTATTGAGTTTGATGGTAAATAACCACTATAAAATTTGCCGTCAGACGAACATAAGTAAAAAAATTTATGATTGGAGATGATTGTAATAACTGTAAATACATAATTGGCGCAATATCACAAGTTTTGCCAATTTTGGTTAATGCATTTTTTGTTATGATCTTTTGTTTATGTGGTGTTGATACCATGTGTACTAACAATTTCTACATCTCATCAATAATCCAAATTTTTTTTTTTTGGTTTATTGTTAAAAATGACAATTTGAACATAAAAATATACAAAGAGGACAATGAAATTTTTTTTCGGGTAAAAATGACATGTCCTTATTCCACTGTGATAGTGCATTTGATTTGAGGTCAGTTCCACAGCAACAAACAGTGGATTTAACGTTATGAACAGTGGATTTGTCATTATCACTCAATTTATATTTCCACTATCCTGATTCTCATTTTCCCTCTCTTTTTTGTCTTTTTAAACCACTCCATTTTTTTTTTTTTAGGGTAATTAATAATCCAACTTTGAAAACTATTAAACATCATAGCAAATTGGAGTTCAACTGAAACATTATTTTCAGCAATAATTTTAAAGAAAAATCCTATATTATCTCTTCGTCAATATCTTCCTTGTTTATCCTTCAACGTTTTCTTTTTTTTATTACTTATTTATGTGATTATTTCAATCCAATTAAACACTTAATTATGAAAATTTATACACTTAATTCCTCAAACCGCAGAGCAAGTCCGCTGCATTGCAGGTTCTAAACCTCTATTACATTCATCAAAAGAACAGAAGGTTGGCCACAATATCATCATCAATGGCTTCAGGTAATTCCCAATATTTTTTTTCTTTTTTTAAATTTGTTTTCTTAATTTTATGGGAATTTATGAACGTTTACAGACCCAGATTTTACTTTTCCTCAAGATGGGTTCTTTTTTCTTGAATTTCAATATATTGATACTGTAATTTATTTTTACTTTAAGTGTCAAACAAAGATTATATTTCAATTGTTCTGATAAACCCTTTGGTACGATTGTTTTCCTGTTTTTTCTATTCGACTACAATTTATTTTATTTTACTTTCATGTATTAGGTTTACGGATTGATTAATACATCGTTAAAAATTTCCCTTTGGAAACAACAAGATAGATGATAATTATGGGGTTGTGATTTGTGAATGATTTTTTTTTCTTTAATTGTATTTAATAATTGTGGGGTTGAACTAGCAGTAGTCATTAATTTGCTATCTTCAGCAGTTTTATAGTGGTCAATCATACTTGTTGCTCCAACAAGAATTCTTAAGAAAGAGGTAATATTGTAAACTTACGGCATTTAAACTTTACACGGTCGGACCAGGATAAAATTTGCGATCTTCGAAATCTATACATTCTCAATAATGTATGCTTTGATAGTATTGTTGGTTTAATTTGTTTTACTAGGTGAAAAACAACAATTATTGGAAACAAAAACCATCAAATTCAAACACTTTGACATCATTGAATCAGCACAATCAGCACTTTCAGATCATTACTACAACCCATTAAAGAACACCACTACAAGTACTAGCAGCAACATCCCAAAACACATTGCTAAAGAATGGAGGATCCTCGAGAAAAACCTTCCCGAATCGATCTACGTTCGAGCCTACGAACAACGAATCGATCTCCTTCGGGCTGTAATTATCGGTCCACAAGGAACTCCATACCATGACGGCATTTTCTTCTTTGACATCCATCTTTCTAAGAACTACCCATCAGTTCCACCAAGAGTTTATTACCATTCTCATGGCTACCGTTTGAACCCGAATATTTACGCGAATGGGTCTGGTTGTTTGAGTTTGATCAACACTTGGGCTGGAAAAGGAATCGAAAAATGGGTTCCAAATAATTCCACAATCCTTCAAGTTTTGGTATCGATTCAAGGACTTGTGCTCAATGATAAACCCTATTTCAATGAACCGATATTCGGTCATGCGAAAAACAGTACATCTATATATTGGGTTAATAAATATATGTCTTATAACAAAGAAGCCTTTATAATGTCTTGTAAGACATTGTTACACAAGTTGGATTCTCCTCCCTATGGATTTGAGGATTTGGTTGTTGAGCATTGCCGTCAACGCGTGAGTACTTATTAGCGGCGATTAAGGATTATTACAATGGCGGTTCGGTGATCGGTCGATTACTATTCACAAGGAGATCGTGATCGTGCATCGTGTCCATCGAATTCTACGGTGACGGTTTCGTGGTGGTACAAGTCGAATTTAAGGAAAATGCATGCGAACATTGTGCAAGCTTTTAGGAAACATCATATTTTGGCATCAGAGATTCGGGTTATTCTGACGATGCGAGGAGCTTCAATAAAGAAATGCATACGTGCAACACATCCGGGACACACGATTTCATCCTCAATAGGGAATTGCATACGTGGCATGAAACCGTGTGGTGCAGATGTTGCTTGCGTATCAGCTTCTCTATCGCTTCTCCATGCATCAGAATAACCCCAGAGATTCTTCTTGAGATAGCAAAGTTGGAGGAAAATCAAGCTAAAAAAGGGATTTTTGGCAACATTTTCCAGAAATTCAAGAATATAATTTGTTGTGGTTTAAAAAATTATTAATTTAATATATGGTAATATCTTTAGATGCAATGCATAATGATTTGTAGTATCTTTTTTGTTGTTTTTCTTTTCATTAGAAAAAAAAAAAACAGTTTTCTAATTGATTATCAATATATAGTAACTATATACAAGTACTTTTTATAGACAGCTGAATTATTTTTAATTTATTCTCTTTTTCTAACTCGTTTTTCTGCAAATTGTATGGTGCACAAGTACAGCAGATAGTAGACACTGAAAGGACTGGACTCCATTAAATCAATGGATTCGTATTAAAAAATAAAAAAAAAACTTCTAGAAAAAAGTTTTGTTTTTGGAAGTATCACAAGTTATTAAAAAAAATCACGGCGGGCGAGATGAGCGACACGCCTAGTCCCTATGATATAAGGGGCCTAAAATTACATGTTTAACAATAGTGTAAGCTAATTTAATAGATAATTAGTGATTATATATTTCTATTAATGCTAGTTCGATTATTGATCTTGACATATTTTGTTACATTTATTTAATGTAATTATATATGAATTTACCGTTAAAATTTTGTAAAATAAAGATACTAATTAAAATTTTGCCCTAGCGCTTAGAGCCTATGAACTGAATGATATGTTGTACAATTAATATTGATTTTGCGTCTACAAATCCACATAATTTTTTTTTTCATGGTCAATTTGTTTTCTTGTTACAGTAGTTATGTTGATTTCTGATCTTTTAAAGTTATTGGTTACGGTTCCATTTGTATTGTACTACCTCCATCCCAAAATCTAAGTTCATTTGGGTTTTTCATACAGATTAAGAAATTTTGTTAAATTGGTTATGTGTCTTTAATTTTGATGAAAAAATCTAAAATGACATTTGACTGTTATTAATGCAAAGTAATGAAAAGTGGGTGGGTAGATAACAAATGAAATGTAAAAAGAGAAAAATGTAATAAAATTTTCATTGGTTATCTAAATAGACTTGCATTATGGGACAAAATAAAAAAACTAAATGGACTTACATTTTGAAACAGAGGTAGTAGTTGTTTGCGATGATTTTTTAGCTATTGTTATCCCTCTACTGATTCAATAATATTATTATTTTCTACTTTTGTAATATGTTGTTAGATACGGCTTTAGTATTTACTTGAATGTGATTTGACTTACGTTAGTTATATATATAAATTATTGTTTTAAATAAAAAGTTGGTCCTTATTCAAATTTTGCCTCCGGCCTATTAATTCTTAAGAACGGCCCTCTCTAAAATCGATAGTCTGATCAATGGAATTAAGTGAATGCCATAAAATAAAATAAAATATTTATAAAAAAAATAATAAAACTAAGAAACAATCTTTTGTACTACTTCATCCCAAAGTCCATTTTTTTAAAAATGAATTTGTTAAAGTGTCCCACATTGGAAACTTGATATTGTATCACCACCATATTAAGATATTGACTTCCCTCACCTCACAACCTAGGTTTTGGGGATGAGGCTCCTCCTCTTATATGGGTTTGGGCCTATATTTCTACATGGTATCGGAGCCATCCCTTTATTGTGCAAGTGTTGGGCCTCTTTGTTGGTCTTAAGAGTGCTGAGCCTACACTTGAGGGGGCGTGTTAAAGTGTCCCACATTGGGAACTTGCTATTGTATCACCCACCATATTAAGAGATGGACTTCCCTCACCTCACAACCTAGGTTGATGAAGTTTGTAGAATTACAAACAAAACAAAATAAAATGCGGAATTGTTATTGATCAAGTAAAAGTTACAAGTGAATTACAATATGGCTGATCATTGGGTATTTATAACATCATACACCTAATGAATCAGTTAGAAGTTGGTTACAGACGGTTACAACAGATTAAAACTAGATAACCGTTTTCTATATTACATCAGATCAAATCGATCGGCAGTGCTTGAGTCTTTGAATTTGTCGGCCCGAAGTTTGGTGTTCATGCTGTCGGCAGGCTGCTAATATCTTCGATATTGATCAGCAGAGTGCACTCAGCATTCCCATTAGCTTTTATACTGTAACACCCTCCTCAAACTGTGAGTGGTACATGAACAACTTGCACTCAGCATTCTCATCAGCTACTTGAAGTCTGAAAGATCTTTGAAATTCATAATTTGTTTAGTAGATAGAAGAAAATGGGTGCATCCAAGGCTTTGATGAGGATGTCAGCTATTTGTTCTTTTGTATTGACTGGAAGAAGTTTGATGAGTCCTGATTTGACTTTGTCTCTGACAACATGGCAGTCAATTTCAATATGTTTTGTTCTTTCATGAAAGACAGGATTGAGAGCAATGTGCATGGCAATGACATTGTCACAAAATAACACAGCAGGCAACTGGACTGAAACCTGTAAATCCTGTAGTAAATAGATTAGCCATTGGATTTCACAAAGTGCATTTTCCATCGCCATGTATTCAGCCTCTGATGGGCTTCTGGAAATTGTTGTTTGTTTTCTTGCTTTTCAGGAGACTGGAGCATCACCTAAGAACATCATGTAACCTGATACTGATCTTCTTGTTTCAGGACAACCAACCCAATCACTATCTGTAAAACCCTTAAGTATAAGATTATTGTCTGCTGGAAAGAAGATTCTTTGGCCAGGATTGGTCTTCAAGTATCTCAGCAGTCTGTAAGCTGCCTTCTTATGGTTTTCAGTGGGGGTATCCAGAAATTGAATTAGTTGTTGGACTGCAAAGGCAATGTCTGCAGTGCAGTAAAGGTGAGGTAAATTAATTTACCTACTAGGGATCCAGTATGCAAAGGTGTTGTCTTGTAAAAGTGGTGAATCACCATGTTTTAAGGTCTGCTTGGACTCCATAGGTGTCTTAGTAGGTTTGGCTCCCAAAAACTCATATTCTTTTAGGAGGTTAAGTGTGCACTTTCTTTGTGAAATAGATATACCTTTTGGACATCTAGCAGCCTCAATGCCTAAGAAATATCTCAATTTTCCAAGATCTTTGATGGTGAACTATTAATGTAAAGCATCCTTAACTTGCTGAATCAGTTCTTCACTAGGACTGGCAACTATGATGTCATCTACATATACCAATAAGGCAATAAATGACTGTCCTGACCCTTTTGTGAATAAACTGTGGTCATGTTTGGATTGAATGAATCCTTTAGCCTTCAATGATTCAGTCAACTTGCAATTCCATTGTATGCTAGCTTGTTTGAGGCAATATAATGATTTGGTAAGTTTGCAAACTTGGTTTGGTTTAGTTCTTTGCTGGCACAGTGGTAATCGCATGTATAGTTCTTCATCTAGATCTCCATGTAAAAAGCGAGATTGACATCTATTTGATGTAAATTCCAATTGTTGGTTGTTCTTTGCAAGTAAGGTTATATTCAGTGATCTCTTGACAACATGGGAAAAAGTTTCTTGATAATTTTTTTTTGGTTAAAGGTAAAAATTTATATAACCAAGGTATGCAAAGTATAAGAGATTACATCCTAATCATAATTTAGAACTAAACTAACACTACACTAGTGTTGAGAAGAGGTTAGATTTGTTGATTCCAAGTTTGCATAAGACCCCGAGGTTATATGCAACAAGAAACAACGAATACTAAACACATAACAACACCCAAAAAGCATCAAAAGGGTCATGTGAGAGCATAACTCACAGAGCATATCCCAAGGTGTGTAGAGAAACAAAATAATCTCATACATCCACCAACAAAACCTACTAGAAATCACAAAAGATATACAAAACCTAAACATTAAGGTGTAAAAGTGTACAAGGGGAATGCACTGCATTATGTAAAACATATGTGTTTTAATGCAAAACAACACATCATCAATCTTCATAGTACTCCTCAAACCTCTGTCTGCTTTCTCATGTACCAAATCCATTAAACAACCACGAAGCAGAGGCACATCTAGCCACATTTGCATGAGAAGTTCCCTGCATTTCCTCTTCATCCATCCGAGAGTAGCGATTATAGTTTCAGTCTTCTATTGATACTGGCCACAACCTAACCTTGCCCCAAATCATACGAGAGATTGGACACTGAAAATATGAGATGAGAGCGATTCATTCACCAATCCACACAAGGAGCAGAGTTTGTCATCAAAATGAAGCTTATCAAGAGTAAGCATAGCATGTTTCATGGCCATCCACAATAAAAAGCAGTGTTTTGGGGTGGCTCTAGGGTTCCCGACAAGTCTGTACCACCAAACCTTGGGACTTTGGTGCCTAAAGAAATCATAAGCTTTAGTAGGGGATAATTTGATACCAATGGACCAGGATTTCAACACAAAGAATAGCGACACCAGAGAACCAAAGATAATTCAAGATCCTATCCCTAATTCTGAAGACAGTTTTGATTAAAGCATAATCAGTAGACTTGTAAGGATAAGACCACATATCTGCATTCTTTAAGTATTCAGCATTGATCCATTTCACCCAAAGGCAGTCTTTCTTACATTGGAAGTTCCACAAGATCCTACACAAAAGAGCTAGATTCCAAGCTTCCAACCTGAAAATTCTAAACCACCCTCAGATTTGGCAAACAAACTTTCTTCCAGCCAACAATTGATTTCCTGTTAGAGTCACATGATCCCCCCCACAAAAACCTCCTACATAACTGATCCATTTTAATCTTTACACTTCCAATGATAGGGTAAATACCTAGCCAAAAACAGTACACACCTTGAATGACAGATTTCACCAGCTGTAACCTACCAGCATAAGACAAGGTGGCACCCTTCCAATTACAAAAGTAATTCCTCAAAGTAGTGAATAAGGGATCATAATGCACCACATTTAACCTAACAAACACAAGGGAATGCCAAGATACCTAACAGCATCACACCTTCTTTCAAACCAGATGTCTAATAAAACACCTTGTTATACTCATCCACCGGCCTGAAAAATTTCGGACTTATGCAAATCAACAACCAGGCCGAACACATACCAAAATCAGGTGAGGCAGTTCATCATTAAGGAGACAGATATAGGATCTCCTCTAGTGAAGAGCATCAAGTCGTCTGCAAAGGCAAGATGATTAATCTTCAAATTCTGGCATCCATTGTGAAAGTTAAACTCTGAGTCCTCCCCTAGAATTCTAAGCATTCTTGAGAAGTATTCCATACCAAGAATAAAGAGGAAAGGAGAGAGAGGATCCCCTTGCCTCAGGCCCCTTTTCCCAAGGAAAAACCCCTTGAGCTCACCATTGATAGACAGGGAGAAGGATGTAGTTGTAACACAAAGCATGATCCACTTCACAAACCTGTCAGGAAAACCAAATCCTTTCAAAACAGCCTCCAAGAAGGACCAATGCACTGAATCAAAGGCCTTTTTAATATCCACCTTTATCATACATCTAGGGGGACCCCTGGCAACCCCATACTTCCTGATCAACTCTTGGCACAAGAAAATGTTGTCAGACATGGCCCTACCATCAACAAAACCAGTTTGGCATTCATCAATAAGATCAGGCAGACAAGAAGACAGTCTAGTAGCCAAAATCTTAGATATAACTTTGTAAGTAGTATTACAACAGGAGATAGGCCTATAGTCACCAACAGAAGCAGCATGAGTAGACTTAGGAATCAAAGCAATGATAGCATGATTAACTTGATTCAAAATAGCATCATTATTAAAGAATTCCAGACAACATTAGTGAAATCACCCAACAATATCCCAAGATTTCTTAAAGAAGCCAAAGTGAATACCCATCGAGGACTGTGTGCTTTATTGTCGAGAAAGAAAAGAGAGCTTTCTTTACCTCCAAGGCGTTGACATCCACCAAAGAAATTATCCAATCAACCCTAGAAATAGTAGGGCTAGCACTAACAACATCTTCATCAATAGGAGCCGCCAAAGCCTCGGTACCCAATAAGTCGATTGTAAAACTAACAAAAGAATCACCAATCTGATCATAAGAAGTAGTGAAAGAACCGCGCGACAAGTTGTATGGATGAGATATGATTCCTAACATTATTCCTCTTCACCATAGAGTGAAAGAACTTGGACCCCTATCACTTAGCTTCACATACACGCCCCTTAGCTTTACGAGAAAGAAAAGCTGGATTCGCTGCCTTTCCAAAGTAGAATGATCCTTTTCTCGATCCCCAATTTGAGATAACAAAGACTCAAAGAGGTCCCGTGTTGTATAAAGTTTGCAGATCCTTTTCTTGATAATTAATCCTATATGTCTGAGTATAGCCTTTTGCTACTAATCTTGCTTAGTATCTCTCTACTAATCCATCAGGATTATATTTGATAATTAATCCCAAGTGTGAGTCTTTTGTAAAGCTTCAATTTCTTTGTTCATTGCTTCATTCCATTCATCATGCTTGATATCTTGATTGTAGATCTTAGGCTATTTAACAACATCAATAGCATTGATGAATCTGGCATAGTCTACGGAGATATTGTCTAGAATCATTACTTCACTCGCCAGATGTGGAGTCTCATTGAACATTATGAGCACCCCTTGATAAAAGGTTGGTGATTTCTTTGTTCTTCCGGACCTTCTTAGTTGTGTGGGTTCGTGTGCCTCGATGTACAGTGTGCATGCCTTTCATTGGATTGATCGTAATGCTGATCCCATCTTGTTGGTCTCACGCCGACTCATGCAAAGAGTCATAAAAGTTGTCCATCAGCGATAAATGAACATGCATGTCGACAAGATATCTAGACTTTCCTAAGACTGTTGAAAAGAGGAAAGTAAGTTTCATGGAATTGAGTATTTCTAGCAACAAAGATGTCTTTGTTGGTAATATCTAAGAGAATAGCACCCTTGGAGGTGGTTGAATTCCCAAGAAAGACACAAGTCCTACATCTTGAGTCAAACTTGGTCCTATCTTTTCGCTAAAATGTGCATGAAGAAACTAAGCAACCAAAGACTTTAAACACAGAATAGTCTGATTTGGTGCCATAAAGAACTTCATGTGGAGTGCTTTCCTTCAGCAGAGGTGTGGGTGTGACATTAATCAGCTTTACAGCATGTAAAAGACAAAAACCCCAATATTCAATAGGTAGATTACTTTGGAACCTCAAACCTTTTGCAACATTCACCAGGTGCTGATGTTTTCTTTCAATAATACCATTTTGCTCAGGTGTACTTACATAGGATGTTTGATGTATGATATCTTGCTGAGCATAAAATTTAGTAAGTTGAAACTCTGCACCATTGTCAGATCTAATCACTTTAATAATTTTATGAAACTGAGTAGAAGCATATTTAACAAAAGATTTAACAAGGTCAGAAGCTTCAGATTTATGGCTCATAAGAAAAACCCAAGTAAATCTAGAAAAATCATCTACAACAGTAAGAAAATATTGTTGTCCATTTACAGTATGCTGTATCAAAGGACCCCAAATATCCATGTGAACAAGATCAAAAATAGTGTTTATAGTAGTGGTACTTAAAGGAAAGGGATTTTTCTTCAATTTTGCCATAGGACAGACATAACAAAGATCATGATTACAAAATTTGACATCAAAGAAATCGTGAATCGTTGGCTTGGGGTCTCTTATCGAGCAAGTGTCCAAGTCTCAGAGTGCCATAAAAGTGCATAATCTAATCTATCAGATAAAGTGTGATTCTCTACAGCATTGGTAACATAAAGTCTTATTGGCTGATCCATGACATAAAGTCCTCTCTGTAATTCAGCTGAACCAATCATGTTCTTGTTCTTGTCCTGTAAAACACACTTGTTAGTAGAAAAAATAGCTGCACCTTTTGTATGATTAATAAAAGAAGGTAAAGATAAAATGTTATACTTAAAACCAGGAATACAAAACACATGTAGGACCAGTTGAGTAACTCATCTGAACCAATCATGTTCTTGTTCTTGTCCTGTAAAACACACTTGTTAGCAGAAAAAACAGTTGCACCGTTTGTATGATTAATAAAAGAAGGTAAAGATAAAAGGTTATACTTAAAACCAGGAATACAAAACACATGTAGGACCAGTTGAGTGTTGATCCTCACTTGGCCTATATGTGTGACAGAGACATTATTTCCATTAGGTAATCCCATTTTTATACAAGATGAAGGTTTAGGATTACTTAATAGATCTAATGATCCTACAATGTGATCTGTGGCACCAGAGTCCAAGATCCATTGTATTAATCATACAAAAGGTGATCGTTCAGAGTTGGCCTCCGTCTTTCAACTTGTCGTGGCTCAACCTTCCTCCATTCAGGTTGGCTTGACGCCGGGTTGTTAACTTTTACAGGAGCTACGTTGGTGGCGTTCAACTCCTTCTTCTCCGTTCTGGGAGAAGCTTTCACAGACTTCTTAATTTCTTGTTTCTCTTTCCCTTTCTCGGATCTTGAGCAGGGGCTGTTCTCCATTGGATTCAATGCTTCGCTAACTCCTCAAATGATTTTGGGAGAATCCCTTTGAGGATGTATTGCAATCCCCAGTGCATGCCCTAGATGCACATCTCGATGGCAGATGCTTCCGACAATTGGTCTTTGCAGTTAAGGCTTAAACTTCTCCATCTGTTAATGTAGTCCATGACCTTCTCTTCTTTCCATTGGAGGGAGTTGGTCAGCTCCACCATACTCTCGGTTCTACGAGTGCTGTAGAAACGATTGAGAAAGATCTGCTCCATTTGCTCCCAACTATCCGTAGAGCGGGGCGAGATCGATGTACCAATCAAAGGCATTGCCTTTGAGAGAACGCACAAATTGCTTCACCGATGATCTTCATAGGTCCCAAAGATTGTTTCGAGTTTCAACAAAATGGGTGAAGTGTTGTTTCGGGTTGCCTTTCCCATCGAATTGCTGGAAATTTGGTGGTTGTTAACCGCCGGCATTTTCGGATCATCGGTTCTTTGGTGTACGGCTTGATATAAGTCCGAGATGACTTCATGGACCCTCCAACTTTGTCATTGATCGTCCCGTGATGAACTCTTGCGGTTGGTGATAGGAATGATTCCGTCGGGGAGATCTTGATTGCTTGCCAAGGTAAAGGACTTAGAGCCTTCCTGGTCCTTGGAAGAGTTTTCTAGAGCAACCTTCATGTTGTTCGCCATATCTGAGAAAATTGAAGGGTTCTTGATCCTTTGAAGTGACATCAATATCGTCCTCATCGTCATGCACCACTTCTTTTGACTTGCTCACCTCTCCAACGGAATCAATCTTGCTGGCGAGCTTCGCAATTTGCATGTCTGAACATACGATGTGAGGGCTTCAATGGCCTTCATGAGGCTAGCAGTATGATCCTCCAGAGTGGTGGAATTTTTCATCATTACGTCAGAAGCCATTGGTGACACGGGTCCATCAGAAGTTTCCTGCGGGAAGAAAAGGCTTATGCCGAGTTCTTTTGACATGCTTGGGTATGTGAGGAGAAATGTGTCCCTAAGATGAAATAGCGAGAACGGTCTTTTCAAAGAGCCTTGAAACTTTTAAAGCAGCAACTTTGGACACCTTCGAAGCAGCAGCCTTGACGACTATTGAAGCGGCGTCCTTTGAAGTAGCAACCTTTGAAGCAATAGAAATCTTCGGTGCCATTTGTTCTTGAGTTCTTTGGAAAGGAGAGATCGGTCCCACCGGGCATGCCAGAAATTTATAACGCAAATTTCATGCTTAATCCCTGAAAATAACTAAGAAAACACAAAATTGTAACAAATGATAATTAATTTGTGAAATAAAAAGCGGTTACAATCTCTTGAATCCTTTGATTCTCCCTATTTGACAATTAATTGTCTTCTGGATATAGCGGAAGGACTTTGAATTTGGTGTTGTTTTTTTTGAACTCCCAGATATGGCGGAAGAGCTTTGAATTTGTTATCTTCCGGATATGGCGGAAGGGCTTTGAATTTGTGATCTTCCGGATATGGCGGAAGAAATTTGGGGATTTGTGGCCTTCCGGATGTAGCGGAAGGGCTTTGAGTTTATGATATCCCGGATATGGCGGATGAGATTTGGAATTGAAGACTCGGACATCGCGAAGGCTCCAAAGTTGATGAAGTCTTGAAGAGATTTAGTGTGACCTTCGATCTCCTTGTGGAAGAAACTTCGACTTTGTGAGGATCTTCGATCATTGAGACGCTTTTGGGTCTTCTTTCTTCCTTGAAGAACTTCGAGGATTTCTTGGCCTTCTTGAAGAACTTGAAGGATTGTTTGAAGATCTTCGAGTGTTGTTGATGAATGCTTGAAGCTTCTTGCTCTGAGATTTCCACCAACTCTTCAATGTGTTTGCAAGTGACCAAGACCTCTCCTATTTATAGTGCTGGATGAATGCCTTGAAATTAATTCGCATTTAATGCGTTCTTACTCATTTAATGTGTCCACACTCTGATTGATTCCTACATTATCCACATTTAATACGTCGAGATTCTCTTGATTGGCTCTAGCAATTTGTATACAACCTCCGCATTTATTACAAATCAATAAAATCTCCTAATTAACTGATTTTAAGAGATTCTTATGATTTATTGACTTTTATATTATCTACCAATATTTAATTTTGGAAATAATATAAAAATACTTAGATTTTATGGCATGTGTAGTATGTGACAAAGATAATATGCCACGTATAATTTTTTGTATAGCCATTTAATTATAAATAATTAAATCTCTAAGTTTCTTTTAAGAGATTTTAATTAATCGTTTATTTTACATCATTCCCTAATATATATTTTTTTGAAAGGAAAGTATATAAAATAAATTTAACTTAGGATGAATGTATTATGTGACATAATTGATGTGTCACATAATTATTTTGTATCTACAGTGTGTTAAAGTGTCCGACATTAGAAACTTGTGATAATTTCATCCACCATTTTAAGAGATGAACTTCCCTCACCTCACAACCTAGGTTTTGGGGATGCGGCCCTCCTCTTATATGGGCTTGGGCCTAGTTTTTCTACAACACAACATAATGTTCATATATATATATATATATATATATATATATATATATATATATATATATATATATATAAACACGCATGTCATTGACGTGTCATGCCTTATATTTTGGAATTAGCCGTGTCGCTTGAGTCCGTGTCGTATCGTGCGACGTATCTGTGTCCGTGTCCGTGCTTCATAGCTTAATTGAGAACAATAGGGTATTTTATGAAAGAAGCAAGAAATGTGTGGTTATTTTTGCATGAATTCGGGTAAGGAGCAGAGAGTTTTAAATAGAACAATAAAAAATGTTAATCGTACAAACAAAATGCATATTGCATATATTAATATAATTTTTTTGGATCAAAGAGGGGCAGTCGCCCTTATTTGTAGGTCTGCCTATGATTATAACGCATGTTATTTGGTATCAGAGGCGGACCCAAATTGAAATGGGGCCAGGGGGCCATGACCCTCACTCAAATTTCCGTATGAAATTACTAATGTACCCCTTTAATAATATTAAACAATTGTGTATATATATATTAATTCAAACATTCTTTAGCGTAATTGTCTCTTTAG